>CM053595.1:103902881-103978046 GCA_028646575.1 Pseudocheirus occidentalis | reverse complement strand
ACTGGAGCAACTGGAAGCTAATGGCTTTATGAGAAATCAAGATACTCTAAAAGAGATCCAAACAAATGAAAAAAAAATAGAAGGCAATGTGAAATATCTCATTGGAAAAACCACTGACCTGGAAAATAGATCCAGGAGAGATCATTTAGAAATTATTAGACTACCTGAAAGCCATGATTAAAAAAAAGAAACTAGACACCATCTTTCAAGAAATTATCAAGCAAAATTGCCCAGATATTCTAGAACCAGAGGGCAAAATAGAAATGGAAAGAGTTCACCAATTGCCTCTTGAAAAAGATCCCAAAAAGAAAACTCCTAGGAATATCATAGCCAAATTCCAGAGTTCCCAGGTCAAGGAGACTGCAAGCAGTCAGGAAGAAACAATTTGAGTATTATGGAAACAAATCAGGATAACACAAGATCTAGCAGCTTCTACATTAAAGCATCAAAGGGCTTGGAATATGATATTCCAGAGATCAAGGGAGCTAGGATTAAAGCCAAGAACCACCTACCCAGCAAAACTGACTATAATGTTTCAGGGGCATATAAAGTCATTCAATGAAATAGAGAATTTTCAAGCATTCTTGATGAAAAAACCAGAGCTGAACAGAAAATTTGACTTTCAAATATAAGAAGCAAGAGAAGCATGAGAAGGTAAACAGGAAAAAGAAATCACAAGGAACTTACTAAATTTGAAGTATTTACATTCCTACATGGAAAAACAATAAATGTAACTCATAAGACTTTCCTCAGTATGAGGATAGTTGAAGGGAATATGTAGGTATGTATATATATATATGTATGTATAGGAAGGTGTATGTGTATATATATATATATATATATATATGAGTGTGGGCATATGTATGTACATGTGTGCATAGACAGAGGACACAGGATGAGTTGAATATGAAGTGATGATATCTAAAAAATAAAATTAAGAGGTGAGAGAGGAATTTATTGGGAGAAGGAAAAAGGGACAGATAGATCAGGGTAAATTATCTCACATAAAAGAGGCAAGAGAAAACTGTTATAATGGAAGGGGAAGAGTAGGAAGGTGAAAGGGAATGGGACAAATTTGCTCTCACTGAATTTGGCTTAAGGAGGGAATAACATACACATGCAATTGGTATCTTACCCTACAGGAACATAGTGGGGAAAAGGGGATAAGAAGAGGAATGATAGAAGGGAGGACAGATTGGGGGATAGAGTAGTTAGAAGCAAACACTTTTGAAAATGGATAGGGTCAAAGGAGAAAAGAGAATAATTGTAGGGGTGGGATAGGATGGAGGGAAATATAGTTAGATTTCCACAATATAACTACTATGGAAATGGTTTGCATAACTACACATGTACAACCTGTATTGAATTGCTTATCTTCCCAGAGGGGGTGGGTGAGGAAGGAAGAAGGGAAAAAAACCCTGGAACTCAAAGTTTTAAAAACAAATGTTAAAAAAAAATTTTTTTTACAAGCAACTGGGAAATAATACATATAGGCATTGGGGTATAGAAATCCATCTTGCCCTACTAGAAATCTGGGGGGAGGGATGGGGGAGGATATAAGAAAGAACAGATTGGGAGAAGGGGTATTCAGTAGGCTTGCTATTTTGGGGTGGGAGTAGGGGAAAGATGGGGAGAAAAATATGTACCTCAAAATCTAGTAGAAAAGAATGTTGAAAACTAAAAATAAATAAATAAATTGGGGAGAAAAAAGAAATGTAGGTGTCCACTGTACTCTGTGGACTTTACAGTACTCTGGGATTGCTTCCATTTGAATTGTCTTAGGAAGATTCTGAAGACCGCCAGGCAGGATAAGGTACCAGACACTGAAGTCCTTACTCCAACTAGACTGCCAAGCATATCAGACTCTGCTGCAGAGAGCACAACTCCAATGGACTGTCCACATTGTTGGAATGCAAAGTGTACACTTACCAGAAAGACTACTTTATGGAGAACTTACACAGGGCAGGCTTTCACATGGTGGGCAGAAGTGATACAAAGACACTCTCAAGGTCTCTCTTAAGACTTTGGAGTTAATTGTGTGACATGGGAGACACTGGCACAGGACTGCTCAGCATGGTGTGCCCACATCAGAGCAGGTGCTATGCTCTATGAGGAAAGCAGAATTGAGACAGCTCAAAGGAAACACAGGATACACAAATTTAGAGAATCTGCTGCAAAATCCTCCACAAATGTTCACATGGACTATTTGTGCCTGACTTGTGGTAGAGCATTCCAAACTCAGTTGGTCTTATTAGTCACAGTTGGGCACAATGAAACTTGACTTTAGCATGGTGATGTCATTTTGGTCCTCTTCAAGGATGAAGGACAACAACCAACCAACCAACTCTGGGATGACCAGCATCATTTAGCACCATCTTGCCACTGGTCTTTTATGGTTCCTACTAAGTGACTTGCTTGACCACCCAGCACAGAAGTGAATAGAAGGCAGCCCAGGGGGAGTGATGGCAACTTTTCCATTGGAGATGAACTTGATGGGGCAAATCACTGCAGCAACTGCATTAAGTTTGAGCCCACTGTCCCCCACTTGTTACAGGAAAATGTTTATACTTCTGTCCTTGATATATCTTCTCCATTAGATACCACTTGGTAAAAGTTAATAACTCTTCATTGGTTAAGACCAATCACCCTAAAAACTGGTGATTCATACCTCAAGGGTATCCCTAGAAGCCTGAAGGGGAAATGTCACCTTGCTCTTGGAGGCTTGATTCAACAATGCAAATGTGAATCAGAATGACATTCCCAGAGCTTTATAAGGATGACTCTTTGCATCCCTAATAGTCAGTACAGTTCCTAGCATATAAGGAGTGATTAATAAATGCTTGTTGACTGACCAGTTTTTCTGGTGCTTCCAGGATTGCAAAGCATTTGTTCTAGAACTGCCTCCCAAAGGAGATCATGGGACTCTTACTATCCCCATGTTACAGTCAAGGATCAGACTGATTCTCAAACCTTGAGCTGGAAGGAACCTCAGAATCAAGGCAAGCACCAGAGGTGGAATTTGAACCCCAAACCTCTGGCTCCAGAGACAGTGCTCTCCTTACTGTGCTAGGTTTACCCATGGCCCTTTTGTTAGTTAGGATCACAACTGGAATTTGAACCCAGGTTTCCCAACTTCACTTTTTCTGCTGTGCCTTGTTGATTCAGTGTGAACATGGTTAAATGCCTAACTCTTCCTGGATCTCTGTAAAACAGGAGAATTATACTAGCGGGTCCCTCTGACATCAAAGCAGAATGGTATACTCAGTGGTTAGGGTGTGATTCTTGGAGTCCAGAATTGTTCAGTCATTTTTCAGTCATGCCTGACTCTTCATGACCCCGTTAGTGGTTTTCTTGGCAAAGATACTCTAGCTTAGGGGTGGCTAGGTGGTGCAGTGAATAGAACACCAGCCCTGAAGTCAAGAGGACCTGAGTTCAAATCCAGCCTCAGACACTTAGCACTTACTAGCCCTGTGACCTTGGGCAAGTCACTTAATCCCAATTGCTCTCCAAAAAAAAAAAAAGATACTCTAGCTTATTTTACAGACGAGGAAACTGAGCAAATAGGAAGAAGTGACTTGCCCAGGGTCATACAGTTAGTAAGTGTCAGAGTTCATAACTAAACTCAAGTCTTCCTGAGTCCAGGCGATGCACTCTATTCACTGTGGCACCTAGTGGTCTGCAAGACTTGGGTTCAAATATCACTTCAGATCCTTTCTGTGTGACCCTGGACAAGTCTCCAAACCTCTTTGTACCTTAGTTTCTTCATTTATAAAATTAGGATCTAGATTTGATGCCGTCTAAAGTCTCTTCCCCCTTTAAATCTACGATCCCACAAATCCTAAGATATCTATTGGAAACACTTATCAGGTTGAGTGATTGTGTATACTTGAAAGCAAAATAGCATTGCTTTAAAAAATGATAAGTCAGACTTCTAACGATTTCAATCACCCTGAGAATTAGCGAGGTTTCCCTGCAGAGTTATTATCACACACAAACACACAGACACACAGACACAGACACCCACCCTCCCCCTGCAAATGCAGAAATATTAAGGTGAAATGAATAAGGTTTGTGAAAGTGAAAACACAAGCTTTCAAATACCATCTGTTCCCACTGTAGATTTGAGACTTTCATCTTATGCCACCAAAATATTTGAAAATCATATCTTTTATTATAAAATCTTCCACAGTATTACAACACCACCAAGAATGACCCTGATGGTTTCCCTGGAGTTTTAGAACTAGAAACAAAAGTCCCCTGTAGGGGAGAAGAAAATATTCTATTATTTCCCCCTGTGAATTAGAAGAAAGTGATGGATTTTGATGGGTAATACTTCAGTGTTCCTTGAGACCCCCTTCCTTATTTAATAAATATATTTAACAAACACTTAATCGGGACTGGATTGGTGCTGGTGATCCAGTGGTTAAGAGAACATAACGCCTACCCTAGAGGAACTTACAATCTTTTGGAAAGGGGGTGCAAAATGTAATAATAACTTCCATTTCTAATAAAAAAGAATGAAAATCACTCAGTTGAGTTATTTAAGGTCAGACTCTGTCCCTTCTTGCCACTGTTGAAACCTGCCACCTTCCATGAAGGAGTGACAATCTTTAATAATCAGTCCAGTTTCAACAATGCTTTAAGATTTACAAAGGCCTTTTCTTACAATAACCAAGTGAATTAGATTGTTATGAATATTGTTGTCCATACTCAGCTGCTGCCGCTGCTGTTACTAAGGTCTGGTGCTTGCTTTCTCCCCCTCCCCTGAGGAACCCCTCTCAGCTCTGGTCAATGAAGAACCAGGCTCAGTCCTAGAGGATCCTGGTCCCTCGTCAGAGAAGTCAGGTTCCTTCTTTCACTCTGTGACTCTCTATATTCCCAGGCCAGAGTCCTGGGTCAATCACTTAAAGCTTTGGTGTGGTTCACTTCTAGGGTGTCCCTGTAAAGAGGGGAATAGAAGAGGTATTGGGGAACAGTGGAAAGAGCAGCAGATCTGGTCTTAGATTGAAATCCTACCACCGACATTTACTTCCTGAATAATAAGTCACTGCCCCTCTCAGTCCCAGTTTCTTCATCTTGGGCTTGGATTAGATGGCAAATAAGTTTCCTTCCTACTTAAAATTGTTATCCTGTGAGCTTTTGTGAGCCCAGAAGGGGCTCAATGTTCAATGTAAATCAGGTATAGGGTAGCTATTTATTTCCTCCATATAAAAGAAATGCTTAGCATGCAAGAAACTCAAGTGCACTTTATTAAAGACTCAGAACAACAACTACTGCAATTTTCTCCCAGGAAGTTGAGAAAACCTCAACTTAAGCCATTTACTGGACTGTTTGAGAGAGAAAGGGAGCCACAGGGAGGTAGAGAGAGTGGGAGATAGAGAGACACAGAGAGGCAGAGATAGAGAAGAGAGAAAGGCAGTGAGCAGTTGTGACCCTATGAAGATCCAGTGAGTCACTGGTATTTCTTGCTCCAGGGGACAATAAGAGGGTTGCTTTGTCACCCCCAGCTTGTCAGTCTTTCCAGGGTTGAGCTCCATGTCCACATTAATTGCCTGGGGAGCTCTGACACATGCTCTAGAGCTGAAAGTGGGCTCCCTGGAGGAGAGGAAGGGGGGAAGTACCCTCTGCTCCCCTGGGCCAGTGACCATTCATCTGTGCCCAGTTTGACCCTGCAGAAGAATAGTGCTAGTGGTCTATTCTTCAGGGAGTCTGGTGCTTTCCTCTTTAGGAATTCTGGAGGAAAGCAGTCCTGGAGAGAGGGATGCCATGGCAATGGGAACACAGGAGTGGGAGCCCAATTGCAAAGCAAATAACACTTTCCCATGAACAAAACACACCCCAAACCCTCACCCTAGGACAAGCACCCTGGGCAAAGTACTTTGTTGCTTAAGAACAAAGAACATAGACTCTACCATTAAAGAAGAAGCCATTTTTTTTAGTCCTTGCCCTCCTTCCTACCCAAATCTCCTCATTTACAAATATTTTCACCTACATAGAAAATAATTTGTTCAGAAAATGTAATAAATGAAAAGATGAAGGAAGAGCTAAGTAACAACTGGTAGTAACCACAAATCAAAAATTAAATCCTCAATTATAAATATGACCTCCTTAAATTCTTCATAAATTCAATCCTTTTGTTTGTTTGTCTTTTTGGAGGGGGGAAGGCAGGGCAACTGGGGTTAAGTGACTTGCCCAAGGTCACACCGCTAGCAAGTGTTAAGTGTCCGAGGCTGGATTCAAACTCAGGTCCTGACTCCAGGGCCGGTGCTCTATTCACTGTACCACCTAGCTGCCCCTAAACTAAATAAATACAAGGTAACCCTTTTTGTTGTTGTTTTCACAAACTTCATCCTTGATCCATTCATTCCCAGCCTGACTGCCCAGCTCTGCATTACTCTAACCCTCCATCTCACTGCCCTATTATCCTGGAGTGGAGACAAGGGAGATTTTCTCTTTCTCTCTTTTTTTTTTTGTTTGTCACATATAGATGTGCAGTCAGACTTCAGGGTGTTCAACCGTCGCTTCAGCATACCAAGTGAGGCTTCCTGAATGACTGCTTTTGTATAAGGAACTAGGGGGAAAAAAGGTAGAGAAGACACATGTCAACCTAAGACAGCACTTCCCCCATCCCAACCCAGCTGCACCTTAAAGTATGCATGTCACCTTAAAAGTTCTTATAGCTGCACTGTTTGTTTTATGTTTGCACGGTTTAAAATGATTGCGAAATCTGAGGAAAATACTATTGCTTACACCTAAAAAACAAACAAACAAACAAACAAAGTACTTAGTACCTTGTACTAGTTACCATTATCTCTGTAACAGATCATGGAGGGCCTTGAATGTCAGACTAAAAAGTCTAGACTGAATTCTGTAGACAATAAGGAGTGAGGGATTTTGTGAAGAATAGCGCCTAAGTTGGAAGGGACTCTAGAGTCCAGGGCCAAGAGCTGAAAGATGTAGAAAGCTTTTGTGCGTTACAAGAAATTAAGAGAAGTAGAGTTTAAGAAAAGTCCCCAAGCACTGGCTACATTTTCTAATCTAAGGTTCTTTTTGAGAGAATAAACAGGGCAGAAGGTCAGGAGGCATTAGAAATAACTCAGTTATCTTCTAACTCATTCTGATGTTTATTTATTTTAATTTTAATTTAATCTGATGTTTGGGTATAATATGTGGGTATTTTGTCTGCAGCAGTAAAAAAATGTTCATGGAAGGTGAGAATTTAGACTCTCCATGACGACCAGAAACAGATCATTTTGTTCAGATAGGGTGCATCCATTACATGGCATTGATAGAAATCTAGGTTAACTTATGGGAATATTTACACCTTTGATCTCAATTCACTTTGATGGGGACTTGCTTGTATTTTAGACAACTTCTGAATATTGTGACAGTGTTTGAATCTCTGCACCCACTGCCGCTTGTGTTTACCTTCTCGGGCAGCAGCTCCCTGTATCAGTACTGCCCAGCCTGCCCAGACCCATTAGCTTCCATTGATGGAGTGAATTTGGATACCTCTGCCTGCTCTTTGGGCATTGTCTAGTAATCCTGAGGGGGATGAGGCTGAACAGAACAGTAGATGGCTATAGGGCAGTCTATCCTTCCTTCTCAGCACCGAACAAGGCTTTGAGGCTTGTGTTTAGGCTGGGATTCCAGCATCTGAAGGAATTTGGGGTCAAGTTTGAGAATGACATAAGTGAACTCAGATCCTTTCACATGAAGAAGAGAAAGCTGGAAGGTATAGGTTTGGGAAGGATGTTAAGAAAAACCTTTAAGTTTAGGGAGGCAAATTGACTTAAGTTCTAAATCAGTGGTTCTCAAACTTCCTAATGCTGTGACCCTTTAATATGTGGGTGTGTTTGCATGTGGGTGGGACCGCCTGGAGATGGATAGAGGAGCAGTGTCTTGGTTCCTAAGACCATCAGAAATATGTGTTTTCCGATAGTCTTAGGCAATCCCTGTGACAGGGTTGTTCGAGACCCCCAAAGGGGTTGTGACCTACAGCTTGAGAACTGTTGTTCTAAATAGTCTAAGCTATTAAAGCTTAAAATGGCACTAAAACTTTTGGGACACTCTGTATCAGGAAGAATTACCCAGTTATCAGAGTCTTCCTACATTAATTACAATGGTTACCTTAGGTAGTGGTGAGCTTGTTGTCAGTGGAGGTTTCAGAGCCAAGACTGGGTTTTATAGAAGAGATTATTTGTATGGGATGGGAGATTATCAGTTCTAACTGAGATTCCAACTGAGATTCCATCATATGAAATCAGACACATAAATAACAATAATGATAATACTTGGAATCTTATAGTATATGAAGGTTTATAAAGTATATGACATGCATTGTCTCAATACCTTGTGGGATAGATAGGGAGCAGGTATTATTAAGCAGTACTTTACAGATTAGGACTGGGACCTCTGAGAGGTTTAAGTGACTTGCCCACTGAGGACTCAGCTAGTGAATGTCAGAGCCAGGCCTCAGGGCCTTCTGGCTCCCAGGAGTGTTGAGAAGATCAAATGAGGCAATATTTGTAAAAGTGCTTAGCGCCGTGCCTGGCATGCAGTAGGCATTATAGAAATGCTTAATTCTTTTCTGTCTTCCAACTCGAAGCCTAGTATGCTTTCCACTACACCACACTGCCTCTCAACCGCTCTGATAATTGTTAGAGAAGGAGATGTAAGCTAGGAGGCCTTTCAGTTACTTTTCACCCCATTGTGGTAGCAAGGCCCCCGAGGGAAACAGAAGATATCATATATCAATCAGGTCAACCAACTTTTATCACCATGACCACCACCTCCCTTCATTTCCCAATGGAGACAGCCCATGACCCTAAACCCAAGACTCTTAGGAAGCACAGTGTACACTCCCAGCACTTGGGGGGCCACTTCCCACCCAGTCCCCAAGCTATCTGCCTGGGAAGTAAACTTATGGGGAGGTAGCCGGGTACCTGCTTGGGTAGGTGTTGGAGCTAGAGCTACCAAAGACCCAGAAAAGAAAGTTCTAGCCAACAGAGTCCTTGGTATTGTCATATGGTTCAATATCAGAAGCTAATACAACGTTATCAATGGAAATGGTCTTCAAGAAAATGCACCACCACCCTCCTTGCTACTTATACCCTAAAGACTATGGAACTTTTCCATTTGCAGCTGCAACCTTCTATATGTGCTGTCTCCACCAGAATATGAGCTCCTTGAGGGCAGTGACTGTCTCTGTGGCAACTTACCTTTCTTTTCCTTTGGGACTTTGCAAATGGTGTGATTTGAAAATGGTCTGAGGGAGGTGTCAGGGTCTCCTCTTTACTCTTATGTCACTGTGCTCATAAATCCCATTCCCAATTGTAACTGAGGCTGTGTCCTCCTGCTGTCTTCCTGGCACCAGCCCTGAGGTACCCAAGGGTCCCTGTAAAGGTCTCTTGGATACATAGACCTCCTCTGGTTTGTCTGACCATCTCAGGGTGGATATTTTTGTTTCTGTGTCTCCCTTGGAAGTATGTGGCCTGTACCCCATGTGTAGGGGCCAAGTCCAAGGAGTGGCCCAAGGGTGGGAACTTAGCTGTTTATATGGCGTCAACTCCACAGTCCTCATGGTCACCTACTTGAACATGGGTCCAAGACAAAGAAAATCATACCTTGTCCAGACAGGGGGAAAGGGACTTCCTATTCCACTCCAGGTCCTTAGAGAGGACTTGGCCTAAAGAGAGGGTGATAGTTTCTAAATACCTGAATTTTAAAAGTACTGACTACCCAAATCTCTGAACTATAGATTGTTTTCAGGGACTTGGACCAAATGACAAGAGAAATAGCTTGATACAGGGAAAAGAGAAATGGTTTTGCTGTCTTGAAGATCTAGATTAGAATCTTGGCTTTGCTTTTGGGTCACCTCAGACAAATCATTACACTTCTCTGGGCTCAGTTCCTTCCTCTAATATAATGAGGAACTTGGCTCAGATGAGCTTGAAGCTCCTTCCAGCTCTAAACCTATGTATGTCCCTAGATGTCACCGTGAGTCAGCAATGGCCAGTGAGAACTTTGAAAACTAAGGAATTCAGCCAATCAACTTGCTTTTTGTTACCTTACATCACCACAAGCAACCAGCTAGACCAATTTTGACTCACCAGAGTAATTGAATTAACCACCTGCTTTAGGCAAGAATAGGCAAATGTAGAGAGCATACAGGTAAGCAGATCTTTTCCATTTCTACTGAGGATGGAAAGGTACAGAGAGGAAGAAGGATTTAGGTAAGAGACTTTGCGTGGGCAGCTGCTAAGGATGGGGCTGTGGAAGACCTGGGATCTGGTCCTGCCTCTGCTTCTAGCTCCATTGTGTGCCCTTGGGCATGGCGTCTCATTTCTGAAATGAGAACCTTCCAGTTCCACTGTTACATGTTTTAAGGTCCTTTAGCTCTAATATTATATGATTCTCTGACCTTGACTGGCTCATCCTAACTGTGGTCCCCAAATCTAAATAAGGCGTACTAATTTATTTTTGGGGAGGCATGGTTGGGATGCATAGCAAGCCATCTAGGTGGTGCCCTGGATAGAGCACTGGGCTGAAAGTCAGGAAGACTTATTTTACTGAATTCAAGTCTGATCTCAGACATTTACTAGCATTGTGACCCTGGGCAAGTCACTTAGCCCACTTTGTCTCAGTTTCCTTATTTGTAAAATGAACTGGAGAAGGAAATGGCAAATCACTCCAGTATCTTCACCAAGAAAACCCCAGATGGGGCCATGAAGAGTTGTACGCACCTGAAAATGACTGACCAACAACCTGGTTGGCATGGATCTGGACCTGTGATCTGATCAGCGTAAGGAATTCAATGTAGAAATTCCCCCCTCCTATGCCAATTACCAATTCATCTGTAACATCGATGTCTTAGAGAATTGTTTGAGATACTGAGAGGTTGAATGGCTTGCCCATGGCCACACAACTAGTGTGTATATGTATCAGAGAGGACTGGAAGGCAGGTCTTTCTGACTCCACGGCCAGCCCTCCCTCTATCCAACGGGGCACCCTGTCTCTCTTGCCTTACATGTATATAGCAGGTGTTTAATGGAGGTTTCTTGAATGAATGCATTCATGATTTCCATTCCTCATCCTCAAATTATCAAGGTCTTGTTAACAGAGAAAAAGAGACAGTGTATCTAATCCGTGTTCCTTTTTCCTCCAATTTTTTTTTCAATTAATGTATTCTGCACTTACCCTTTTTACTGATAATTGCTATGTGCTAATTAACGATAGAAAGATGCCACATCTGGCTTAGTACTGCAGCTCTGAGCAGATGCTCGTGATAGAGCAGAATTGTGGGGCCCCCACTCTCATCACAACCACTCTTTAGGGTCACGCTTCCTTCACAAACCCCTATGCCCCAGATGCTGTGACCTAGAGGGGAAAATAATGCAACCGCATTTACTTTGGAGCGGACAATTTTTCCCCCTGGAAACAAAAGCACTTTATAAAATTGTTCAAATATCTGAGGAGTTGTTTCTGAATTATGACATTGGGGATGAGATAAAGGCTGGTGTCCCTTCGAATGTGCCCCTCTTTTTTGCAGAGTAGTAGAGAGACCTGCGAAATAATATAGTCAAACTCCTTCATTTTACAGAAAAGAAAACAGGCTCAGAGAAGGAGAATGACTTTGCTCTAAGCCGTATCTGAGAAGCTGTGTCTCCTGAGCCCCCAGATAAATGCTCTCTCTACAGGTGCTGAAATTGCACAAAAGGTTTCAACTCCAACCCTCTCTGCCTCCCCTTTAAAAGGGTAATGGCTTAAAGAGTTCACCATGGTGTCTGACTCCATGGACCTATCTATGTTCAAATTCTGGCTCTGATACTTAGCACCTGGGTGGCCTTGAGTGGGATACCCCACTTTTTATGGGCCTTCATTTCCTTACTTGTAAAATGAATTGATGGATCATAGTTTCAGAGCCGGAAGGGACCTCACAAGGCATCTGTTCCACGCCCCTCATTTTATAGATGAAGAACCCAAGACCCAGAGAGATTAAACCCAGAAAGATTGTCTAAACTCACTACCAATAGTAAGCATCAAAGACAGGATTTGAACCCAGGTCCTTTGACTCCAGAACCAGTGTTCTTTTCATTTCCCCCACAATCTAAAGGTCCCTGCTGTTTTAAATCCTATCCCTCCATCATGGAAAGCAACATGTTGGTGAATATGTCCAGAGCAGGGAGCATCTGGTGCCGGAATGTCTGCCACCGAGGCAGATCCAGAGGGGCCTGTGACTTGGTAAAGTTCTAGGGAGTTGTATGAGAAGCATAAGGAATTAAAAGTATAAAAAGCAGGATTTGAATTCAGGTCTTTCTGACTCCAAGCCTACCCTTCTTCCTAGCTTTCTATCTAGGAAGTGCCAAGCTTAATAGCAAGGAGAGCAAATCAGTTCTCCTGAGAACACGCTCTAAGTTGGGTGTTGTTCCCTTTATCTGCTCGGACAGAGGCTGGTACCATGGGCAAGGAGCCAAGAGACCTGGGTTCTAATCCCAGTTCTGTTCCCAATGCACCTTGTGACCTTGAGCATATCACTTATTTTCTGGTCCCCAGTTTTTTCCTCTGTATAATGAGGGGGGTTGGACTATGTTACCAAAAACAGCCCCTAGAATTTAAAAATAACCATCCATTTCCATTTACAACTCCAATCATGCACAATACTACCATTTACAAGTATGATCTTTTCATAAGCAGAATGAATGTCAGGCATAAAAATTTATAAAGGCATAAAATATCCAAGATGCAGTTTAGGGAAAAGTGAAAGGAGTTTCTGCTTTGGAGAAATTAAAACCTTCTCTCCTTCTCAGTCTGTCCCTCTGTCTTTGCTCCCACAACCAGGTGGTTTTCTTGCTCCCTCCATCCCTGGGATGCCCTTAGTGGGATACAGAGGTAACTTCTGGGGCCTAAGAGGAAAGAGCACGTGAAAGGGTTATTCTAATAATCATGTTGTTCAATCCTTCGTTTTAACAAATTAGGAAACCAAGGGAGGGGAAATGACTGAGTAAGTAGATGAGCTGGGATTCGAACTCTTGTCATCTCACTCTAAAACCAGTGCTGTTTTCACACTGGCAGGGTGCATTCCCCTGTGGAGTAGGCAACAGAAGGAATTTCTGTTCTTTTTGAGAATAGGAGTGGGGTCACCACATGTGACCCTCTAGGTCCTCAGGTATGGCCCTGTGACTGTGGCCTTGAAGCCACAGGTTCCTCACCCCTGGTAGAGGAACTCTCAGGTCCCTTCCAACTCTGTGATTCTGACAATTCTTCCTTTCCATGAAAGGCTAAATGAGCGATTTTCAAGCAGGTTGTTTTTGTTTTGGGGATCAAGGATGTTAAGTCAGAGGGGACCTGGAAGATCTCTTCATCCAGCCCACTTACTCCTGTCTGTGTATCTGTCAATGTCCCCTCCCTGTGTGCTGGCCCACCCGAATGAGGACATTTCCAATTCAGTCAGCAAAGAGGCAGTATGGTGTCATGGAGAGAATCCTGGATCTGGTATCAAAGGATGTGGGTTCAAGTCCCAGTTCCACAATTTATTTAATGCATATGTGACTGTGGGATTTCTAGGCCTCATCTCTAAAATGATGGCCATTTCTGCAGCTGCACTAACATACAAATGGGCCACAAACATTTTCTGGGTAGGAGATTCACATAGAAGAATGAGTTTTCCCCGACTTTGTAAGGGAAGGTGGTTGGGGTGGGAGAAGAGCACTGGACTGGGAGATAGGAGACTTGGGTAAAGATACTATTACTCTCTGGGCCTCAGTTTCCCCATATGTAAAATGTGGAAGACTAGACTGGGTGGTCTTCAGTTCTCCTCCCCTGTGATTCTAAGTGTATTTTATTAATTAGATTTTCTATCCCTTGCCTTTCCGCAGTGCTTGGGAACATTTTTTTGAAGGGGGTGTGTGTGAAATGGGGGATTGGAGGAAGAGGTAGTGTGCAGAAGAATGGACAAAGCCACAGATGTCACTTAAAGCCATGTCAGTCACTGCTTGGGACATAATGGAGTGCTGGTGTTTAGCTGCCTGTCCCTCTACCCCCACCCAAGGCTGCCTTTCCAACATCCCATTTTATAAGGACTCCTCTGGTTCTGTCTCTTATGCAAACCTGCAGGGCTGGAGGAGAAAGGAGGGAGAGGGTGGGAGAAGGTGAGAGAGGGTGGGCTCCTTCTCTGCCAGTTTTCAGGGTGTGTAATTGGAGAATGTTTCCAGAGTAGAGCAGTGCAATGTGTTTTTATGCTGAATGATATTATAGGTTTGGAAAGAAACAGTAGAATCAGCTATTTTAATACTTCCTCCCAGTCTCTCCTAGAAGGGTAGGAGAACTGAACAAAGGCCAGAAAGAAGGGGAATGACTCTCCCCTACCTTCTGCCACTCCTCCACACTACTTCTGGTGGCGTCTGAGCTCCCAGAGCAGCCCCCAAAACCTTCCCCTTCCTTGTCCCTCCCCCACCCCCCACCTTTTTGTGACTGGTTGGCAGGAGCACCATTCTAGTCCTTTCAGACGTTTTCTGGATTTTCCTTTGTAACAATGGAGGGCTTCCCTTTTATCCCGCATAACCTTAAAGAGGTGAATTTACCGTGTGATGCAAAAATACCTTACTATCAGACCTGGGGGATGGGGAGGAAAGTGAGGGACATGGAAGATAATCAAAAAGGACCAATGGATCAGTAGTTGTGGACCCTGTGTTCTGGTATTGAACCTACCATTCACTCACTTTCTATCTCATCTTGAGGGTGGGGGTGGGCGGAGTGGAAAAAAGACCCTAGACCATACTTTTCTTTCTTTCTTTCTTTCTTTTTAGACCATACTTTTAGTTGAAGGACCTGGGTTAAAATACAAGTTCTCTCTGTCACTTTACTGAATGTATGACCTTGGGCAGGTCATTTGTCTTTCCTGGACATCAGTTTTGCTTCTAAAATGAGGCAGTTGGACAAGGTGATCTCAGGTGACCTTTTGTGACCTTAAGGAAGTTGGAAGGGAGTAAGATGGGGAAAGGCGTGAGGGGAGCAGAACCTCAGAATGTCCTGCCCCAGGGAGGGCCCTAACGGGTGGTGTCTCACTGCCCCATTTACAAAAGACCTGTTGCCATTACAGAAAGTCCCTGGGCATCAGGAGAGCCCAAAGCCAGAAGAAAATTGGTAACTTGCATTTGGATAGGGCTTAGAGCCTGCACACTGGCACCCCAAAGGGCGGTGAGCAGAGCCCCCAGCTCCTGGGAGAAGCCCTCATCTGGAGATCTACATACCTGACTATGGGCCAGGCTTCCTTCCATCCCACCAGGTTCTTCTCAGGGCAGGTCCCATCCTTGAGCTCAGATCTGGTAAATATCAAAGAGAGCTGGGAGAAGAAGGGAAATGAAGCTAAACCAATAGCCAGTGGCACAACAATGGGGCCTCTTGTCGATTCTGAAATTCTCTAAAAGCAGGCCTTTATTTTAAAGCAAAGGAACTTCAAAGAGGCCCCATTAAAGGAAGCACACATAATGCATGCCCAACATGAAAATCTGGAAGGAATGAAGGGAATAAATATTCTCTTTCACATACTGGGGGAAAATAAGAGAGTGGAAATTCCTATAAAACAAATAGAGCATAGACTATTAAAAATTTTTATTGATATTTTTTGTTTTTAAATCACCTTCATTTCCATATATATCTTTCTCCTTCACAGAAAGCCATCCCCTGTACCGAAGAATGAGCAAGACAGAAAAAAAGTAATTCAGTAAAAGCTAACCAATACATTAACTGAGTCTAGCAGTATATGTAACGATCTGCACCTAGAGTCCCTCATCTGTGCAGAAAAGGGAGCCAGAAGATGCACAGACTTAATTAATGCCAGAAGGGACATTTTGTCCAATCCCATCCCTCTTCCTTTTGTCTGACAGAGAAAGACATAGTATCCTAGAGAGAGCAATTTGTTTACCCAGAGTTCTGAGGCTTGTTGGTTATGGAGCTAAGAGGAGAATGCAGGCACCTCCTGAGCTCTTCCACTCCACCCTGCACCACTAATGCACATGGACGGGTGGAGCTTTCAGCCCCTGAGACCAGGAAGAAGCAGGCTTATGACGATGGACTTTTTGTTGTTGTTATTGTTCAGTCGTCTCAGTTATGTTGGACTCTACCTGACCCTATTTGAGGGTCCAGTGTCTTGGCAGCTGGGGTGGTTTTCCATTTCCTTCTCCAGCTTATTTTATGGATGAAGAAACTAAGGAAAACAGTGTTAAGTGACTTGCCCAGGATTTACAACAAATAGTTCCTGAGTTGGTCTGAAATGATGGGAAAATCCCAGACCCTGATTCTAGAGCCTGTGCACCCCATGTCAGTGAATTCCTTCCTAAAGCACAGACTTCTCTTAAAACAGACGTTCTTAGGGAGGCTAGGTGGTGCAGTGAATAGAGCACCAGTCCTGGAGTAAGGAGGACCTGAATTCAAATCCAGCCTCAGACACTTAACACAAAACTGGCTGTGTGAACTCAGGCAAGTCACTTAACCCCAATTGCCCTACCTTCCCCCTTCCAAAAAGCAAAAATAAACTCCAGGGATTCTTCATCTATTTTTGTATCCTGGACAGTTTGGTAAAGCCTGGGGCACCCCCCTCTCCGAATGATGTTTTTAAATGCATAAAATAAAATACAGAAAGGAAACCAATTATATTAAAATAGTTATCAAAATATTAAAATAAAACAAGTACACAGATCGTAGGTTGAGAACCCCTGCCTTAAAGACTATATGTGTAGTTTAAATTATCATCTATATATCCAACCTTAGTCTCTTTCCTGAGTTTTAATCACCAACATATCCAAATGGATATTCCAAAGCCACTCAGCTCAACAGGTCCAAAACAGAAGTAAATGTCTTTCCCTCTGGAGCCTCTTCTACTTGTTTCTAGTTCTGTTGGATGTACTATTATGTGTTCATTCAACCAGGTTCACAACTTTAGAATCATATTCCACACTTCCCTTTCCCTCAGTTTTACACATGTAGCTAATATTAATGAAGCACCTACACTGTGCTTGGCACTTTACAATGATCTCACTGGATCTTCACATCAGCCCTCTCAATTCAATCAATTGCTGAGTCTTAACCATCCATTCTCTTTCTAAAACATCTGTCATATCTATCGCCTTCTTTCAGTTGACTAACATTAATTAAACACCTACTATGTGCCATGGGCAGCTAGATGGCACAGTAAACAGAGTGCCAGGCTTGGAGTTAGCAAGACCTGAGTTCAAATTTGGCCTAACACACTTACTAGCTGTGTGACTCTGGGCAAGTCACTAAACCCTGTTTGCCTCAGTTTCTTCACCTGTAAAAAAAGCTAGAGGAGGAAATGGCAAATCACTCCAGTGTCTTTGCCAAGAGAACCCCAAATGGGGTCACAGAGAGTCAAACACAAGTGAAATGACTCAACAACAGCACCAGCAATGTGCCAGGAACTATATGCTTGTGGGGACACTGAGGATAGAAAGAGAGGTAAAAAAAACAAAAAGCCCTGCCCTCAAGGAGCTTACAGCCTAACAGGGAGGTAACATGTAAAAATTCTGTTCAAACAAGATATATACAGGATAAATCAGGGGTAGTCTCAGAGCAAAGGCATTAAGATTAAGGAGGACAAGGAAAGACTTTTTGCAGAAAGTTGGACTTTAGCTGATACAAAGGAAGCCAAGGATCTTGGAGATGGGGATGAGGAGGAAGAGTGTTCCAAGAGTGGGGCACAGCAAGTGAAAATGCTTAAAGTCAGTGGGAGACACTGGAGATGGGTCCTGGCTAGGAGTGTTCCAGCACTCAGGGACTCTGTCCGAGGGCAAGACAAGGTCCCAGACTGACAATGGGGCTAACCTCATGGAGGACACAGGAACAGGTGCTAGCTGGCAGTTTCATCACCTACTATCCAGTTCCAGATCACAGAGCAAACTGAGGAGGGGACTGGCTCCTTGGATGAGGTGTGGTCTCAGCCACTAACCTGTGCACTGAGCAAGGAAAACTTTCAGAAGTAAGCAGCAGTAGTGGGACCTGACTCCAGGAGCATATTGGGATCTCAATTCCAATTTCTAGCTCAGTATGAAGCCAATGAATTAATGACCAGGGCAGGCATCACAGGCCAAAGAGGGGGCAAAAATTCTGTCCCTCTGAAGCAGAAAAGGTTCCCAGCAGACTGATAGTGGATGAGTTCAGCAGTAGTCTACTATCACTTAAGCCCAAACTCAAGTCAGGAACTTGCAGAGCTCAAACCAAAAGGGCAGTGGATCAGATAATTTGGGGAACAGTAAACATTTCCAGGTCCCCAGAGATGTTCCAGAGAGCCTGGAATAACATGGCACTCAGTACTCCAAGAAAGCAACAGAAGAACCAACCCATGCCTTCCCTTCAGAAGTGCACAGATCCTAGCCCTAAAATAAAATCCAAACTCAGAAAGCAGACTGGAAGAATGAGAGAGTAAAAAAAAGAATCTCACCACAAAAAGTTATGGTAACAGGGATGCAGAGAATGACCTCAAAACATCGACAAGCAAAGATTCAAAGAAAAAGACAGCATGGGCACATAAGTTCAACTAAATTCCTGGAAGACTTGAAGAAAGAATTTTTAAAAGGGTTAAATATATTTTTTATAAATGAAATGAAAGCGCTGCAGGAAAAAATTAGTAAAGAAACAAGACTTACAGAAGAAAGAATTGGGAAGGGAATTAACAGCTTGACATAAGAGGCATAAAACCTTAAGGCCAAGCAACAAACACTGAAAATTAGAATATATCAAATAGAAGTCAATGACTACATGAGTCAATAAGAAACATTAAATATCAAAATAAGAAATATAAAAACAAGGATTTGACCAGTCTTTTTGACCAAAAAAAAAATAGAAGAAAATATAAGGTATCACATAAAAACAATTGCCTAGGAAAACAAATCAAGAAGAAAAAAATTAATAATCTATACCTGTTTTCTCCCCCTTGTAGAATGTAAGCTCCTTGAGGGTAGGGGTCTGGTTTTTGTTCTGTCTTTTCTATCCCCAGTGCATAGGTCAGTGCCTTCCACTTAGTAGATAAGTCCTAGATACTTAATAAATGCTTCTTAGATTGGAGATAAAAGCTCATACATGGAGATTTATATGTACATCCATAAGTGTTTTTATGTATATTTTTTGCTAATAATGCTGCTAACATGGTCAGGCTTAGACTGGACTGTTAATGAGGCCAGACATGACTGGCTTCCTAAACACAGAAATGGGGTACAATGACGGAAGGAGGCTGCTCATCATAATGAATTAGTCACTGATAAGACTGACTCAAATTTTCATTTATCTCTGACTGGGGAAATAGCTTTTGACAGTAAATTGGAAATTTTCATTTTCAACTCTCCAAAAGTGTATAAATTTTCTCTCAATTAGTCACAAGAGGCTCTAGCACATTCATTTCTCTGCCAGCAGCCCCTCCTTTCTTCCCCCTCCCCCTCTCACCTGTCAAAATCTTGCTTCAAGGCCTCATCTCAAAAGTCACTCCACAAAGCCTCGCCCCTAGCGATGGCTCCTTCCAGAGCAATTTGTTTGTACTCTCTTATGGTGTGGAATCATAGAAAGGCTTGATGGATAGAGTTAGCAGGATCCGGGAAGCCATAAGTTCAACACCCTCACTGTGCAGATAAGGAAACTGAGGCCCAGAAAAGATGTCAGTCAAAAAAAATTTATTAAATATCTACTATGTGCCAAGCACTTTGCTAAGCTCTGGGGATACAAAGAAGGCAAAAGACAGTCCCTGCCCTTGAAGAACTCACAATCTAATATATTGCTCAGTTACACAGCTAGAAATGCCTGAGGGAGTGGACCCAGGGATTCCTGATTTTGAGTGGCATCCGTTTCCTTCTTTTTTTTCTTCATTTTTTTCTTATTTACCTCTTTCCTTCCTTCTTTGTCTTCTTTCCTCCCTCCCTCCCTCCCTCCTTCCCTCCCTCCCTCCCTTCCTTCCTTCCTTCCTTCCTTCCTTCCTTCCTTCCTCCCTTCCTTCCTTCCTCCCTTCCTTCCTTCCTTCCTTCCTTCCTTCCTTCCTTCCTTCCTTCCTTCCTTCCTTCCTTCCTTCCTTCCTTCCTTGGGCTGACTCTAGCAAGCCCTGTGTGGAGACAGTGGCTAACATCTTTTAGGGCTTATGGACATGAGCCCCACTGCTTTAGAATCCTAGTCAGAGACCTAAGGGAGACATCCTTTGAGGGCTAGAGATAATGCCAACTCCAAGGGAATTATGGCAGAGCTGAGACACTCTCTGGCTGCTTTTTTGAAAGAAAAATGGAGTAACAGAGATGTTATCTTATCAAAACAAAACCATAAATAGCCTGTCTAATAGATGGAGCCATTCACAGTGACAGCAGGAAGGATCTCTCTTAAAAATCTTCCTAAGATATTATCCATTCTGAAAGGTTCCTCATACCTAATAACTCAATATGCCTCTCATGGATCTATCAAAACAAGTCCTCCTTCACACATTACCCTGCCATGGAAGCAAAAACACGCTGAAACAAAAATATACCCTTTCCCTCCATCTCCTGCTAGCTTATCAGCAAACTTTGGCTTTCTCTAAAAAGGTCCAGGGGCTCCAGAGCATAGCTGGCCTTCAGGCGACAGGAAGAAAGCAATTATTTCTCCCTTTCAGACACCAACAGAGTTAAGACACAAAGATCATGCTCTATGCAAGTCAGTGGGTCAGGGGTGAGGGGAATGGAGAGGTCAGCCCACCCAGGGCACAGTGGTGCCAAAAGACAAATGAGGGCCATCTACCAGAGAGCTGAGTAAATGGGCTAAGGTGGGCAGGAACAGAGCGTGACCTCGAGTTTTTGTGCTAGGGCAGAAGAGCAGCACAGTGTTTCAGAAAGAATCCTGGATTGAGAGGTGGGTTCAAAACTTAACTCTGCCACGTATGATTTCTGTGACCTTGGGCAAGCCGCACAGCTAACTGGGCCTCAGATTTCCCTTCTATCAAATGAGGGGATTGGATGAGATTCAATTCACTACTTGTGTACCATAAGGTTCTTTCAGCTCTTAATCTATGATCCAAATTCAATAGAGCGAAGGTAGAATAGAGGGGGGCAGTGGAGAGGTCAGTCTCCCCCGCATAGAATCACACCAGGCGTGGGAAAGGACTTCCTCATGGAGAATTTGGCTTGTTCCCCTGTGGTGATGGGGCAAGAAGGGCCCCAAGAGAGAGCTACCATGGTGATAGGCTTCCTGGGCTAGAAGAGACTTTGGATGTTAAAGTGAAGAAACTGAGGCACAAAACAATTAAGTGATTCGCTTAAAGCTCCTGTGCAGTAAATAGCACGGCTGAGATAGGACTACAGCCATCTCCTTCCAGGTCCAGCACTCTGGAAGCTTGGGGCAAGGTAAGGAGCAGGGGCCAGTGAACTGCAGATCAAGGGCTCACAGAAGACTTTGAGGAATAAGGAAAGCGGGTCAGAGGGTTAGCAAAGGGAGTAAGTGCACCCTGGGACAAAGCTCCAATTGCTCTTACCTAGTTCTATCTTCTTTTAAAATTGTGTGTGAAGAAGACTGGGTTCTCATCTTGGTTTGGTCACATTGCATGAGTCACATCCTTTCACTGGGCCTCAGTTTCTTTCTCTGTCAAAATGAGGGGGTTGGAGCAGCTTCTCTCTAAGGACCCTTCTAGTCCTGGAATCCCATCATTTCTTTATACTAGGCTGGATTTTCTGCAGTGAAAAATTATAGAGGACTCATTTCCTTTCTCTGTGTTCCATTAAGTTTGTAATAATTACAAGAAAAAAAAATCGATAGGTAATTCTTCAGACAATCGTATTGCTGCAGTTGTGGGGTTTAAAGAAAGCCGAGGCCTCGGCTTTTGTGCAGATGTTATGTGGATGAGGAGACCTGAAAGGTAAAAGAGTGGGGTGCGGCCCAACTCCCCAACCTTTGGGAGGCCGGAACATGTCTGATTTAACAAGGAAAACAAATTGTGTTGGAAATGGAAACTTCTCACCTCCATGCTGGCCTCAGCTCATCACGCGTGTTCTTTGAGCAGGCAGAAAGGATTTTTAGAACTAGAGCCTTGGAAAATGGCTAAGTGGTAGCCACCAAATAGGGAGAGAGGAAGACTCTCCAAGCCAATCCATTCCCCAACAGAGGACGGGTGGACAGGTGGACAGGTAGATGGGTGGAAAGATGGACAGGTGGACAGGTGAGAGAGCTGGGCTGGAAATACCCAAATTCTCTTCTAAGACCCATGGATTCAAACTCTGCCTTCTTCCTTTTGTTATTATTCACCTTCAACCACTGAAATTGCTAACCATATTCCACATGTGGATTTTTAGACCAGAGACCATTTCACTTGAAGTCTGAGCAAGAGAAAACTCGAATAAAATTGCAAGATGGGAGAGTGTGGTTGAATCATCAAGTGTAGTAGTGAATAGGGTGCTAGGTTTAGAATCAAGAGAGACCTAGGTTCAAATCCTGACTCACACACTTATTAGCTGAATGACCTTGGGCAAGTGAATGAATTTCTCTCAGCCTTCATTTCCTCATCTGTAAAATGGGTATGATAAATAGCACCTACTTTGAAGGGTTATTTTGAAGACGAAATGAGACAACATATGGAAAGTTCTTCACAAACCTTAAAGGGCTGTATAAATGTTAGCTATTCATCATCATCATCATTATTCAAATGCTACCCTAGCTAATTACTAGCTTTGCGATCCTGAACAAGTCAGTTTCTTTCTAAGCCTCAGTTTCTTCACATGTAAAATGAAGATGCTAAGGCCTATACTGGGACAGCCAGATGGAGCGCTAGGTTTGGAGTCGGGGAAATTCGTCTTCCTGAATTCGAATCTGGTCTCAGACACTTACTAGCTGTGTGACCTTGGGCGAGTCACTTCACCCTGTTTGCCTCAGTTTCCTCATCTGTAAAGTGAGTTGGAAAAGGAAATGGCAAACCCCTCCAGTATCTCTGCCAAGAAAACTCTGAATGGGGTCTTGAAGAGGCAGACACATCCAGAATAATTGTACAACAACAAGGCTTGCACTAGGTTGATGTGAGGGGAATGCGTGTGCAAAGCACTTTTTAAATTTCAATTTTATAAATGTCACCTCATTGTTGTCAGGAAGACCTTCTTGGCAGAAAGGTGAATGAATTCTGGAACAGGTTGCTGAATAACTGGAGTGGCTTCTTGGAGTTGGTAGCTGGATCAGAGACCATTCTGAGAAGGTTCCTCTTCCTTCCGTATTTTCTGATGCACGGTCTGCCAGAATATAGGCTCTCTCGCAATTCTGGACTCAGACCTTCTGCCGTCCTGAAGAGGAAAGATTTCCTCCAGCTCTGATTCTATTCTTCCAGATTGTCATGACTTCCAAATTCTCATGGCTCCAATGAATAAAGTTCCACTATTTGTGGGACACAACGTGCAGGATGGCAGAAACGTTGGAAAGTTACTGCGAGCTACTCTGCATTTATCACAGCTAAGCCCCCTCATAAGGGTCATGAAGTCATAGAGGGAAGGTGAAGGGGAACCTCAGGACATCTGGTCCAACCCCCTCATTTTATAAAGAAGAAAACAGGGGCGGCTAGGTGGCACAGTGAATAGAGCACCGGCCCTGGAGCAGGAGGACCTGAGTTCAAATAGGACATCAGACACTTAACGCTTAACTAGCCTTGGGCAAGTCACTTAACCCCAATTTCCATGCCTTTCCCCATCAAAAATAAATAAATAAATAAATAAATAAATGAGGAAACAGAAGTCCCTGGAGACTGAGTGACTTATCCAAGGTCCTACAGGTAGTAAGGGTCAGAGTGGGGATTTGAATCCAGTTCTTCTGATTTCAGAGTCACTACTCTTTTCACACAAGGAGTTTGTGTTAGAGTTTAAACTCTGGCCTCCTCTTCAGTTTCAGTACCCTCTCCACTATCCTCCCTCAAGAAATGTTTGTTGATTGATTGGACTGGGGTACCCATAGACCATAAGGTTTGATCTCTGCTCTGGGAACACTGTCTTGGGGAGGGGAGAAAAGTATATATACATTCTTGGCCCAGAAACTCATCAGCTGAGCCCAATCCCTAACAAGGGTTTTTGTCCTTGAGGCCACCCCCATTTCCCCCAATTTGAGTGTTGGAGTAATATCACTGATCAGAGAGGTTGACCTCCCACTGCCTTGGGGCACAGCTTTTCTGTAGAATAGCAACCTGGCCCAGATGTTCTCCTGAATCTCAATGAAGCCACCTACTTAAAATGCAGCAAACAATCCAAAATAATGTGGGGGTCTGAGAAAATGTCAAATTATGCAGAAAAAATGTGAGCCCTTAGAAAGCTATATTCAAGTAAGCACATTCAACCTCCCCCAAACTGGCATGGGCAAGCCTTCGCAGGGACTATTAGGAAAGGATGAATTTAAAAATCTTAGTAATAAGAAAATGACTGACAAGCGACTCTTGGAAATTTTCCTCTTGAAACAAAGATCCCCTTGTAGCTCTGGGGAATGCAGTCACTTAGCAAAGTCTCACACACACACACACACACACACACACACACACACAATGTAGTCACACACCAAAGAACTGGTGTGTCGGGAGAGGGGGTTTGGTTCGTAGGCTTCTCAAATACAGTAAAAGTCCCCAAACTGCTGACCAGACTTTATCACAAAAGAGTTCTAATTCAGGGGGTGTGTGTGTGTGTGTGTGTGTGTGTGTGTGTACACGCATGCGCCAAAGTAGCTAACTTAGAAGCAAGTCAGAAGTGAAATAAAACTTCTAGAGTCACCAAGTACTCAAGGAATCACCTAGCAGCATCCTTTCATTTTATATAAAGAGAAACTTGAGACCCAGGAAGGCTAAATGCTCTAGGTTCACTGAATCATAGAAGCACAGAAATGGAGAAGACCTCAGGTTATTCAACCCATACTTGACAAGGAATCCTTGCAAGATCTCTAACAAATAATCAACTAACTTCTGTTTAAAGACCTCCAGTGCCGAAGATTTCACTGCCTGTCTAGGCAGTTCATTCCTCTCCCCCCTTTTCCCCAGGCTGGGTGTCTCTACCTCTTCCAGTGAACACTGTATCCCAGGGATGATTGGCTTTGGAAGCGTTTGGAATGGAAGCTTTGACCTGTTCTGTTTCTAACCTGGGCCCCTTCTTAGACACCCTATTGGTACCCCCTGCCCCATGCCCTCTCCCGGGGACTCATCATATTGGTGCCAGATTCAATATCTGACATCCCAATCATCTTTATTCTTGCAACATCTCAGAACTCCTGAGCTTGTGACCACCAGCCTCAGCCTCTCTGGTAGGAGGAACTCCAGGCATGGCTACAATGCCTAACTCCTTTCACTTTTGGACAGCTCTAGTTACAAAGTTTTTTTTTTTTACATCTAGTCTAAATTGGTGACTCTACAACAACTCCAGTTCCCACTTCTGCCTGTGGGACCAAGCAGAACAAATTGAATCTCTTTCCCACATGATTAGCCTTTCAAATACTTGAAGACTGCTGTCATATCCTCCTAAATCTTCCCATCTCCATGCTAACTGTTCCCAGATCCTTACCAAAAATGTTTGCCAGTCATAGAGGCTGTCTAGTGGTGGAGGTCAAGCAGAAGGAGGACTTCTGGTGAGGACCTTCACTTCTCAGACATCTCCAGTGATGACCTGTGTCCACTCAATTCTACTTGGGCTGTCATCTCCAGTCCTTCTCTACTGGAAAATTGAACTCTGACCCTGGAACCACTCTGGTCTTTGATAGGTCAGCACTGGCCTTATCTTTTTTTTTGTTTTTTTTTGAGTTTTTTTAATTAACTTTAATTTATTTTTAGTTTACATCATTGATTTCCACAAGATTTTGAGTTACAAATTTTCTCCCCATCTTTCCCCTACCCACCACCACCCCAAAACAACAATCCCACTGTATACCTCCCTCCCCCAATCTGCTCTCTCCTATATCCTCCCCATTACCCCTCTGACTTTCTGGTAGAGCAAGATGGATCTCCCTCTCCCAGTGCCTGTATATCTTATTTCCCAGTTGCATATAAATAATAATAATTACATATATATATATATATATATATTATCATATGATTTTAGAACTTTAAATTCTAGATTCTTTCCCTCCCTCTCTTGTCACCCACCTCCACTGGAAAGACAAGCAGTTCAATACTGGTTGTACATGTGTAGTTACACAGAACATCTCCACAATGGACATATTGTGTAACACTGATGATAATTCCCTCCTTTCTATCCTGCCCTCCCCTTGTTCTATTCTCTCCTTTGTCCCTGTCCCTTTACAGAAGTGTGTGCTTCTAACAACCCTCCCCTCCAACCTGCTCTTCCCTCCATTAACCCCCCTTTCATCCCCTTCTCCCCTACTCTCCTGAAGGGCAAGATACCCAATTTAGAGTGTATGTCATTCCCTCCCTAAGCCAAATTCAATGAGAGTAAGGTTGACGCATTCCCTTTTTGCCTTCCTGTTCTTCCCCTCCATTTTAACAGTTATCTCTTGCCTCTTCTATTATATGAGATGATTGACCCCATCCTGTCTCACCCTGTCTCCTTTCATTCTTTTCCTCTCTCCTCTTAATTTAAACTTTTAAAATATCATCCCTTTCTATTCAATTGATCCTGTGCTCTGTCTATGTACACATATACACACATACTCACATATGTAGTCATATGTATATGTACCCTCCTATATAGACATATATATGTATACATACATATATATGTGTATATATATATGTATGTGTGTGTGTGTGTATACACACACATTTATATTCCCTTTACCTATCATCATAAGTTACAATTCTCATTTTTCCATGTTGGCATGTAAATAGTTGAACTTTGATAAGTTCCTTATGGTTTCTTTTCCATGTTTACCTTCTCATGCATCTTGTGTTTGAATGTGAAATTTTCTATTCAGTTCTGGTTTTTTCCTCAAGAATGCTTTAAAGTCCTCCACCTCATTGAATGACCATATTTTCCCCTGAAACATTATACTCAGTTTTGCTGGGTAGGTGATTCTTGGTTTTAATCCTAGCTCCCTTGATCTCTGGAATATTGTATTCCAGGCCCTTTGTTCCCTTAATGTAGAAGCTGCTAGATCCTGTGTTATCCTGATTGTGTTTCCACAGTATTCAAATTGTTTTTTCTTGGCAGCTTGTAATATTTGCTCCTTGATTTGGGAACCCTGGAACCTGGCTATAACATTTTAGTTATAGGAGTTTTCTTTTTGGGATCTTTTTCAAGAGGTAATTGGTAAATTCTTTCAAGATTTATTTTGCCGTCTGGTTCTAAAATATCTGGGCATTTGAGAATTTTCTTGAAGGATGCTTTCTAGGTTCTTTTTTTTTGATCGTGGCTTTCAGGTAGTCCAATAATTTTTAAATTGTCTCTCCGGGATCTATTTTCCAGGTCAGTGGTTTTTTCAAGGAGATATTTTATATTGCTTTTTATTTTTTCATTTGTTTGGATCTGTTTAATAGTATCTTGATGTCTCATAAAGTCTTTTGCTTCCACTTGCTCCACTCTAATTCTGAGAGAATTATTTTTTTCAGTAAAATTTTGAGATTCTTTTTCCATCTGGAAAATTCGACTTTTTAAGTCATTCTTCTTCTCGTTGGCTTTTTGAGCCTCATTTGCCATTTGAGTTAGTCTATTTTTTAAGGTGTTATTTTCTTCAGTCAGGTTGTTGCCTCTCTTTTCATGATTTTCTTGCATCATTCTCATTTCTCTCCCCAATTTTTCCTCCACTTCTCTTATTTGGTTTTCAAAATCCTTCTTAAGCTGCTCTATGGCTTGTAATCAGGCTACATTTTTCTTGGAAGCTTTTGGTGCAGGAGTTCTGACTGTGTTGTCTTCTTCCCATTCCATGCTTTGATCCTTTTTGTCCCCAACAAAGGAATCTAAAGTTGGATTGCTGAGCTTTCTTTGTTTCCTTTTCCTGTTCATGTTGCCAGTCAGTTACTTGACTTTTGGGCTTAATAGAACTCTGCTTTCAGAGGGGAGAGCTCTATCCCAAATTGCTGGGGTTTTCACAGCTGCCGGAGCTATTGGGAGGCTGCAGTCTCTGCAGCCCCCACCAGCTTTGGACCACTGGTCACGCACCTCTGGACCACCATCCAAGACCATGATTCGGATCCAAGCCGCTCAAGGCAAGACCACTTAGCCTCTAAAGGATGGCTTGGCTCCCCTGCAGTCTGCAGGCTGGGAGCTCTGAAGCAGAGCATTGGCCTTATCTTGCTTGGTTCCAGGATTCCATAGCACTTCCTGGACTTCTCTAGCCTTGTTATCTGCCTACCCCTTTTCCTATCTTCCCGCATTAGAATGTGAGCTCCTCGAGGGCAAAGCCTATCTTTGATTTGTATTCTCAGTGCTTAGTGTACTGCCTGACATATAGTAAGTGCTTAATAATTGCCCCTTCTCTCCCGTCCCTTCCCCTTCCCCTTCCTTTTCCCCTTCCTCTCTCTCTATCATCTTGAACAGTCATTATAGATAGAAAGTGTGATGTACCCACACCTGAATGGGAAGAAGAGAGTGCAATAGATCACATTTGAGAAATTTCACGAGATTTTCATTAATATCAATCTGATTCCTGATAAACACCCCTCCCCACCCCACCTTTTCTTTTAAAACATCAGTGTTCTCCCAACAATGTTATATTGTTGTGAATCATTGTACAACATAATTATCAAGAATCCGAATTGTGAATGATGACCCAAAGGACAATGAAGAAACATGTGGCGGTGTAAGTCAGCTGCAGTACGCTGCCAATGATGAGTTGTGAGAAGTGGCACAAAAGGAAATGTTCCATTAGAAAAGAAGGTGGGATGGTCATGCAGCTAGAACAAGGGAGAACAAAAAGACCTCCCAGTGATGCCCTCATACCCATGGAATGTTGAAGGTCCTGGAGGACACTTCTTAGCATGCTGACTAGAGCCTCAAAGGAGGATTTTTTTTAATTTTTATTTTTGCAGGGCAATTGGGGTTAAGTGACTTGTCCAAGGTCACACAGCTAGGTTTTGTGTTAAGTGTCTGAGGCTGGATTAGAACTCAGGTCCTCCTCCTTACTCCAGGGCCGGTGCTTTATTCACTGCACCACCTAGCCTCCCCATCAAAGGAGGATTTATAAGAGGATGTGGACAAGAATTGCACAGGATAAGATGTGGATGGCTTGGACTGAACATTGTTGGAGAGATGAAGCACCAGGTGTATGATATCCTGGGTCTGTTAAAGTATAGATGTGTAGATAATGTCCTTAAATGTACTTGGTCAACTCTTAATACCCTATGCAAATGTAAAGGATGAATGAATGAAAAAGTATGCATTAAGCTGATCAATTAGTACTTGTTATTAAGCCATTCAATCAATAAACATTTATTAAGTACCTACTATATGCCAGGCATCATGCTAAATGTTGGGGATATAAAAAGAGGCAAAAGACAGTTCCTGCCCTCAATGAGCTTACACTCTAATGGGGGAGACATCAAATAAACATATATGTATATAAATATATATATATACACACAAACAAATTATACAGAGAATAAATAGGATATAATCAACAGGGGGAAAGCACTCAAATTAAAGGGATTAAGAAAGGTTTCCTGTAGAAGATGGTATTTTAGTTGGGACTTGAAAGAAATCAGGGAAGCAAAGGATGGAGATGGGGGGGGGGTGAGAACATTCCAAGTGTAGGGAACAGCCAGGGAAAATGGCTAGAGTGGAGAGACAGAAGGCCTTGTTTGAGGAGCAGCCTTTGTCACTGGACTGAAGAGTGTATGTTGAGGAGTAAGGCGTAAGAAGACTGGAAAGCTACAAAGGGGGCTGGGCTACGAAGGGCTTTTAGGAACACCTCCCTACAAAAATACAAGCATTTACAAACAAGACAAAGCCTTGCTTTACAGGGGGATCTCATTTAGTAAAGCTTTATCCTAGTGTATAAAAGTGTGTATTTTTTTGCTCACCATTGTGAGCTCACCCTTGCTGCTGGTCCTCCTACTGCAGAGCTGGCTGTTGGACATTGAGAACTGGGTGGGATTTCCATGTGGCAGAGCAGTATATTCTTGGGGAGTCTGGCTCAGAGAATAACAGGATGGCAGATCTAGAGCTGGAAAAGACCTCAGAGAACATCCAATGCTTTAATTTTACAGATGAGGAAACTGAGGCGCAGGAAGTTTAAAAGACTTGCTGCAGCTTACATGGGTCGTTAGTAGCAGAACTGCCACTGGAACTCAGGTCCTCTGACTCCAAAATTTGCTCACAAAATTTAGAGCTGGAAGAAATCTTAGAGATCTTTTTAGCTCATCCCTTTCATGTTAGAGAAGAAGAACACTGAGGTCCAAGATGGGAAATGACTTACCTAAAGTCACACAGGGAGAGAACTGCAGTTCAGGCTCTCTTAACTTAAATCCACTGTTCTTTCCATGACATCATGCTGATTGTACAGCAGGGAGGTGTCAAAGCTGGAGACTAAGGTGGAGAAACTTAAAGCTCAAGTTTTAGGAGTAACTGATTTTTGTAGGAAGAAGAACGAGGAGGAGAAGTAGAAGGAGAAGATGGAGAGGGATATGATGATGATGATAAAGAATTTCAGAAAGGGTAACCTAGGTCAAGTGGAAATAGCATTTTTAAAAAATAGGACGTGATTTTGATCTGGAAAGGATGTGATGGAGTTTCTGATTTAGGGTGAAGAAGACCTGGGTTTGAATCCTTCCTCAGACATTCTGTGACCCTGAACAAGTCGCTTAATCTCTCAGCCTCAGTTGTCTCATATGGAAAATGGGGGATAGTGGTAGCATTTATTTCATAGTACTCTCATGAAGATTCAGCAAGATTACATATGCACTCATACAGCTTTAGTAGTTTATAGCTGCCCTGAGACTTTTGGGACTCCCTGTATATGCATATATGTACGTACATACATACATACATACATACATACATACATACATACATACATACATAGTGATTTGTGAATCTTAATGTTCTGTGTAAATGTGACCTACTGTTATCTGAACCAACCTCCTTATTTTATTGATGAATAAAAGAAGTTAAATGCCTCCCTTGAGTTCATTTGGTTGGTGAGTAGTAGAGCCAATATCTGAATTCAGGTCCTCTCACTCCCCAGCTGGTGCCAGTCTTACGCTTTGTGCCTTCTCTTTACAGGAACATCTTTCAGGAGTACTTCTGCTACATAAAGCAAGGCCAGCCTACAAAATGCTCCTAAGAAGCTGCTTGGCAAACTTGGGCCCATTTGGAGGTAAGGGTGGTGGTGTGGTTTTTTTCCCCCCTCCTCTGCCCAGGACCACTTGTCACAGACAGTTAAGTCAGAATCATCAACAGAGGTGGCATCTCCAGGGAGCTAATGATCTGCTGCAGGACAGTAGGGCCAGAGGCAAAGTTATTACAGCTCTTGTAAGTCAGGAAAATATAAAAATGTATAAAGGAAAATAATGCCCCTGTTTCACCTGGGAGAAATAAAATCACATTTATAGTCTCTGGTTCTAAACTCTTTATTTCTGGGACCACTTTGACAGAGGTTGGCTCAACAAATGCACCAAGTTTCAGTCTAGATGTAAGAGAAATCAGGGAGGCTGGGCAGCTGAGTGAAGAGTGGGAGTGGGAAGGCAGTGGCTTGTGTCAATAACCGCAGTGGTCTCTGTCTCTCTCTGTCTTTCTGATATCTCTCTATCTCTGTCTTTCTGGTCTTTCTCTTTCTCTATAGGCATCCCATAATGGCTAAACTCACCCTTGCTGCTGGTCCTCCTACTGCAGAGCTGGCTGTTGGACATTGAGGGGGATGACAAGAGAACTGGGTGGGATTTCCATGTGGCAGAGCAGTATATTCTTGGGGAGTCTGGCTCAGAGAATAACAGGATGGCAGATCTAGAGCTGGAAAAGACCTCAGAGGACATCTAGTCCAATGCTTTAATTTTACAGATGAGGAAACTGAGGCACATGAAGCTTAAGAGACTTGCTGCAGCTTACATGGGTCGTTAGTAGCAGAACTGCCACTGGAACTTAGGTCCTCTGACTCCAAAGCCAGTGTTCTTTCCCATGTACCATCCTGCCTGACTGTCTTTGCCTGTATGTTTGTGTTCCCTTGAGTTGCATGTGTTACTGGGGAAGGTCTCAAGCAGAAGGCTATAATGAAAGCTTCTGGAGATCATAGATCTAGAAAGGAAAGTGACTTCAGATGTCCCGTAATTGAATACACATTATAGATGAAGGAATGGAGGCCCAGAAAGGAGAAGAGAGTTGTGCACGGTCACAGATAGGAAAGCCGCAGAGTCGGGATTCGAACCCAGGGTCTCTAGAGTCAGGGTTTGGTTTATGATGCTGCGCTGTCCATCCTCCACCCCTAAGAACTTACCTCCCTCCCCATTTCCAGGTTAAGGAGTCTGACTGCATTTTTTTTCCTTCTAAGAATCATTCATTATGTTCTCTCTATTTCCCTGAGTCCATGCTTCACCACAAGAGTGAGACAGTGACTTAGAATCTACCCCAAACTCAAAGAGAGAGAGGGAGACAAGGGGAAGAGGGAGAGGGGAAAAGAGAGAGAGGAAGAGAGAGAGGGGGGGAGAGTGAGATGAGAGAGACAGACAGAGACAGAGAGACAGAAACAGAAAGACAGACGGGGGGGAGGGAAACACATACAAAGAGAGAGAGACAGACACAAGGAGAGTGATACAGGGAGAAAGAAAGAAAGAGAAGAAAGGCAGAGACAGAAAGGGAGAGACAGAGACAGAGAGACAGAGAGAGAAAGAGAGAGACTTTAGCAGGAGACATGTCTGTTTTAGGAAAGATGGAGGAGAATCCATGATCCCTGATGTTTGAGTTACTCTGAATGTCAGTCAACAAGGCGTACAGTGAAATACAATAATTCTTTCAGCAAAATGCAGGCACATAGGCACACACACACACACACACACCATCAGAGGCTGTTGCATTGCTAGTTCGACTTGGCTGTGTTTCTTTGTTATAAGAAAGGTGTGTGTGTGTGTGTGTGTGTGTGTGTGTGTGTGTGTGTGTGGTGGGGGAGTGGTATTGGAAAGTACTATAAAAACAAAAAGCATCAATAAAACATTATTTTAAAAAATGTAAACACATTGTGTCTAGTTCTGTTCTAGTTTCCCTGGAGTATTCCCCTTAGAGCAGCAGAGAGAGAAGCCAGTCTCCACTTTCTGCTTTCCTGACAGTCCCTAAGCCCTTGGTACCCAGTGCTGGACACGGCAAGAATACCAGAGACAACTCTCCCTCTGGTGGATCAGAGGCCAGAGCAGAGGCCTATCGGGGTCCCTCCAACTGCTTCTGCAAGAGATTCTGGGTATTCTTGCCGTGTCCAGCACTGTGTTTTCAAGTATATGAATGCTGCTGCTTTATATGCATCCCTATTTGAAAAAACCCCCAACCCAATACATGAAAAGTTGATTGAGATGAATTAGAGATTGGTCATCTGCAATATGAAATGATTTTTCTCTTCACGAAAGAATTTCCTCCACAATCTTGCCTTAAGCCACGCTGGCCTTCTAACATGGTGCCAGCATAGAGGCCTCCTGTGGCAATGGGGATCATAATCATAGTCCTGTTTCCTTAGAGGGTTATCATGAGAATCAACAACAGCAATAAAGCCAACAGCTCCAATTTCTGTCACATAACCATAACCCCTGTTGGGACACATAGGTCACCTTTGCATTTCACTGTTTCCAGCCTCTGGGAGAGTAATAGAGGTGATGTTTCAGTGGACAGATCTTTCCTTTATGTTCCCCAATTTCTACCTAGACCAGTGGACTCCTGGGACCAGAAACATGAAAGCTCTCCTGCAAAAGCAGAGGCTGTAATATAAAGGCAGGCCATGCTGTTCAACAAACTTTTTAAAAAAGCACTTATTACGTATAGAGTATTGTGTTGGGTGGTTCGGACACAGATAAAGACCTTGCCAGGAGGAGATTACATTCAGCTGGGGAAGTATAACATGTACACAGATAAACAAATGCAAGGTAAACTGAGGAAGGAGAGAAAGACAAAGAGAACAACGGAGAAACAAAAAGAGACAGAGTCACAGAGACACAGGTAGAGAGAGAGAGAAAAACAGAGAAAGAGAGAGGGAGGGAGGGAGAGACAGAAACAGAGACAGAAAGAAAACAACTGGAGGACTTGATGAAGGCTTTATGGAGAAAGCTGGGCCTGATCTGAACCTTGAATGAAGGTAAAGAATCCAAGAGGCAGAAATGAGGAGGGAGCGCCTTTCAGACTTGGGGGGATAAGATGTTGAGGATGGGCATCAGCCAGGAGCCTGGTTGAGCTAGACTGCGGAGTGCAGAAAAGGTAGGAATGTGAGCCAAGTCTGAAAGGTGGCTTGCATACAGGAATTCTTCAGGTCTTTAAATACAGGGTGAGCAGTTTATATTTTATCCTATCCACAATGGGAAACTACTGAAGGTTTATGTAACATGCACTTCAAGAAGATGATTTTGGCAGTTTTCTGATGGATGGACTGGAGGGTTGAGGGGACTGAAAGCAGAGAGACCAATTAAAGACTATTATTAACACTAATCCCCTGGCAGCTGGGCATAGCAGTGGATGGAGCACTGGGCTTAGAATCAAGAAGACTCATCTTTCTGTGTTCAAAACTGGCCTCAGACACTTACTAGCTGTGTGACCCTGGGCAAGTCACTTAACTTTGTTTGCATCCGTTCCCTCATCTGTAAAAAATGAGCTGGAGAAGGAAATGGCGAACCACTCCAGTATCTCTGCCAAGAAAAGTCCAAATAAGTTCAAAAAGATTTGGACACAACTGAACAACAAAAACACTAATCTATACAAGATGTGATAAGGGTTTGAACTGGAGTGTTGTCTGTGTGAGCTGAGAGAAAATGAGACAGGATGGATGTTATCCAAAGGCAGAATCTACAAGATGTGTTAATCTGATCAGATATATGGGGAAAAAGAAGAGTTCTGCATGATTTTGAAGATATGAACCTGGGTGACTGGCACAGTCATGGTGTCCTCAACAGAAACAGGAACATTTGGAGAAAGGCATGATTTAGGGGGCTGCAAAAGTCTCCCTTTCCTCCGATATAGGCTTCTTTTCTTCAGCGCATGGGTCTATGTCTGGAGGAATTGGTTCTGCCCTTCCCCTACTCCCTCTGCGAGATTTTTTGAGAAATAGCCTGGAGTAATCTGCATAAGCCAGCCTAGCTGCCCCAAAGTTGAGAGGAAGAGAGGCAAGAAGTGGGGAAGGGGGAGAGCAGTATTCCTCTGAACCCCAAAATCCAGCTGAGAGGTACTGACATAAGAAGGCTTAGCACCTTGGCATTGCTAAGAGGAAAGAGATAAATGGCTATGATTTCATTGTGAACTGACCCGTGTTTGGGATGAAAAATCCCATCCAAAATTTAATGAAGAACACAGAAATTTCTCAGAATAAGAACAGGAATTTTATTCTCTTCCTCAGGGAGAAGAGGGCAGTCTTCCCCATGACTGGTCATGAGAAGGAGGTGCATAATGTGGGGTGAACAGAGTTTTAAAACCCTAACACAGTCAAGCCCTTTCCCCCAACTGTCCCTTCTCCTATTGGCTGAGAAGCAGACTCAAGTCTTGGCACAAAAATCTTCCCCAACGGCAAATAACAGGGAAACCTGCCACTATCCCTCAGTGTCTGGGAAGCAGGTATACAAAGAACAAGGATGCTGATTGACAGCAAGGGAAAGGGGGAAGAGTCCTGAAGCAAAGGAAGGGGAGGGAGAAAGGTTGCCAGTAAGGTTGGAAGTCGAAAGGCTCCTAAAAGGGCTTGCTGCTGATTGACAGCAGCAATGGAGGGGGAAGGGGGAAGTTAACAACCAAAATTGCCTGAGAAGTTTTCACTCCCCAGACACCCAGAATGAGAAACATAGACTTGCTTGAATCATCTGAGAAAGAGTATTTCCATAGCTACAGTACGTGAGGATATCTTTTGTATGGAGGATGGCACATGTGAGACCTAACTATAAAACTAAAGTTTTAGGTAGGAGATATTTAAAGATTTCTGGGTCACATGAGCAATAAGATGGTGCTCTAGGCATTTTTCTCTCATCTCCATGACTCCTTAAACCAAAACAGAAATTATTAAAATTATTTATTAAAGATAAAGCAGCATCAGTTGTTTCCAAGGTCTGTAACACCCAGAATCCAAAAGAAGGTTAGAAAAAACAAAGCCAGGAACTGACTCTCACTGATCTTGAGTTCACTCAGCACCCTTTCTCCACCTCCCACACTGGCAGCAACACTGAGCTAGCAGACCTAAGGAAATGCAGGTTTGTATAGAAACCCACCCTTACACCCTGATTCCACCCTCCCTGCTCTTTTCATGTGTGCCATGGAGTCCGTGACCATTGGCTGCAAAAATTTGTTTGAAGCTCATCAACTATTTTTTTCTCAGCACTTTAGGAGAAGAAACCTGCCTTCTTAAAGCCTGGAGCTGCAACCCAGAAGCATCAGTACTACAAAGCCCTGAACTGCTGTCAGTGCTGGGCTAGAGAACTGAGGAATGGAGAGAGTGGGACACAGGACAGGATGCTGTGCCTGTGACTGATTGTGTAGCACTCCACAAAGCCTGAGTGAAAGAGCATACTACATAGCTGGGACTGGTGTTCACCAAAATAATTTAGGGTAGAGATGTGGGCTGGTGAATTATGAATTTCCTGGGATTGGAGGAGGCTGAGATGCTTTGAGATCCAGCCCCTAATGAAACCATAATCAGGGGGAAGGAGTCAGGAAGTGAGTGATAAGGGAAATAAGGAGGGAAAACACTAAGATTTCAGGAAAAAGAAAACTCAAAGATCTTGAAGAAAAACAGATAAATCAATAGGAAAAACCAGTAACAACTGAAGGAAATATGGCCTTCAAATCTAGTAAATGAGTTCAGGCATCTATGAATAAAGCAATATGATAAATATGTAAGCAATATGTAAAATAAAGCAATATGATCCAAAACTTGATGAGACAGAGGACCCTGAGGGATCTGAGGAGACCATAGAACTTTAACATGCTGTTCCTGAGTGGTTTAAAAGAAATAAGAATCATGAAAACAGAATTTATGTCCTGCACTGTAAAAATAATGAGCAGAATAGGAAAAAAAAAAACCTTAAATCTGCAATGACAAGCCTCACCAAAGAAACAAGAGAAAGAATAATAGATTTGGAATGCAAATATACTAAAGTAAAGGACAGCCTAGAAGAAGAGAGGGGGAAAGAAGAACATTAAAAGAAAATATGTTCACTATGTAAGCAGAACATACTGATCTTGAAGATAAAATGTAGAGACAACCTAAGGATCATAGGTCTCCCAGAAGAGCATGACAGAACAAAAAAAATCTTTACACCACAAGGAAGAAAGGGAACTGCCCAGAACTTCTGAATACAGAAAATGAAATTACAATGGAAAGAACTGTCAGATCCCCTCCAGGAAAAACAAAACAAAACCTACAAGAAGCAGAACAACCCAAGGCTGCAAGCTCTAAGCACATAGAGGTTACATTTTTTAATGCAATTCAGAAAGAATAAGTTCTTCAACCCATCAGGAGAAAAACTTTCAAATACAAAGGAAAGGACATTTGGATAACACAAGACTATTCTGTGCCCACCATAAAAAGGAGGAGGGAATGGAATAAAGTGTTCCAAATTGCAACAGAGCTTGGGACGCAGCCCTGGGTGACCTCTCTGGTGAATATGTGTTTAATCATATAGGACAAAAGATGGAGATTCAATAATAAAGAAGAATTTGGAACATTTTTAGAAAGAAAACCAGAACTGAAGAGATTATTTGCTTCTCCAACACTCCTAACAACAGAAATGCAGGAGGAGTGAATAAATTCAGCAGGCAAGGACAGCAATAGAAACAATTTGGCACAGTCTAAATGTACACAAGGAAACTGGGGTGAAGGCAGAAATCTGGCAGAGGGAACAAGGAAGAGGCAGAACGGAGGCATTATAGATGGAATCTGGTGACACCCTGCCTACAGGTGAATGCTTTGTTCGTGGGATCATATTACAATATGGGAAGATACATGAAAGGGAAGGAGGGGATCAGGAGGATGTGATGCACTGGGTCTAATGAAGGGCTAGCATCAAGAGGAAGGTGACCTCTCTGGCTTCAGAAAAAGAGGAGCCTACAGGGAAGCGGATGAGGAGGAGAGTGGGAAGATAGAAAAGAGGAGGAGAGAAAAGATGCTTTATTTTGGACATGGGAGAGGAGTACACTGATGAATGCTCCTGTAGGTGAAGAGAGATGGCTTGTGAGAGAAATGAGGACCTTACATTGGGTGAGGCCTGGGAGATTTGGAGCTTGAAAAGTCTACTTGTCCTGGGAAGGGGTAGGGGGTGGAGTCGGGGAGTTTGAACCCCAAGGGCAATTGGCACCTAGAGGAGTGGAAGAACAAAGACACAGGGAGAAGATTTTCAGGCAATTGTAGGGGGAGAAAAGATCAATCAGAGAGGGTTTAGATCAGTAGTGGGGGAAGTACCCTACTGAAGGGCAGTGTCCTTTCTTTACACCTGCATATTTGGCATTGGTCTGGGAGTGAGGCACAATGGAAAAGGGGAATCCAAGGGATAAGTCCTAGAAGACAGAGGCAGACAGTATCTAGGTGGGCAGAACCTAGAATTGATATTTTGGAAGTTTTGGCCTCATAAAGAATACAGAGAAAAGAGAGAGACTCCATGATTCTATTGTTGCATTACTCTGTCTTCCATATACAGACCTTGTAATTGTTGTTCAGTTGTTCCCTTCTTGTCTGGCCAGAAACTCTGAGGGTCTTCCACTCCCAGACTGATTCTTAGGGGAAGGCAAACTAGGCCATCTTCTGCCACAATTCCTACCCATCCTTTAGCTACTGAATGAGTATTGCTTCAACAAACTGGGACCTGGGAAAGACCTTAGCTTAAAAAGGCCAAGGTCTCCCACTGCATCCAGGGCCATCTCCAGTCATTCTGACCTCTGTTTTGCCACTGGATTCTAGAGGAGAGAGTGAGGCTGATGACCTGTACAGCTCTGCCTCACTTAAATCCAGTTCACTTGCTAGTCAAGATATCATCCTGCTGATATGATCAATCCTCTTCAAAAGCAAAGAATAAGCAACAACAACTGTTGTTCAGACATTTTCAGTCATGTTCAACTCTTCTTGACCCCATTTGAAGTTTTCTTGGCAAAGATACTGGATTGGTTTGCCATTTCCTTCTCCAGCTCATTTTGCAGATGAGGAAACTGAGGTTAAATGACTTGCCAAGGGTCACACAGCTCGTAAATGTCTGAGGCCAGATGAGTCTTCTTCACTCCAGACCTGACACTCTGTCCACAGTGCCACCTAGCTGCCCATGAAGAACACAGAGAAAAGAGGGAGACCAGATGATCACAGGGGTCATGAATCAGAAAATAAGGATCTAGAAATGAAAGGGATGATGGATAATGAAGAGAGTGAGAGAAATCCTTTTTGGAAAGGTACAAAAAGAATGAAATTTTAAAAGCTAATGAACAGGACCAATTTAAGGAGAGGAAAGGAAGGAAAGATTTATCTATCTCAGAGAAAAAAAGATGGGAAATAAATTATGTAAGCAGATAAAAGTAAGAAAAAGGAACTAATGAAAACCTAAAGGGAAAAGGGTAACAAATTAAAAGATGGAATCAGGGGTTTGAGGAGGAGAGCCTTAAAAGAAGTTTAAAATAAAATAACTGAAATAACACAGTACTGTATTTACAGCAGAAGAGCAGGGAAATCTTAACTTGGGTAAAACCCCAATTTTTGCAACAAATAGAAAAAAAATAAGCCTATAAAGCCAAAAATCTAAATTGCTTGGGGAAAAACTCCCTAGTTAATAATAATAATAATAATAACAAAAACCTGCTGGGAAAAGTGGAAAGCAGTCTGGTAGAAATTAGATTTAGGCCAACGTCTTATACCACACTCCATGATACATTCTAAGTGGTTATATTACCTTCATATTAAAGAGAATGCTACAAAAAAATGAGAAGAGAAACTGATCATTTACCTCACACAGCTATGATTAGGACATAAATTCTTAACCAAATAAGAGATGGAACCAGTTGGAAAAGATAAAATACATAACTTGGATTACTTGAAACCGAAAACTTTTGCTCAGACATGTATTTAGGATAAGAATGATCAAATCGGGAAAAAATCTTTGTATCAAATTTCTCTGATGAGGGTTTGGTATCCAAGATATGTATATATATATACACACATATGCGTGACTGTATGTGTGTGTGTGTGTGTGTGTGTGTATGCAAGGAGTCTGTCTATCTATCTGTCTGTCTGTCTATCTATCTATCCCTGAGGTTAGGGTTCACTCCAGATTAAAGATTAGAGAAGCAAGGAAACAAAATTATTACTTCTTTCAGGTGATATGATGGTATTGAGCAATGGTGTCAAGCTCAAATAGAAACAGGGTCACTAAATTCTGTGGGCCACGTATTGACTTAGAAAACTACGTGTTAAGATTATTTATGTTCATTGCATTTTATTTATTTTGTTGACTATTTCCCAATTATATTTTAATCCGATCCCTGCTGCACTCAGAAGTATCTGGCTCCTCTGCTACCGGCAAAATTGGAGGATATAAGATAAATCCACATAAATTATCAACATACACACATACATACATACACACATATATATGTACACATATATGCATATGTATATATGTATGTGAATATGTATGTGCACATATATGTTTATATATACATATACATACACATACATATAAAACCAACAAAATCCAGCAAAATCTAGAAAGAAATTCTACTCAAAATAACTTTTGTTGTTTACCTGTTTCTGGTTTTTCATGAACCTGTTTGGGGTTTTCTTGGCAAAGATGCTGGAATGGCTTGCTGTTTCCTTCTCCAGCTCATTTTACAAATGAAGAACTGAGGCAAACAGTGTTAAGTAACTTGCCCAGGGTCACACAGCTAGTTAAATAGTTTTCCTGATTCCAAACCCAGTGCTCTATCCACTGTGCCACTTAGGTGCCCCTCAAAATAACAACAGAAGCTTTAAAATATTTGAGATTGTGTCTACCAGGATTTACTCAGAGACTATATGAATCTAACTATAAAGCACTCCCTTTTTTTTCAGAAATAAAGCCATATTTAAATAATTGGATAAACATTAACTGCTCATGGGTAGGTTGAGCCAATATAATAAAAATTTCAATGCCTGTAATACCTAAAATAACGTGCTTATTAAGTAACCATAACAGTCAAATTCTCTGGAGAATACTTTTATAGAGTTAAATTAAAGACATTAATATGAAGGGACATGAGGTCAAGAACTTCAACGATAATATTTAAAACAAAGTGGGAAGGAAAGGGAGGAGACTGTCAGTATCCGATCTCTAACTGTGCTACAAAGCTGTATTCATTAAATCATTAATCTGGTACTAGAAAAAATAGAGACTGATCGGTGGAACAGATTAGGTACGCAGGAGGCAAACATTGTAGCACAATGCTTAATGAATCCAAAGATCTCAGTGACTAGAGGAAGAATTCACTATCTGACAGAAACAGCTGGGAAAACCAGAGAAGAGCGCAGCAGAAATTACATTTAGACCAATACCTCACACAAGACACAGTCAAGACAAACTCCAAATGGATATATGACCTAGATATAGAAAGATTATGCCATAAACAAATTAGAAGAGCAAGAATCTATTCATATTCATAACTGAGTGCTAGGTAAAATGGACACAAGATAAAACAGACAATTTTGATTATATACATTTTAAAAGGTTTTGCACAAACAAACCTAATGTAGTAAAAATTTGAAGCGGACCAGGCACTGGGAAAAAAAGTCTTTTAAAAGAGGTTTTCTGGTAAAGGTTTCACATCCAAGATATATAAGGAACTGATTAAAATTTATGAAACTAAGAGTTATTTCCCAATAGATGAATGACCAAAGGATATGAATAGGGTATTTTCTAAGGAAGAAATTCAAGCTACTAATAATTATATGAAAAAAGTACTCCAAATCACTAATAATTAGAGAAATGTAAATTAAAGAAACTTTAAGTTTTTACCTCAAGCCTATCAGACTGGACAAAGATGACGAAAGAGGACAATAACACAAATTGGAGATGCTAGCACACTTTGTAGAGCTGCAGATTATTGACACAATCATCCTGGGAGGCAATTTGGAATCATCCTCCAAAGGTTCTGAAACTATGTGTTGTACTTGGCCTCCCCTGGCTCCCTTGATCCTTTCCCCTTCCCCCATTCTGCCCTAGTCATCTTCTTCCTGTTTCATCAAGGAAGTTGGCTGCAGGGCCCCCCAAGGGTTCCCTGGTGAGAGACTTAAAATGTGTACTAGCCAATCCCTGCTGTAAACCCCTTATTATGCAGTCCCTGACCACTGAGAGTTGGGGGGACTCTATATATATATCAGTGATCTCCCCTTGGTCAGGCCTGTTTGATTTGGGCAAGGTAAGATGTAGCCCCAAACAGCGCGTGCTAAATAAAATCCACTTCCAAAATAGGCACTTGGGGTCTCACTCGCTTCTTTTGGCACAACATATGGATACCCTCTGATCCAGCTATACCAACGGTTCTCAACCTGTGGGTTATGTTCAATTTGTAACAATGAAAATACATCCTGCATATCAGATAGATTCATAAGAGTGGCAAAATTACAGTTAAGAAGTAGCAACAAAAATAATTTTACGGTTGGGGGTCACCACAACATGAGGAACTGCATTAAAGGGTCACAGCATTAGGAAGATTGAGAACCACTGAGCTATGCCATTAATATATTTATACTCCAAAGAGATCAAAGAAAGAAGAAAAGAACTCCACACATACAAATATATTTTACAGTAGCTCTTTTTATTAGTAACATGACATTGGCAATTAAGGGCGGTATCCTTCTTAGGGTGCGTGGCTAAACACATTTGGCATATGAATGTAATAGAATATTAGTGCGCTATGAGGTATGATGAAATGGACGTTCTTAGAGAGAACTGAGAAGAACTCTATGAACTGATACAGAACAAAGGGAATGGAAACTGAACAATTTATAGAACAGCATTTTAGAGAAGAATAACTTTTTTGAGGACTTTGGAACTTTGATCAGCACAGAGATAAACCACTAAGCCACAAGAATGAAGATACATGGTGCTGCTCACCTACTGATAGAGAGGGATGAATTAAAAATGCCGAGAGAGATAAACTTTTTTGGGGCATGAATAATGTGGAGATTTATTTTTGCTGGACTATATACACAGCTATGGATTGAGACCTTTCTTTTCTTTTCTTTTTACTTAGTGAGGGGATAGTGGGAGGGAGAAGCTAATTAAAAATGCTTTTTAATTGAAAAATGAACTATTAAAAAAAAGATTAAAGAAGTAATGAGGATAGCCTTTCAGAGGACTCAGGTAGCAGAGGCCTCTGAGACTTGCTTTTGACTATGACTTTTTATGATTCCAAGTTGTCCTTGTGTCCTCTAATCTTGTGACCCTGAATTTATTCCTTTCTTTCTTTGGACAATTGGAACAAGAGGACCTGGGTTCAAATTGTTAACCAAGTTGTAACTCAAAAAACAAGTTCAAGGGGCCCCTTCACAAAATTGTCATCTCTATTCCTTTCTATGTGGCACTGAACAAGTCAACCTTCCTGGGTTCCCTCATCTGTAAAATGAGAGAGTTGGAAGAGATGACCTCTAAGTTTCCTTCTAGCTCAGAATCTAAGAACTCATAAGCCTGTGACATAATGTCCATGGAGCACTGGGCAAGACAGGTAAGCTGTGAGTGCCCCAGACAGCCCTATAAGGCTATACTTACCTAGCTGAATTCAGATATTTGCCATAGGAAAGTAGGGGATGGAGCTGCTGGGCCTCTGGTCAGGAAGACTAAGTTCAAGTTGGCCTCAATTACACTTACTAGAAGGGTAACCCAGGACAAGACTTAAGTCTGTAAGTCTTAGTTTTCCCCATCTATAATGTGGGGATGATAATAGCACCAATCTAATATTGGTGTAAAGGTCTAAAATTTTGTAAAGACGTAATATTTATAAAGTACTTTACAAATTGTAAACTCTATTCGTATGTCCTGCTACTACTAGTAGTAGTATTGATAGAAGCATTTTCCTCATCAGGAAATTATCAGTCTGGTCCAGAAAGGGTGGAAAAAAGAGAAATAAACCAATAAACTTAAATGCTTCTTCATCCATTCTTGATGCAATAGTGCCTGCTTCTCCTGTCTGGTGAGGGAACTTACTTTTTCTCTCTTATATTTAATAACTAATTATTGAATTAGGATCAAGGTTTTTTTCCTTTTTTCTACTTCTTCATTCAGAAGTCAACCAATGTGGGAAATCTTGGGCAAAGACTTACCCAAGCTAACAATCTAACCAAAGACAATAAACAAAATTTTAAGTTTAAGCTAATGGCTAGATTCCTATTCATTTTGTGTGGTCAGACAGGTTTGGAATAGAAGTAGATTTCCTCTTTTATATGTATATTGATAAATCTCTTTGACTAAGAGTTGGGTAATCCAAGTCACTTACCCCCTTAGAATAAGCCCTCATTACAGTGAGCCCTCATTATAACATTCATTCTCTCATTAATTGTTAACTAATCAGAGTTGATTGTCACCCTCAGGAACACCTACCTTCCAAGGACATATAAATTGCAAGCCTACCACCTTGAGGGGTCTTTGCCATTTGAGAATGCAACTGACCTCTTTTATTAAAATGCTACAATTACTAGTAAAATGACTAATTACCCAGAAATTATGTCTTTTGAACTTTTTAAATATCACACTAGTTTAGCCAGGCCTAACTGCTCAACCAGGACTGGTTACTCTGCATTGCTCAATCCTCATTATGGGCATTCATTGATTCCATAAACTGAATGGTGTATTAATTTCTAGTTTCCTGTTGATTCATGTGGCTTCCTGAATCAAAAGTTCTTAGCCAGAGTCACCTTTACATCACCAGGACTTTGAGCCCCAAACTATACCTGGCCACCTCCTGCCAATGACATCTAGGTTGCTATATATCCCAGAATTCAGAGATCCTGATGCTTAGGAGGGACCTCATGACTGATGCTGTGCATATTTCTGCCTTCTATCCACTGACTAATTTGACCTATGAATGGTCTCTCCCTCACTCAAATCTTTACGACTGAGGAAGCAGCATAAACCTCTACCTTATATGGCCTGTGTGATCCTGAGCAAAATGCCACTCTTAAACCTAGAATACCTGGTATTCTATACTGATGGAGGGTGTCTCCCTGTTGGGAAATCATAAGTCTGGCCTGAGAAGAGGAAAAAAAGAAAACCAAGCCAATTGAACTTTTCCCTCATTCAGCCTCAGTGAAATAGTGCCCAATTCTTCTGTCTAAAGTCCCTTCTAGCTCAAGACCTATGGTCTTACAAGTAACAGCCAGATCAATACAGCGTTTGATGGGACAGGGTCTTGCAGAGATGCAGATACTTTAAGCCTTCTCAAGGATTTGTTAAAATATTCCTGGGGAATACTAATGTACTAATGCCCAGTAAGACATTACCATAGAATAGCTTGTATATACTTTCAGTCATTCAACAAACTTATTAGGTATAAATCCTTGATTTGCCTGGTAAACAGCATAATGTCAAATTGTCTTGTCTAGATGTGAGGAAAACAGTGTTTTCTTCTATTTCAAAAACATTTTATTCAATTTAACCTTTGAATCCTGGACTAGTTGGAGGGTACCCACTCTTTTTTTTAAACACACATGCAATTTTAATTGAATATTTTAAGTTCTTAAGAAGGATATTGTACCTTAAAGCATCTGATAAGCATTTTTTTTAATTTTTAGTATTGAAAACAGAAAGTAGAAATCACACTTGATGATGCTAGGAAAAAATATTACCTAGAAAAATGCAGGCTGAATTTAACATGGATCTGAATCTGTGGCTTGCTAGTCTGCTCCTCATCCACCTTTGCAAACACAAGGCCTGGTTAAAACAAATCTATTCTCCAAATCTTAGAGCCTTGGTGAGACGTGTTTTAGCAGTCCAACCAAAAGGCGTTATCACGCTCCCTGGGAATATATTTCTTTTTATCACTGTCTTGTTAGATCAATAAGCTGACCAACTATTTCTACACGCTACCCTTTGACCTGCGTGGATTTTTGTTATCACACGTTGGTGCATAGCTACACAAAGCGGGTTGTGATTGAGAGACAAGTTGCACAAAGAAAAGGAAGTGGAGTGAGCTTTCCTGAAGTAGTCACTAGCCATTCGATCACTCATAAATATGAAGAAATTCTAAACCTGTGCTCCTGTCAGGATCTATGGCAAGCACATTCATGCTTGCCACAACTCATATAAATATAGTCATCTCTGGGAAGCTTTAAGGAAAGAAGATGACATTGAAGCATAATAGTCATATGGATACCAAATGTGAAAGGCACCAATTCCAAATGAATGAGCACCGGATAAAGTTGTTTGGATTCAGTCTCTAAGGGGTACTGAGAAAGGTAGGATATAGATTGTAGGGGAAGGTGTGCCTGACCAGGGTTACAATGCAAAATGATGAGAGTGGTGGCACTTTACTCAACCAAACCTTGAAGCTACAATAACCCAGGCTGGTCTGTTCACTAGTAGTGAGTTTTCCACCAATATAGATTAGGGGTTGTCTTAAAAGAGACACCTGGAGGACACCCACTTTTGTACACCACTGAATGCCTGCCCCAGAAAAGCAATCAGCAAAGGATCTGGTCCAGATCTTAAAAGCAACATTAACATTTATAGCATTAGTAACCAAGGGTTAGGTAGTGTATGGATAGAGCAGGGACCTGGAATCAAGAAGCCCCAAGTTCAAATGTGACCTCAGTCACTTTTCAGCTAAGTGACCCTGAGCAAGTAACTTGACTTCTGTCTACTTTGGTTTCCTCAACTGTAAAACATAGATAGCATCTACCTTCTAGAGGTTGTTGTGAGGATCAAATGAGACATTTGTAAAGCAATTAGCAATAGATGCTTCCTAAATACTTGTTTCCTCCCTCCCTCCCTCCTTCCCTCCCTTCTTTCCTTCATTCCTTCCTTCCTTCAGTCCTTCCTTCCTTCTTTCCTTCCTTCCTTCCTTCTTTCCTTCTTTCCTTCCTTCCTTCCTTCCTTCCTTCAGTCCTTCCTTCCTTCCTTCAGTCCTTCCTTCCTTCCTTCCTTCCTTCCTTCCTTCCTTTTTTCCTTCCCTCCTTCCTTCCTTCCTTCCTTCCTTCCTTCCTTCCTTCCTTCCTTCCTTCCTTCCTTCCTTCCTTCTTTTCTTCCTTCCCCTCACCACTGGGGTTGGGAGTTGGGAGGGATAACTCCAGCACTAAAATTCTACGATCTATAAGGCTGGATATAAAAATTCCCCTGATAATAGTTCAGCGAGAGGAAGTGTGGGAGTAGTAGAAAGAACATAGGATTGGGAGTCAAGGGACCTCAATTGGAATTTTGGCTGTGTGTCCTTGGGAAGCTGCATCGTCACAAGGCCTCAGTTTCCCCATCATTAGAATGTGTGTTTATTGAGGTCAGGGACCAGATCATTAAAAAAAAAGTCTTTGTATCCTGGACACCTAGAGCAATGCCCTTTACAGAATGAATATTTGAATGTCTTGTCAAATTTGTAAAATGAGGAAATTAGACTACATACTATTGACAACTAGTATTTATACAATAATGCATGTATGTACTGTAATGAATGAAAAGTTCAAAAGACATAATTTCTGAGTTTTTAATAATCAGTTTATTAATTACGGCTAGCAAATAATTAATAAAATGAGGTCAATGGCCCCCTTAAAGGCCAAAGACAAACCTTGGGGGCTGCTGGACTTTTAAATACTGTTGGAAGAGTGGGTGTTCCTGACAGGTGGAAATCAATTCTGATTAGTTCACAATTAATGAAAGAATGAATATTATAATGAGAGGTGGGCTTATTCTAATGAGGGGCTTCTATCCATTGACCAATAAACAGGTCAATTTGACCTATGAATGGCCTCTTCCTCACTCAAATCTTTACACCTAACTTTGATTATGTCATTTTGGGGCAAAGAAGCTCATCTCTACCCAGACCACCTCTCCTGTCTAAACAATCTAGACAAAAAGTTCTAGTCTCCACCCAGTCTTACCTGAGTAAACTAATTGCATGGTAGGTAAGATGGTCTTTACCTTTGAATAAGAACTAAGCTTTCCTAGTTGCCTGCAGTCCTGCCCAAGATTGAACCCAGTCTCATCATCAGCCCCGTCATTCAGAGACTGCCTTCACCTAGTAACTAAATAAGGAAATAGAAAGGGGGAAAAAACCTGATTCTGCCCATGTTAGTAATTGGTTATTAGTAATTATTTCTCAGCATGTGAATATATGTATGTCTCTATATAGCTATCTATTTATATATGCGTATGTATATATGTATGTACACATGTAACATATATGTGTATACACAGACATATACATAGACGTATAAACTTAATACAACTCTCTGAGACAAGTACCATTATTATACTCATATTACAGAAAAAGAATCAGACTTGAAGAGGTCTAGTGACTTGGCCAAGGTCACACAGTAAATGCCTGAGTCATGTAGTCTTCTTGACTACAAATCTGGTGTGCTATCCACTATCCAAGGTGTCATTAATAATCACTAAAATTGCTTCTGTCTCTAAATCCTATGATCTTAAAGCCCAAGTAAGGAAGCATCTCATGGTTGTCTGGAGATCTGGTAACTTTCTGACTTGGGATGGATGCACTGATTGCAGACAACAGAACCTCACCATGATGTACATTTCCAGAGCCTAAAGTACTCCGGAATCTCCCCTTACTAAGCCTCTCTACCTCTGGGGAGTTTAGGTTTCAAGGCCACAAATATTTCTTGGAGACAAAGACAGCAGCGCAGATCCATGCCCCTTTCTCCTCTCCATCACTTCTGCCTGGCTTTGATTTATGGGAGACCTGCCTCTAGTACGTCAGCAAAATGTCGCTTTTAATAATGGCGCTGGCATCCTGCATTTTCTTCTGGGTGCTTATTGTAGACGGCTTGATAATTTACAGCGGGGGAGAGAAAACATTACATTTCTTTCTAACGTGGTTTGTGTCTTACCTTTCTTCTCTCTCCTTAGCATCTTGTCTATAATTTATAGACAGATGATGCAAAGGCTCCGGGTTTTTCCACAATCCCCCACGATTGCTTGTGTCCCCGCCAAGGCTTCACCTTATTTTTGCAAGTGCCTCCCAGAACAGCACCCATCTCTTAACTGCTTGATCACAGGCCTTTTTGACGTTTAAATTCCTAGGTTTTTCAATTGAGTTCACCATGGGAAGCAGCCCTCTGATTTGCTACCTGCCCCATTTTTCCCCTCCAGGACAGGGATCCTTCAGAGACCATCTCTGTCTCCCATGTAATCCACTCAGTTTAGGCACTCTACCATAGGCATGAACTGTCCTGACTGGAGAACGAGTGAGCAAAAACTCATCTAACCTACTCTTATCTACCTAGATTTGGACCATGTTTTATGACCCACCAAGGAAACTGGGGACTACCTAGGTATCTTGTCATTTGCCCTCTGACATGCATCAGGCCAGTTACTGCCCACCCCTCTTCCCAAACAACAACAACAAAATGACCCAGGGCTATTTCCCAAACATCCTCTGGGAGCAGGATGAAATCAACACTGCTACTGCTATTGGAAAGGGCCTGACAATCAGCAACCCTATTGCTCCACTTTAAAACGTCTGTGTCTCTCAAAACCACATTTCCCCCTTCCATCTCTACCGAGTCCTTACATATGTTGTCCCTCAGTTTAGAATGCAAAATAAATCCTGAGGGGAAAGACAGCCTTACTTTTGTATCTGTATCCCCAGGACCTGGCATATAGTAGATACTTAAAAAAAATTTTTTTTCTGTTAATTAATTCCTTTATAACTTGTCCTCTTCAATTCTAACCAGCTAGGGAGAGGCAGGATATGTTGTGTGGGGGGGGGGGGGGGAGAGACATAGACAAGTGTAGCCTGAATTGGATCAGGAACTGAGGATAAGAGAGAAGGCTGAAAGGTAACCTGGGAATAGATTGTGGTCTGAGTAATATAGTAAAGAGAACACAGGCTATAGAATTAGAGGTTTGGTTTTTTGTTCAGTCATATTTCAGTTGTGTTGGACTCTTCATGACCCCATCTGGGGTTTTCTTGGCAAAGATACTGGAGTAGTTTGCCATTTCCTTCTCCAGCTCATATTATAGATGAAGAAACTGAGGCTAACAGGTTTAAGTGACTTGTCCAGGGTCACATAGCTAGTAAGTGTCTGAGGCTGGATTTAAACTCATAAAGAGGAGTCTTCCTGACTCTAGACCCAGCCCTCCATCTAGTGTGCCACTTAGTCCTGGGTTTAAATCCCTGCTCTGTCATTCATGACCTGTGTGATCTTGGATAAGTAGGTTTACCTCTCTGAGCCTCGGTTGTCTTATTGATAAAATTAGGAGACTGGAATAACTGATTCCCTAAAGTTCTCTCTAAGTTGAAAGCTGATAATTCTATAATTTTCTCCATCCTTCAAGAATCAATGCCTTCTGCAGTGACCACTCCACCTTACATTGAGCAATCCCTCCCCAGAAGACCTGAGGCACCTCTTTTTGGAACTCCTCTGTTTGTTAAGGGCCTCACCAACTATCCTTCCAGTTTCCAGGGTTGCTACCAGCTCCTCATTTTCCCTCAACCCACTAATTCAATCAGACCCCTTACCATACTGATCTCTCTTTCATAATACCTCTCACCTCTGTCTCCTCTCTACTCACATGGCCACCAGTCTAGCTAAGGCCCTTATTACATCTTGCCTAGATGATTGCAATAACCTCCTCTTAGGTCTCCCAGCCTCCAGTCTATCCTCCACACAACTGCCAAAGCAATATTACAAAAGTCCAGGTGTGATCTTGCTATCCACCTATTCAATAAACCCTAGTGGCTCCCTGTTACCTCCAGACAACTCATACTCCTATATTTCGCATTTAAAACCCTTTGCAGTCTGGCTCCATTCTCTCTTTTCAGTTCATTCACATGCTTGATGATCCATTCAAACTATAATTTCTCATGAACAAAACTCTACTTTCCCCCTCTGAGCCTTTGCCTAGGCTGTCCCTCATGCCTAGGATGCCCTCCCCTTTCACCTCCAGATGTTATATTCCTAGTTATCTTCAAAGCTCAGCCTGAGTGCTGCCTCCCTATATAAGACTTTTCCTGATTTCTGGAAGGTGCTAGGCTGCAGCAGTTCTCAACCTGTGGGTTGCGACCCCTTGGGGGGTTGAATGCCCCTTTCACAGGGGTCACAGGGGTCGCCATCAGAAAACACATATTTCCAATGGTCTTAGGAACTGAGACAACACTCCTCTATCCATCTCCAGATGCGTCCACCCACATGCAGATACGCCCATATGCGTGTATTAAAGAGTCTGGGCATTAGGAAGGTTGAGAACCTCTGTGCTAGGGCCTCCCTTCTGAAATTATTCTGAATTCTACAAAATAGACTTATCTGTGTACATGTGGTCTCCCCTGACAGAATACAAGCTCCTAGAGTCCAGGGACTTTTTCATTCATGCCATTCTATCCCTAGCATTAGTAACAGGTGCTTTGAAATGTTCATTCTCTGATTGCCCAGTGTTGGTGCTTCCTTTCCCTTTCCTCTCTTGTTAGACTTTCAGAGGGCAGGGACTACTTGAAATTTCTTTGTATCCACCACAGTGCCTAGTGTATGGGAAGTACTTCCTGTTTGCTGATTAACTTAAGGAGTGGGGAAAGACAGCAGGCAGTGTGGTGTAGTGGGAAGGACACAGTTTTGACCCAGAATACTGGCTCTAGCACTTGCTGGGTGACATTGATAAAGTCACTTTTCTCTTGAGCTCTCAGTTTCCTCATTTGCAAAATGGAGCGGGGTTTGGATCAGCGGATCTTGAAGGTCCCATCTGAATCTATAAATCTAGTTCTAACGCCACAAATCTGAAATTGCATTGAGTCAAAGAGCCGCACTTGACCTAATGTAGCCTCGAGACCACAGGTTCCCTACCCTACCCCTGTGTCCAACCCCATCGTTTTACAAAAGGGGAAACTGAGGAGAGACTTGAGAAATTGGAAGAAATAAGCGACTTGTTGAAGATCACACAGTAGAACTAAGTCTTCCCAACAGTGAATCTAGAACTCCATTTGCTACCGAGGTGTCTAGCGTTCTGGGTTTGTCTGTTTCCAGCTTCCCGCTCATTTCTAGGCTTTCCTGTGGCCCCGTTTTCAGAAATAAGAAAGAGGTAAAAATTGAATTCCACGCATTTGGGTTGCAAATATGTCCGGCATCTGAGCTGATGGGCGAGTGTATACATTTAGATATTAAGGGTGAGCCATTCAACTGTACCAATCAATCATTTGCTCAGCAGGTTGTGAAGCTGTTTACCGTCCTTTAACACACTCCCCACAAGCAAAATTTGTTAGGGATATAATTGTTATCTCCAAAAGTGACAAGAAAGCCTGGGCCTATCGCTCCATCTGAATAGGCTTCAAGTACTCTCTAGCCTTTGTCAGAGCCTTCCGTGATTAACCAAATGTGAGAGAGTCACTTGTCCCTGCCCCAGCTCTCTATTTTAGAATCTCCATCAACAAGATAGCCAAATACTTTATTTCTAATACAACCATTTTTGTTCTTATTACTAACAATTATCTTTAATGTAGTGACTCCAGGTTACAAAGCTCATTCCCTCCATTACCTCCTCTGAGACTCATAGACAACCCTGTGTCCTAGGAAGGGAAGAAGTTATTATTCTCATTTTAGAAGTTGAGGAAATGGAGACCCAGTGACTCAGTTTCTAAATCTGTCGAATGGGAGAACTGTTCTAGATCATCTCTAAAATCCTTTCCAGACACTTACTAGCTCTGTGACTTTGTGCAAGACACTTAACTTCTCTCTGCCTCAGTCTTCTCTTCTGTCAAATGAGACAGCATTTACCTCAGAAGATAAACAAATGTAAAGTGCTTTGCAAACCCTAAAGTACTATGAAATGCCATCGTTTCTAGTGCTGTTATCTGCTTAGTCACTCGGAATCATCTCTAGGTCACTGAGATGTCTGACTGTCAATCAAGGCAAAACTCTTTTAGCAGGAAAAGCATTAAGCAAATTGACAAGTTGTAATAGGCTCTGCATTGTTTTCATTTGCTACCCATTACTGAACCAATTCATCACAGGGTTCCCAAATTAATTCCTTCTTGAAAGACTAATTAGTAAATGTAGGTCTTTGCCTGAAATGGATCAGTTGACTTAAAAGATGGCCTTTGTGAACCTCAGTTCTGAGCAAGAGTTTGTCTAGTTCTGAGCATTCAGGCTAAGAGACCGGTTCAAACGCACATATATGTATATATTTATGTGTTCATATATGTGCATAATATATTTGTATCATAAATGTAATGTAATATGTAATATAAGTGTATATGGTGAACTTATATATTTATATACATATAAGTCTTTTTAAAAACAGTTCTGGAACACAGCGAGGGCTTGTTGCTTTGCCTAATGAGTGTGTTGGGTTTTTTTTCAAGTCTTATGTATGCACACATACATACATGAGTATAAAATCTTGGCAAGGGGGTCCAGATCTATGGTTTCATCAATATAAGGAACTCTTAGTGTGGAAATGCCCTCCACCAATGCAGATTAGCCCCTCAATTGTACTATATATTCATAGTCTTTTTCTTTCTTTTTCTTTTTTTTGCTTTTTGTAGGGCAATTGGGGTTAAGTGACTTGTCCAAGGTCATGGCTAGTTTTGTGTCAATAGTCTGAGGCTGGATTTGAACTCAGGTCCCCCTGGTTCCAGGGCCAGTGCTCTATTCACTGTGCCACCTACCCGCCCCTCTATATAGTCTTAAAGCAATGATTCTCAAATTTTTGGTCTCAGGACCCCTTTACACACTTAAAAATTGAGGTACCCCCTTCTAAGTGCTTCTTTTAATTTGATTTATGTCTATTGATATCTGCTGCATTAGAAATTAAAGCATCTTAGTATCATTTAAAAAAATTGACCTCATGGACCCCCTGAAAGGGTCTCTGGCCCACACTTTGAGAACTGCTGATTTAAAGAATTGTCAGTGACATTGAGTGGTTATCTGAGTTGCTCATGGCCACATAGCTAGCAGGTATCAAAAGCAAGACCTGAAACCAGATCTTTCTGACTCCAGGACCAGCCCTCTAATGATCCAGTGGTTTTCGACTTTCCTAATGCTGCAACCCTTTAATACTTATGTGGGCGTATCCGCATGTGGGTCGACCAGCCTGGAGACAGATAGAGGAGCACAGTGTCTTAGTTCCTAAGACCATTGGAAATATGTGTTTTCTGATGGTCTTAGGCAACCCCTGTGACCCCTGTGAAAGGGTTGTTCAACTCCCAAAGGGGTTGTGACCCACAGGTTGATAATTGCTGCAGTCTAATCAAAGGTGGGCAAACCTGTCCCCACAGCCTGTTTTCATATAGACCAGTGACCTAAGAATGACACTTACATTGTTAAACACAATAAAACTTAATTTTTTGTGTGTGGGGGGGAGAAATTAGGGTAAGTGACTTGCCTGAGGTCACACAGCTAGCAAGTGTGTGGTTAGATTTGAATTCAGATCTTCCTGACTCCAGGCCCAGCACACTATTCACTGCACCAACCAGTGGCCCCTAAAACTTTATTTTAAAATGTAAAAATCATTCTTAGCTTATTAGCTATTCAAAAAAAGGGGGAAGGCCAAATTTGGCCTGTAGGCCCAAGTTTACTAACCCCACTCCCCAATCATTTTATCACATTGCTTATCTAAATATATAGGCAGTTACTTGGGTTTGTGGTGTTTTTTCTCACCCTGACACTATCCTATTTCTAGAGAAGTGGGCAAATGGTAGGAACTTTGTATGATTTCTTATGTTTAAAATTTATATTAGATGTCTTTAAATTCAGTCCATGTACCAGAAGAGGAGTGGGTTTTTGAAACATCCTTACTGCATTGATTAGCACATGCTAATGTGTTGTTTCTGTCTGGGTCTCACTTCCCTTAGCTCTAGGCTCTGTGGGGTAATTGAAAGAACAGAGGCCTAGGAGTAAGGCAGTCCTGGGTCCCTAGTTTTGACCCTGCCCATACCTTGCTGTGTGACATTGGAAAGCCTGTGAGCCTTGCTTTTTTCCTTTGTAAAATGAATGTGTTGGACTAAATGATCTTTAATGTAGAACATGCTTTTTTTTCTCTTTTTCCATAGTGCAGTGCAAGACTCCGGACACGGCAGACGTGGGTTCAGAGCCGCAGAATGGCTGGGTGAGCTCCTTCCCTGGGAATCACCTTTCAATTTCTTAGTTCACAAAGGAAATATTTACATGAGAAACCTGAAGTGAAATCAGATACAGAAAGACAGTGCACTTCCTCACTATCATTCGGAGTTTAATATTTAGAATTGACCCTTGTAAATGAAAGATCAGCTAAGATATTATCAGGAAATACAGGTAAGGAACATTTTATCCTGGACAGAATCTTAGACTTGGAGTCAGGAGCAACTGGGTTCATATCCTGCTAATGCTTATTGTCCTAGGCAAGTCACAACCTATGTGAGCCTGTTTCCTCATCAGTAAAATGGACAAAAAAAATGCTTGTAGTATTAATGCTTTTCACTTTTGACCCTGTACCTGTCTTCCAAATTTCAGTTCTTGTTCTTGCCTCTCTTTCACCCTGGTACTCCCCTTAGCACCTGAGGACTCTGTGCCTTGGAACATCCAACTAGCCCTTTGACTTTGTCAACCTAGAGCACCCCCTTTAAGACCCAGTCCCTTGGAGGCAGTGGTGAGCCCCTCCAGGAATCTCCATTTTGTAGCGGGCCCCAGTCGGGCCCTCATTCCCATCCCTGCCCTGTTCCTGGCTTTTGGACTTCAAAACCAAGCCCCACATGGGTACTTTCATTCCCTTCCTTCTGTTTTTGGTTCTCTTTAGTATGTTGTCTTCCCTCATAAGAGCACAAGCTCCTCGAGGGCAGGGCTGTTTTTCTTTCTGCTTGTATTTGTTTCATCAGCTCTTAGCACAGGGTCTAGCACACAGTAAACACTTAAACATTTATTTCCTTTCTTCTTTGTACCTATTTCATAGGACTTCTATTGTAAGATTCAAATGAGAAAATATGTAAGCACTATGTGAGCATCCATTGTCATCATAATAAGCCATAATCTGGCTTATTCCACCCTACTGATGGTCAGTCAATCAGTAAGCATTTATTAAATAACTATTATGCGACTATTTGAGGGCAGCTAGGTGGAGCAGTGGATAGAGTTGGAGTCAGAAGAAGCTGAGTTCAAATCTGAACTTGGACAATTACTAGCTGTTTGACCCTGGGTAAGTCACTTAACCCTGTTTACCTCAGTTTCCTCATCTGTAAAATGAGCTGGAGAAAGAAATGACAAATCACTCCAGTATCTTTGCCAAGAAAGCCCCAAATGGAGTCATGAAGAGTTGGATATGACTGAAAAATGATTAAACAACACCACCAACAAGAATTTGACAAGAACACTGGCAACACAAAGAAAGACAAAAACCAACCTTGTTCCTCAAGGAACTCACATTCTAATGGGTAGAGGATATGTCAATGACAACAGACATAGGCAAATATGACAGATGGACACATAGGCACATGCTTGCACACACATGTACAGTGCACATATGTATGTCTATGTGTGCACACACGGGTATCATGTCCATATACGCATATTGTGGGTTTTGGATGTAGTGAATGCGGAAGAATTTGAGATTAGAAGGGAATTTGAGGACGCCCATAGTGCTCTTTTGTGACTTTATAGAAAGTCTAGACTTCTTTACACAAGGTCTCAGAATTTGTTCTCTCCAAGAATGGCTGCCAAAGTCTGCAAGAATTAGTGGGGATCTTTGACGAGTCTGTCAGAGAGAAGGTAACCAGTGCACACTCTGCCTTTGTCTCCTCTCTCCCCTCCCTCTCTCTTTCTCTCTGTCTCTCCATATGTGTACATATGCATATTATATATACATATATGTATATCTAAAACAAATATATCTTGGTCTTTATGTACATGTGTGTGTGAGGAAAAGCATTCTGCAGAAGGTGGAATCTGAGCTGAATCTTTTTTTTTTCAGCTTTTTTGGAGGGTAATTGGGTTTAAGCAACTTGCCCAAGGTCACACGCCTAGTTTTGTGTTGTGTCTGAGGCTGGATTTGAACTCAGGTCCTCCTGACTCCAGGCCTGGTGCTCTGTTCATTGCACCACCTAGCTGCCCCCATCTGAGCTGAGTCTTAAAGGAAGCTGGGGAAGCTAAGAGGAAGATATGAAGGAGAAGAGGGAATGTGAGTATGTGTGTTAGAGACAGACAGAGACAGAGAGAGGAGAGGGAGAGGAGGTGAGAGAGAGAAAGAGAGAGAGGGAGAGAGAATGACAGAGAAAGAGAAAGAATGAGAAAGAGAGAGAAAAGAGAGAGAATGAGAGAATGAGAGAGAGAGAGAGAGAGAGTGAGCTCTGGTTAACTTCTCTCTGACAGACTGGTCAAAGATCCCCCTAATCTTCACAGACTCTGGCGACCCTTCTTGGAGAGATCAAACTCTGAGGTCAAGTGTAAAGATGTCTCTAGAATTTCTATATAGCTATGAAAGAACACTATGGGTGTCCTCGACTTTGCTTCCAATCTCACCTTTTTCAATATTCACTTCCATGTAATAGCACTTGAAATGCTCTTTAGCAGCTTCAGTGTGACTTGTTGACTAGCTCTCTTTGCTTGAATCACAATGCTCAGATCCTGACAATTATTCTTAGTTGGGTTTCCATTTTGAAACACTGGCTCTTAAACTCTCATTTGACACTCAGACAAAACTGAATTGTTTTGTTTTTAATTGAAAAGCAGAGCTTTCACAAACCTAATAAGATGTTTCGGTAGCTACAATATTAAAAATGGACACATTTCTGTTTTGATCATCTGTGTGACATTCCTTACCTGCAGGAGCTTCCTTCCCAAGGCTCTTTCTTGGGCCCTCTTCTCTCTAGAATCTCTCTTGATAATCTTATCAGCTCACTTAGGTATAAGGATCAGCTCTATGCAGATGACCCTGGGTCTCTAGATCCAGCCCTAGTCTCTCTCTTGAGATACAGGCCTGTCTCACCAAATACCTAGTGGACATTTTCCACTGGATGCCTTAGGCTGAAACTAAGACATCCTCCAAACAGAATTCATTATTGTCTTCACCCTCCAAACCTACTTCTCTTCCACACTTCCCTGTTTCTGTCCAGGATGCCATGATTCTTGTGGGCATCCAGGTTTTATAAACCTTGGCATTATCCTTGACTCCTCTTCACTGTCCCTCATCCCTATCACTTCCCAGATCCTGTAGTTTCTACATCCGCAACATTTTCCCCCATATATCCACTTCTCTATTAATATTCATAGAGAATGTTAGTATTCTCTATTAGAATTCCTTGTTTCCTTCAAAACTCAAATTAAGCATTATTTTTGACATGAAGCTTTTCCTTTCCATCCTCCACACCAATATGTTAGTGCTCTCTTCCCAACAAAGAAATGACCCATATTATTTCATAGTTAGGTGGCACAATAGCTGGAGCATTGCACTTAAAGTCAGGAAGACCTGAGTTCAAATTTTGCCCCCCCTGTACTTTTTTAAAAATGTTTTATTTTTCCCCAATTACATGTAAAAGCAATTTTTAAACTTTTAAAGAAATTTTTGAGTGTTGATTTCTCTCCCTCCTTCCCCAGCCCTCTCCCTGAGATGGTAAGCAGTCTGAAATAGGTTATATACATGTACAATTATGTAAAATATATCCCCATATTAGTTATTTTGTGGAAGAGAACTCAAACCCAAAAAATGGAAGAAGAAAGAAAAAAGGAAAGAAAGATAAGGAAAGACAGAAGGAGGAAGAAGGAAGGAAAGAAAGAAAGGAAGGAGAGAAAGAAAAGAAGAAAGAAAGGAAGAAAGGAAGGAAGGAAGGAAGAAAGAAAGAAAGAAAGGAAAGAAGGAAGAAAGAAATAGTATGCTTAGGTCTGCATTAGTTACCATCAGTTCTTTCTCTGGAGATGGTTATTATTTTTCATCATTAGCCCTTTGGGATTGTCTTTTACCTCACATATTTTTGAGCTGTGTCACCCTGGGTAAATCATTTAGCAACTATTTACCTCAGTTTTCTCATCTGTCAAGTGGGAATAATAATAGCATCTACCTCCCAAATGGATGGGAGGTAGATTGATCATCTGTTGTGAGGATCAAAATGAAATAACATAAAGTTGTCTGCAAACCTTAATGTAAAGTGGTTTGCAAACCTTAATGTGCTATATAAATGCCAGTTAATACCATCATCAGCATACTCATGTAAGGGTCGTATTCCATTCCCCAGTTTCATCCATGGCCCACAGGACATTACCAAGTTTCCTCAGATAATCTGAACATGCTTTCTGAGCAATGACATTCAGGTTGAGCAAGAACTTCCCCTGAACTTAGTCTAAAGTTCGTTGATTTATTGAGACATGTTCTTACCTAATAACTATATCAGGGCAAAATGAGAGTTATTTTGACCCCTTTGCATTTATGTATGCACATATTGTATCTCCGACATAATGCAAGCCATTCGATTACAAGCTCATCCATCAGACCTTGAACTCCTTGAGGGCAGGAACTGTCTTTTGCCTCTTTTTGCATCCCCAGTGCTTAGCACAGTGCCCGGAACATATTAAGTGCTAGTAAATGTTTATTAACTGCTTGATTCTTGAGAGAAGGGAACCCCAAACAAGCACAGTAAGTCTTTAAGGCTCTTCACAATCTTTCTCGAGTCTATTCCAGATTTACTTCAGATTATCTCCATCTACACACTCCATGTTGTAGCCAAACTAATCTATTTGGTATTCTTCCAACTCAACATTCAATTTCCCACCTCCATACTATTACATAGGCTGTTCTTCATCCTTGGTGTGCTCTCCTTCCTCACCTATTGAAAGGTGAGAATCCTTTGCTTCCCTCTCGGCTCAGCTCAGGTGCTACTTCCTATGGCACCTTTCCTCATCTTTCTAGTTGTGAATACTGAATTAAATTTCATGAATGTCAGCACCTTCTCCATTAAGACCATGAGAATAAAGTGCCATCATGAGTCTGTCATGGTCAAAAGATTTATTAATTAGTGGCTAATCTGGTGATGAGCCTCAATGAAGAAAATAGCAAAACATTGCAGTATCTTTGTCAAGAAAATCTCTCTATTATCCCAATAAGGAGATGTGATTCTACCACTACAGTGGTACCACCTTGCTTCCCCTCTGAGTGTCAGATTCCTCATCTGTCAAAAGGGGCTTGACCTCTGCAAGTCTTCAGGTGAGGGACATCCAACCCTTAGCTCATACCTGAAGCCTTTCTAGCTTGGTAGTGCATGAAACTTGTACAACACTGCTGTAGCCCCCAAGAACCCCAAAACAGACTTGTAACTAGCACTAGACAAATGGGGCTGTGCCCCAGGGCACCAACACAGTAGGGTACACTTCCTGCATAGGGATAAGTCCCTGACTTTGAGTCAGGTAAATCTGAGTTCAAATCCTGTCTCAGATACATGCTAGATATATGACCCAGGATGAGGTTCCTAACCTTATTGTTCCTCAGTTTCCCCATCTATAAGGAAGAGGGTTGGACTCCATGCCTGTATAATCCCTTTCAGTTCTAGAACTTTGGTTTTCACCTCTATGCTCTCCTCCCAAGGTGTCCTTCTGGCTTCATCTTTTTTCCCAACCCCAGAGTGACAGAGCTAGACTCTTCTCCCAGAGCAACTCCACCTACAGTTGGACTGTCCTGTTGGACCTTCTCTCCCCCTGACTCTAATTTGACTGTCTTTTGGCCTGCTGCTCTCTCCCTTCCCTCTCATTAATTTTTGACTTAGGTAAAGTAATTCCTGGCTAGGGTCACCTCTACATTACCTTGTGATATGGGAGCAGAAATTAAAATCAAACATGGTAGGAGAGGGAGGGTCTAATCCAAAATTAATGAAGCATAAAGGCATACTATAAAAGGAAAGTCTGGTCACAACCAATACATATAATTTTATTTTCTACCTTTACCCCCTCCCAACAAACAACCCAAGTGAGTGTAGATATAGTCAAGTCTACCTTGGGTATTTGGTTTCTTAGACACATAAAAATCATAATATTGAAAAAATGGCTGATCCAGAGGAAGATAGGATCTTAGACTTTAGAGCTGAGGTCTAGAGGCACCCAGACGGCTCAGTGGGTACAGCGCCGGGCCTGGAGTCAGGAAGACCTGAGTTCAAATCCAGCCTCAGACACTTACTCGTTGTGTGACTCTAGGCAAATCACTTAACCCTGTTTGCCTCAGTTTCCTCATCTGTAAAATGAGCTGAAGAAGAAAATAGCAAAACATTGCAGTATCTTTGCCAAGAAAATCTCTCTATTATCCCAATAAGGAGATGCGATTCTACCACTGCAGTGGTACCACCTTGCTTCCCCTCTGAGTCTCAGATTCCTCATCTGTCAAAAGAGGCTTGGCAGGAGACCCCAGAACAAACCCTTTCTCTGCTGTCGCCCCGGCCTTCATTATCAGGAGCACAAAGCTTGGTTGCCTGAGTGGTCTGCTGCTAGTCACTGCCCAACCCCAGAAGGACTGTGAATATATTCAGTGGGATCTCGCCCTCAGAGAGACAGAATTAATGGGGAGGATCGATGTGGGTGAGGAGAAGTGTGACTTCATTTGGTTTGGTGAATTCTTTATTATGCATTTCCTGGCATATTTGTAAGTTAGGGACAGGCGAAAGTGTAAATATGTATTTGGTATCCTTGTTCCTGTGGCCTACCTGCACAGAATCTGCATCCCTAATGCTTTTTCCAGGAAGCAGCAACTTTCCAGATGAACAGGATGGGAAAAGATGCAGGTGTGTATTTTTTATGCAAATGATGGTGGCCTGTTTGTGTGTAACCTGCTGCTCAAGAAGGTGGGAGGGTAGAGTCAGGGCCTAAGTCCTGTCCCTTGGAAAATGTTTCTCCTGTAGAGGACAGGAACCCTGGAGTGCTCTGGCTCTATGATACAGCAGGAGGGGCTATAAATCTGAGTAAAGAATCAAGAAACTGGATTTCTAGTCCCAGCTCAGCTGCCATCTAGCTGTGGGACACTGGGCATGGCATTCTCTCTTTGGGGTCTTGATCAGTACATTTGTAAAACAGGGATAATGACAACTGTCCTGCCTACCTCATGGGTTAGTTGTAGGGATCAGATGTGGTATCATTTGTAAGAGAGATTATCTTCTGCTGGGCCCCCAGAGGCTGGAACTAGAAGGAAGATTGCAGAGATATATTTCAACTTGATGTAAGGAAAAAATTTCCTAATTATTTCCTGTCCAAAAGTGAGATGGGATGGCCCAAGAGACAATGACTTCTCTACCAATGGATTTCTTCAAGTAGAAGTTGGATGTCCATTCATCAAGAATCTGCTAGATGAACTAATGGGGAGAGAGCTGGACTAAAGATTAGGAAGACCCAAGTTCAGATTCTGCTTCAGACACTTACTAGTTGTATGGGCCCAGGCAAGTCCCTTAACTTCTTAGCCTCAGTGTCCTTTCTGTAAAATGGGGATGATAAAAACATCTATCTCACAGGATTGTTGTGAAGATTAAAGTGAGATACTATGTGTAAAGCATTTTGCTAGCCTTAAAATGTCATATAAATCTGTTTTTGATGTTGCAAAACCTGTTCAAGTACAGGTTGGAGTAGATGGTCTCAGATCCTGTGAGAGAGAGTGTGTGAAAGGACTTCATAAAGTAGCCGATGTGCTCTGGCCCTCTCTCGCAGAGCCAGGCCACCTCTAGATTATGCTATAAGGTATGTGGGGGCATCTCTTTCCCTACTATCTTTGACCCAAGCCCTCACCAGCAGCGTTCCTCTAATTGTTAGGTGGCAGTGATTAGTACTCCAGGTACGTTTAACTGCTTAACTGTGCTTGGTTTTTACAAATTAGCTTCTTACTTCAGATGTAGGTAGAACAACCATATAAGTCAAATACCTTTAGGGTCTTCTCTCCTCTGTGCCATCCCATTCCCTGGGGAGCAGGCCTCAAACTTGACTCAGTTTCTACATAGCATTAGTCCCACCAAGTTCATCTGTGGAGGTGGCATGACTGACAGATGAGTCTTCCTCTCAGCTTCTGCTGCCTTGGGTCCAGAAATTCAACCCCAAAGTTAGCTCCTTGCTCCTTGGGTCATTGATACTGTGCTATCTGTAAAACCCTGCCTGGTTCCTGATGCTGGCATTCCTACAGATCGTTATTCCAATCTTTGGAAACTCCCAAAGTTGGAGACTCCACTCTCTTCACCTACAATAGAGAATAACAAACAAAAAAAGTCAGACTCCAAGGACTGTCTCTTGGGTCTACATGGCCTCTTATAGTAGCACTGAGAGAAGGCTATGACTGAGACTCCTCCCACTGAGATCTCCCAAGAGCAAGTGAGACCTATTTGAATGCCTCCACAGCCTATCAGTCTCCTCATGTTTAGCCAACCAGAACCTTGGGGGCATCTCCAGTCATCCTAATCTATATATTGCCACTGGACCCAGATGAATCTGGAGGACAAAGTGATGCTGGTGACTGCACTGCCTCTGTCACTTAAATCCAATTCATTTGCCAGTAATGGCATGACCTTCATGATGTCATGGTCCTCTTCCAGAATGAAGCACAAACAACAATAGCCAATCAGAACCAGTTACAGAACATTCATACCTGCCCTACTCTCCAGGGCTTATTCCTACAAGTCATCATAACTCTCCCAGAAGCAAGCTCTCTGGTGTCCTCTACCTGGAGAGACATCATTGGAGGTACACCTCCATGACATAAACTTTAAAGTAGTATGCAAATGCAAGGAGCTATTATTACTGTTATTAGAAGGACTGTGAGTTGCCATGGTAGGTAATTCTGGATGTGGGAGTGCCCTCCACCAGCACCCTGTCCACTATAGCAGGTTGCCTTACTATTGTTATCAATATCTATGGCAGCTCTTTTCGTGATGGTAAAGAATTGGAGATTTAGGGCAAGCCCATTAATTGGAGAACAGCTGAGCAAGTTGTGGTATATGAATGTAGTGGGATACTATTGTGCTATGAGAAATGATGAGCAGGATGCTTTCAGAAAAAGCTGGAAAGACCTAGATGAACCCATGCGGAGTGAAGTGAGCAGAACCAGTAGAACATTGTACACAGCAACACTGTAACATAACAGCAACATTGTAACAATGATCAACTGTGAATGACCCAGCTATTCTCAGCAATACAATGATACAATATAGCTCTGAGGAACTTTTGACAAAAAATGCTCTCCATCCCTAGAGAAAAAACTGATGGAGTCTAATTGCAGATTGAAACATAAGTTTTTTTTTAAACTTTATTTTTCTTGGGTTTGGTTTTTTGGGGGGTCTGTGTTTTCTTTCACAGCATGGCTAATATGGAAACATGTTTTGCATGACTGCACATATATAACCTCTATCAAGCTGCTTGTCTTCTCAGGCAGGGAAGAGGGAAGGAGAGAATTTGGAACTCAGCATTTAAAAAATAAATGTTAAAAATTGTTTTTATTTGTAATTGGAAAGTTAAAATATTGAATAATAATAATAATAATTATTATTATTATTATTATACCACAGTTTTCCAGAACTGGAATTGACCTTTCCAGTCTTCTTATACCTCCCTCCCGCCACGCTCTCTGTGATTAAGAGACTCTGATCTCCTTCCTGTTTCCTTAAACACAGCACTCTGTCTCCTGACTCCTATCATTGTCACTGACTGTCCCCCATACCTCTCCTTCCTTATTTCCATTTTACTTGACTGGCTTCCTTCAGATCTTAGTCCAAGACCAACTTTTTGCAAGAAGCCTCTGTCAGCTCTCCTCAAGCTGTCCTCTGAGATTACACCTCACCTTGTTTGTATAAAACTGTTTGGATGCTGTCTTCCTCACTAGACTGTGAGCCCTGTGAAGGGGGCAACTTTTCTCCCCTTTCTTTATATCCTCAGTATTTAGCCCAGTGCCTGGAACATAGTAGGTACTTAATAAATGTTACTTGATTGACTGATTGACCTTAGAACATAGTTCCTCCAGTCAGAGATCTGTTCTTCTGTTGGCAGTTCGGCAATTCAGACAACTGGGTCATTTGTCTACCATTCACACTGTACTTCTGTCAAAAGCAGCAGCAAAAGCTCTCTACTCCTAGTCCCATCCTGAGCCCCAGAACACTCTTTTTAAATAAGTGAGTAGATATTGTAAACCAAGACCCAACATCTCTACCTGACTTTTAACCAAGAAGTCTAGCCTTGGACAACTTTGCTTTTACTTCCCACACCCGAACCCTCATTGCCACACCCCAACACCTTACCCTCCTCCTCCTCCACATCCCTTCCCCCTGCCTCCCTAGCAGATTACTGCAATCCTTAGTACAGAGTCATTCATAAAAAGGCTTTAGTGAGCCAGCAAGCTCAGCACAAAATAACCAGCTTCCACAATACGGGGGATGCTGCTTCTCTCCCTTAATGTTATTCAAGCACAAAAATAAACTCCCTTTAATTCAGTGTCTCTTCTCTTCTATTTCCTTTCAAACTTTTGAACTCCCCTTCCCTCCCCATGCCTTAGAACAACAATCATGACAGTTTCATTTCTGCAGCACTTTGAGGTTTACAAAGCTTTTTTCCCTTAAAACAGCACTGTGGGTTCAATGATCAATGGAAAAGCATTCGTTAAATACTTACTATGTGCCAGGGACTGTGTTAGATGCTGGGAATATAAAAGTGAAAATGAAATGGATCATGCCTTCAAGGAGTTTACATTCTATCAAGAGGGACAGCATATACAATTGTCTATGGTATACTCTCTCTCTCTCTCTCTCTCTCTCTCTCTCTCTCTCTCTCTCTCTCTCTCTCTCTCTTTCTCCTCTCTCTCTCTCTCCTCTCTCTCTTTCTCTCTTCTCTCTCTCTCTCCTCTCTCTCTCTCCTCTCTCTCTCTCTCTCCTCTCTCTCTCTCTCTCTCTCTCTCCCCCCCACACACACACACAGAGTCAATACAAGATAATAGTGGGGAAGTGTTCACAGTTTGGGGAGGGGAATCAGGAAAGACTTCATTTAGAAGGTGGCCGCTGACCTGAGTTTGTAAGAAAAGCTAGGGATTCTGAGAAGAAGAGAGGAGGAAGGATAGATTCCAGGCACAGGGGACACTATACAAGGATGTATGGGGGAGGGAGGGAGAACATGGTCACTTGGCTGGACTCTTGAGTATGTGAAGGACAGTAATATACAGACCAGGCAGGAAAGGCCTTTAAAGGGAAAAAACAAAATAGGCTGCACTTGATTTTAGAGGCAATAGGGAGTCCCTAGCATTCATTGAGTAGAGGTGTGATATGGTCAGTCCTTTGCTTTAAAAAAATAACTTTGGTAGCTGTGTAGAGCAGTGGCATCAAACACATTTGCCACTATTACTATTCCCACTACTCCTACTATTACTATTGCTGCTACTTTTACTATTATTGCTGCTAGCACTGCTACTTGTACCATTACTATTGCTTCTGTTGTTATCATTATTATAATAATCTCTGCTATTACTATTAACACTGCTACTATTAATGCTATTACAATCACTATTATCACTATTAATAATTATTCATTAATAAACAATATTTATTAATTAATAACTATTATCACTATTGCTCCTACTACTTATATGATGCTTTAAAGTTTACAAATATTATCTAATTTGATTCTTAAATCAACCCTCAGAGGAAAGTATTATTATTATTCATTTTACAGATGAAGAAACTGAAGCAGACAAAGATTAAATGACTTGCCTAGTGTCACACAGCTAGTTAAGTATCTGATGCTGGATTTGAACCCAGGTCTTCCTGACACCAGGCCAGTACTCTATTCACTGCACCATCTAGATGCTTGACATTTCACTTAACTATGAAATTTCCTCATCTGTAAAGTTAGGCCTCATAATAAAGTTAGCCCTCATAATTCATGTGGACGATGATGAATTGGCTCATTTTGCCAATGAAAATAACTAAGAAACAAGGATCTAGATGATTGTGCATACAAATTAATGAAAGCAATACGGAGCAAATAAGTTATTTGAATTTGAGCTCCCTGGGCTAGACCTCAATATCCTCTCATTTCAATATTGCATTTTGAATGAAAAGCCAGGGTGAGTCTCAGAAGGATCGACCCAATACCTTACACTTATCAAAATCAAATAAAAATAATGTGGGGAGACAACAAGGATTTTTGTTACCCCAAACATCATACCAAAGCAACCAGATAGAAATGCTGCTGACAGATATGCAGACTAAAAGCAGAAATTCTAAGTAAATAGGGAACAAGGTCCTCACTTTCAGAGTTTGCTTTTTGTTCCCATTCAAATTCACTTGCATGCTAAGCTAGAGAAGACTGTGTCTAACCTTAAGCTAATCAAATGGGAAGGGCTATGACAGATGAGTTTTCAGCCTGCCCTTATGGCAAGAGGTTCTAGTTTCTATATGCTGACATTGCTCAGTTGTTTTCAGTTGTGTTTAACTCTTCATGAACCCACTGGGAGCTTTCTTGGCAAAGATGCTGGAGTGGTTTGCCATTTCCTTCTCCAGCTCATTTTACAGATGAGGAAACTGAGGCAAACAGAGTTAAGTGACTTGCCCAGGGTCACATAGCCAGTAAGTATATGAGTCTAGATTTGAACTTAGGTCTTCCTGAGTCCAGGTATGATGTTCTATCCATTAAAAAATATATTTATTTTTAAATTATGAAATAAGACAAACATTTCCATAACATCATAGAATATCCATTTTGCCACCTAGCTGCATTAGGAAAGTAATATCAAACTCAAATAGAAATGGATTCCTTTGGGCCACATGCTGACTTAGAAAACCACAAATTAACATGTTGTATTTTGTTTGTATTTATTTTGTTAAACATTTCCCAATTATATTTTAACATGGTTTTTCCCCACCACCCCATTGCTGGGAGTTTTGCTGGGTCATGACTGTGCTAGTAGACTAAAGCTGAGATGGCAGACAATTGGTCCTGAAGAGATGAATCCAGAATTTAGTAGCAAGGAACAATGCCTCCTAAGACTATGCTCCCAGCAGTCATCACAAGACTGGTGCAAAGATGCCATACCCAAGCAGGGTACTGGCCTGGGGTGGAGAATGTCACCAAAAGCCATCAGTGATCCTGCAGACTTGGCAGGTGAGTTACCACCAAATACATATGCCCTGACTATATGCTATACATGCTTTTCATGTATGATTTCTATGTATATCCACCTTCCTCACCAAAGATGTATGAATTGGAAGGTATAAATTAGGTTTATAGAGAGAATGTTTTTGCAACTTTTCTTGATGTTCTATTTCAAGAAATGTCTTTGCTTTGAACTATTTGTATCCTCTGGCTGCCTAGGAAGAGTAAACACCTCCCAAAAAGGGTCTGTGAGCCATAGTTTTGGATACATACAGACTCACAGAGGACCTTGAATTTGAAGAAGCTGTGCTAGGGATCCTCATATGTGAAGGGGAGTACTCTAAGTATAACTCTAAGGTTACAACAGATAAAGTGACTTGTCCAAGGTCTTACATAATCAGTGGCAAAGCCAGGTGAAGAATTCTCTTTCCATTATTCTACACTGCCTCATTTGATCCAGTTTCCCAGTTGTTACCCGTACTGGGATTTATAAAGGAATTTGGTATTAAGGAGCTCCCTCCTCCCTATAGCACATAAAAATCTACCTATCAAGAATCCATCCTTAAATGGAACTATTCCCCTAAATGCAATAGTATTGCCCTCTCAAACATCCATAGTGAGCAAGAGACGTCACTATTAATTATATTCTGTGCTCTGCTGGTCTGATCTGTTGATTATTTTGTTCTGACTCAGTCTTGGTGTGAGTTAAGTTGACATGACCTTTATGGATGGTAGGTTTTTGAGGTCACTGTCTCCCAACTCGGCTGCACTTGTCTTAACAAATAAAGAAAAATTCAATTATAGTAGTGGAAGAATCTGTCTGATATAGAATTGAATAGAAAGAAATTATATATGGCAAGGGCAAGAAAAGAGGGAGTTATTGAGTCTAAGGAAAGGGTGATTATCTTCATAGTTTAAGTAGTTTTCTAAGTAAACTTAGAGAAACAACTGCAGTCCTTGTGGTGAGAGTGAGTCAGATTGGATGCACAGACTGTACATCCATAGTAGCAAATGAATTAAAGATTTAAATTGTCCAGTTAATTTCATCCGTATAGATCCATCAACTGGATTCTTCCTTGGCAGTTCATTTATCATGTGTTCAGTTGCTTTTTCTAAGACTGGATTGCTTAAGATTTCAATTTCTTATTTCGTTAGTTCAGGTTTTTTATATTTTTGTAGATATTGATCAACTTCTTTTGAATTCACCACTTTGTTGATATATAATTGTGTAGTTTCTGACAATTCTTTTTATTGATTCTCTGTGTTGAATTCATATTGTTTGTATTTTATTTTTTCAATTTGATTTTCTCTCTTCTTGATTAGGTTAGCTAATGGTTTATTGATTTTGTTAGTCTTAAAAAAGATCTAGGTTTTATTTATCAGCTCAATACTCTTTATTTTCAAGTGTTTCTATTTCTCCTCTAATTTTCAAGACTTCTTCTTTTGAAATTGTTTTGGGGTGCTAATTTAGTTTTTGGTCTTTTAAATTCCATACTTAGTTCATTTTTTTCACTTTTGTTCAAATAAGTTTTCAGAGATATAAAATGTTTCCTTAGAATTTCTTTGGTTGTTTTCCATAAATTGTGGTGCCCTTATATTTAAGAAGAAAAAGAATAGCTAGTATTTATATGATGCTTTAAAGTTTTCAAGTTAATTTGCATATTATCTCATGTAACTTACATACAACACTGTGATGTAGGTGCTACTATTATCTTTTTTTCAGAGATGAGGAAACAGATTGATAGAGTCACACAACTACTAAATGGGTGAGGCTGGATTTGACCTCAGGCTTTTCTGACTCCAAGATCAGAATTGTATTCACTATTTCACATAGCTGCACAATTTAAACAATTATTTAAGGTAATTATTTATTTTTTCCTGATTAGTTCTTTGACTCATTTATTATTCAGCACACTATCGTTTAGTCTCTGTGTCTTTTGCCCATCTAGTCTTTATTTATTATTATTTTTATTGGGATATTATCTTTAAACGGTATGCTTACATATACTTTTTCACATTTGTTTATGACTCCTTTATGCCCTAGCACATGAATAATTTTTCTAAATTTTATAGCACAGCATACTAAGAAATATGTATGTTCATCCATATTCCCATTAAGAAGTCTACTCATGCACATAAAATTTAGCTTTTTTCCAGCAATTTGTTCAATCCTGTATTTTTCTTCTTGTTTATGTTTCTTCTGCTGGATTTATAAACCTCTGAGAGAAGACTATTAAAGTCTCCTACTAACACTGCCTTTTTGCAATTCTCCTTACTTTTCTTATAATAACCACACTGTACTATTTGATGTATACATGTTTAATATTATCTTTTTTTTCATTTTTCTATAGAGCCATTAGGTATAATGTAAGTTGTTCTCTTTCTTTTTCCACTACAATAATTTTAATTGTTATTTGAGATAACAATTGTAATCTGAGATAATAATTGTAACTCCTGCTCTTATAGAGTAACCTCTTATAAAGTAAATTTTCATTCATTTACCTAGTTTCACTCTCTTTGTGTCTATATTTTGAATGTTTTCATATGTAGCAATTTTTCCCCATTCTCTATTCTTTTCCTTAGAGAATTAATTCACATTTTAGATTATTATAAAGCTTTCTTATATCAGCCATATATATGTGTACATACATGTATATGTATATAAATGTGTCTTCTTTTAAATCAGCATTTAGTCTTTGTAAATGATTTTGCTTATAATACCTTGAAACCAGTCTCCTCTCTCCAGCTTCCCCTCCGTCTATACATACCCAAACTTCTTGAGCCTATTTTACTATTCTTTAACTCTTTTTTGTTTGTTTTTTCCTTTCCCCTAGATAAATGTATAATCTATAATCCTCCTTGTGTCATCTCTCCTACCTCATCCATTTTTCTATTTAAATGGCATTAATTTGTAATGCCACCTTTCCAGAAAGAACCATTTTCATCCTATTCCTTTTCCAAGGTGCATGTCAGATTACAGAAACCTTTCCTCTCCTCTAACACAAGCTCAAGGAAAGAGTGTTTCCTTCTCTCCAAGGTACCCATAATTTCCAACTTAGCAACCCCTTCTTCATTCTTAGTGAATATGAGATGCAGCATAGAATTTCCTCTTACTGGTTCTTCCAACTTTTCAAGGATGAAACTATCATTAAAATATGCCAAGAAGTTATTAAATGCTCTGCTTTTGGCAGAGTTTCAGCAGATATCTAGAAAACTGAGGTCACTGACAACTACTATATCATGCTTCTGATGTAGATTTGTGATTTGTTTCTCACAGATTTCATCTTTTTCCTCTTTCTGTCTAGATGGTCGGTAGTTTATTCCAATGACAAAATTGCTTCCCTATATTGATCTTTAACCAAATGCTCTCTACTATGGTTCTATGCTCTCTTTGATTCCTGGATTTCTTCATGTTAGTATGAAGAAAGTAAAATAGAATGTAGTAAAAATGCTATCCCATCCCACCCACCTTTTATCTCTCTGGTTTCTTTTGCATAACTTATACACATCCAGAGTCATATTCCAGTCATTGGTGCCATCTTATCAAGTCTCACACTTATGAAGGCAAAATTTCTCCTCAGAAAGTCTAAATCTTCTTGCATAATATCTAAATTTTTGGCAGTTATGTATACACATTTTAAGTAATGGGTTCTTACTACTGGTTCCTTTCTTTTAGTCTTAAGGTTTACAAAGCATTTTGCACATCTTAAAGTGTTATAAGCATATAAAACAAGAATAACCTGGAGCCAAGAAGACCCAGGTTCAAATCTTACCTCAGACACATTCTAGCTGTATGACCCTGGTCAAATCACTTAGCCTCTCTGGGCCTCAGTTTCCCCATCTATAAAATTAAAAGGTTGTAATCAATGACTCCAAAGGTTCCTTTCAGCATTACATGAACCTGTTATTCTATTGGGAAGGACACTGGACCAAGAGACCTGAATTCTTTTTTTTCTTGTAGAATATAAATATTTATTTATGTAACATTCATTAGTTCCCCCTCTCCCACAATCCAATTCATCATTAATTCCTCATCTCCTATCACAGACATACATTTTTTCCCCATAAGAGTGATCTTCAGTGTTACTCCCTCCATTGCTGGGTTGAGGCTCAATTCTCCTTTCATTCCTTCAGTTGCAATTTCTCCCTCTTCTCAGCTCTTCCACTTTCCTGCAGTTCCTCTTCTTCTTTCTCATGCTTCTCTTGCTTCTTGTATTTGGAAGTCAAATTTTCTTGGGGGCAGACCCAAGATGGTGGCATAGAAGAAAGAAACCTCTGCAGTTCCCCCAATAATCACCTCAAATGCCTATAAAATATGACTCTAAACAAATTTTAGAGCTCCAGAACGCACTAAAGTACAGAGAAACAAAGCTCCCACTGAAGGCAGCCTGGCAAGTGGGACAGAGGGCTCATCACAGTGTGCTGCAAGCCAAAACCAGCCCAGTCTGAAGCAGTGGCTTGGCCTCAGGGTGGCCAGGACCAGCTGCACCTTGAGCTTTCAGGAGAGTGGATCACTGGCAGCTATGGCAGTTTCCAGAATTATCAACCCATAAGAAACAAGGACAAAGTGAAAGGTCAGTGGGACTTAGCTAAATTTGGGGGAGCAAAGTGAGTCTGGCCTTCTGTCCCCAGGGCTAGAAAGCAGCAGAAGGGGTGGCCATGCAGCAGCCTCCATGTGGCTGCTTCAGAGCTCTTGGCCTGCAGATTGCAGGGAGGCCAAGCAATCATGCAGAGGCTAAGTGCTCCTTCCTTAAGTTGCCTGGACTGGGATCATGGTCTTAGGTGGTGGTCCTGAGGTATGTGAACAGTGAGGCAAAGCTGGAGGGGGCTGTAGAGATGGCCTCCTAATAGCTCTTGGAGCTGTGAAAACCCCAGTGATTTGGGACAAAGATCTACTCTCTGGAAGCAGAGTTCCACAGAACTAAAAAGTCAAGTAATTGACTGGTAACACAAGCAGGCAAAGGAAGCAAGGTAAGAACAGCAATCCAACCTTAGATTCCATTTTTTGGGATAAAAAGGATCAAAGTATGGAACAGGAGAAAGACAACACAGTCAGAACTCCTGCACCAAACACTTCCAAGAAAAATTTAAGTTGGTTACAGGCCATAGAGAACCAAATAAGAGAAGTGGAGGAAAAACTGAGGAGAGAAATGAGAATGATGCAAGAAAATCATGAAAAGAAAGTCACCTGACTAAACAAAACAACACTTTAAAAAATAGGCTAACTCAAATGTCAAAAGAGTTCCAAAAAGCCAATGAGGAGAAGAATGGCTTAAAAAGTCAAATTTGCCATTTGGAAAAAGAATCTCAAAAATTTACTGAAGAGAATAATTCCTTCAGAATTAGAGTGGAGCAAATGGAAGCAAATGACTTTATGAGAAATCAAGATACTATTAAACAGATTCAAACAAATGAAAACATAGAAGGCACTGTGAAATACCTCACTGAAAAAACTACTAACCTTGAAAATAGGTGAAGGGAATATAAATGTATTTATATGTGTATACATACACATATGTCTATATAAGAGGGTATATGTGTGTATGAATACATATGTGAGTGTGTGTATATATGTGTGCATAGATGGAGGGCACAGGATCAATTGAATAAGAAAGGATGATATTTAAAAAGTGAAATTGAAAGGGGGAGAGGAATAAAAGGAGAGGAGACAGGGAGAAACTGTTAATCATCTCATATAGAAGAAGCAAGGGATAACTGTGACAATGGAGAGAAAGAACAGGAAGGCAGAAGGGAATGGGTCAACCTTATTCTCATTGAATTTGGCTTAGGGGAGGAATGACATACACTCTAAATTGGGTATCTTGCCCTACAGGAGAGTAGGGGGGATGAGGATGAGAGGGGGAATGATGGAGAGGAGGGCAGGTTGGGGGGGGAGGGTTGTTAGAAGCACACACTTCTAGGGGACGGAGCCAAGATGGCGGTGTAGAAGCAGCAAAGCACTGCAGCTCCCACACAAACACGCTAAAAACTCATAAAATGGGACTCTAAACAGATTTTCAAGCTCCAAAACTCTCCAAAAGACAGAAAACACATCTGTTGCTGCAGGCAGCTCAGCAGGTGGGGCTCTTCGCAGCAGTCTGGGAGCCGCAGCTGAAACCCTGGCTGGGTCAGGTCCCAGGGCATCTGGCAGGGAGCCACGTCTATAAGAGAGCAGATTGGCTGCACTGGAGGCACAGTTACCACATTTGTCAGGCCAGAAGAAAAAAAAGGCTAAGAGAAAGGTCAGTGGATTTTGCTAACTCGGAAAGAGAAGAGCGGGTCCGGCCAAATTGCTCCCAGGGCAAGGAAGCAGTGGGAGGTGGCTGTAGCAGCAGGAATAGAGCAGCAGTGGCCTCCACTGGGCTGCTTCAGAGCCCCCAGCCTGCAAATAGCAGGGGGGCTGAGGCGATCGATCAGGGCCAAGGGCTCTTTCATTGAGCAGCCTGGATCTGGATCGTGGTCTTGAGTGGTGGTCCTGGGGTGTGCTTTCAGGGAGCCAAAGCTGGAGGGGGGGGCTGCAGCACCCCACTAATAGCTCTGGCAGCTGTGAAGGGCCCAGCAATTTGGGACAGAGCTTTTCCCCTCCAGGAGGCAGAGTTCCACAGAGCTAAAAAGCCAAGCAATTAATAGACTACATGAGAAAAAGGAAGCATGGTAGGAACAGCAGTAAAACTCTAGAATCCTTTTTTATGGACAAAAAACATCAAAGCATGGAGAGGGAGGAAGACAACTCAGTCAGAACTCCCTCACCAAATGCTTCCAAGACACTGAAAGAATGCTTACTAGCTATGGATCAAATTAGAAAGGATTTTGAAAACCAAATAAGAGAAGTGGAGGAAAAATTGGAAAGAGAAATGAGAATGATGCGAGAAAATCATGAAAAGAGAGTCAACAACCTGACTGAAGAAAACAATACCTTAGAGAGCAAATTATCTCAGATGGAAAAGG
>CM053595.1:103876742-103902381 GCA_028646575.1 Pseudocheirus occidentalis | reverse complement strand
ACTCTCATTGAATTTGGCTTAGGAAAGAAATGACATAAACTCTAAACTGGGTATCTTGCTACACAGGAGAGTAGGGGGGATGGGGATGAGAGGTGGGATGATGGAGGGGAGGGCAGGGTCGGGGGGACAGTTGCTGGAAGCACATGCTTCTGTAAAGGGACAGGGACAGGGTAGAGAACAGAACAAGGCAGGGGGGGCAGGATAGGAAGGAGGGATATATAATCAGTCTCTCATGATATGCCCACTGTGGAGATGTTCTGTGTAACTACACATGTATAGCCTGTATTTAATTGTTTGTCCTTCCAGTGGGGGTATGTGATGAGGGAGGAAGGGAAAGAATCTAGAATTTAAAGTTCTATAATCATTGTTTAAAATATATTATTATTATTATTATTATTATTATTATTATTATTATTAACTACATCCAACTAGGAATTAAGATATACAGACATTGTGGTAGGGAGAGCCATCCTGACCTACCAGAAAGTCAGAGAGGTGAGGGGGAGGACATAGGAGAGAACAGATTGGGAGAGGGGTTATACAGTAGGCTGGCTGTTTTGAGGTGTTGGGTAGGGGAAAGATGGGGAGAAAATTTGTAACTCAAAATCTCGTGGAAATGAATGATGTAGAGAAGAAAATAAATAAATTTATTTATTTAATAAAAAAAAGAAGTCACAATGCTGAAGAAAAAAAATACTCTACATTGATGTTCTCATGAACAAGATGACAAAACTGAGGCCTAATCATCAAGCATTTATTAAATATTTATTATGATTTAATATGTGTCATCTACCATACTAAGTACTAGAAATAAAAATAAAAATCTCTGTCTTTATGAAAAAAAGAGACGTCTAAGAGTATAAAGACAATTGTCCCACTGTCTTCAGCTGTGGTCAGACCACACCTAGAGTACTGTATTCAGTTCTGGGCACTATATTTTAGGAAGAGCATTAATAAACTGGAGAGCATGTAAATGAGTCTTGAGATTATGTCACACAAGGGCTGTTTTGAAGGAACTGTGGATTTTTAGCCTAAAGAAGAGATGATCTAGGGGAGGCATTATAGTCCTCTTTGAGTATTTGAAAAGGTGCTACGTTAAAGGACTTGATTTGCTTTCCATGACCCTAGAGAGCAGAACTAGGAGCAATGAGAATATAAGAAAAAATGATGTAGACAAGAGCACAATGGTCTGCCTCGAGAGCTGCTGAGTTTCTCCTCATGGAGGACACCAGCAAAGGCTGGATGACAACTTGGGTATCCCATAGAAGAGCTTCCTATGCAGGTGCTGCTTAGGTGAGATGGTTCCTGAGGTTCCGTCCAACTCTTGGATTCTGTGATTCTCTAACAAGACTCCAGAACTTGAGGATTTTAGTCATGCTAAATATACATCCTATTTTTTTTTAAAAGAGAGAGTTCCCATTCTCCTTCCAGTACTACTGCCAACAGATACTTATAATCTGAGAACATAATTACCTTCCAAGAAAATCTTGAGATAGAACATATTTAAAATTGCAAGGGACATCAGAGAGAACACAGCTAAAACAACATGGGAAGATATCTAGATAAACAACAAGATTTCAATGACCAGATTTGAAGCTTGTTTTCTTGCCAGCAATACAGACAGAAGAGCTGGATACAAGTTGATTTAATTCACTGAAAAGATTGACTCAGAAAAATGCATTAAAATATTTTTTCCCATGAAACATGGCAAGAATACAAATCAGAAAAGGAAGATTTCCCAAGATGTCTATAACCAATGCATTATATCTAACTGGAAAATAAAAGTTGAGAGGGGAAACCTAATGAGAGCATAGTGAGAGATTGTAGGGTCACAAATCCAGACTGAAAAGGACCTGAGAAGTCATCATTTTACAGAGAAAGAAACTGAGTCTCAGACAAGTTTAGTGACTTACACAAGGTTGCAAAGACAGGAGGCAGCTGAGCTTGGTTTGAACCTAGATGCCCTGATTGCAGAGCCAGAGTCTCCTCCCTCAACAAGTTTGGGGTTTTTAGCATGCATATTAGAGCAAAGCTAGCAAGAAATCAGCCATTTGAAGGCCACTTGTACAAAATTGATCTCATCTCTAGGAAATACAGGGCTGATGGAGATTAACTAGAATATAATTCAGATGTAGAGAATGAGATGAAAATAGGGAAGGAGGGAGGGAGGGAGAAGACAATTACAAGGAATGAGGGGGGAGTTGGGGGAGAGGACAAATTATGAAATGAAAGTGATAAAAGAACAAAAGGTATGAATTAAAATAAGTTTCTCTATTTATTTGTTTTAGTGAATAGGCTTGAATTGTCACCTGTCAGGAATTACTCTACTGGGTATGAAGTTAGATTCGACGACTGTTTTTTTCTTTTGGTGTATGTGGGGAGGGCAATCAGGGTTAAGTGACTTGCCCAGGGTCACATAGCTATTAAGTGTCTGAGGCTGGATTTGAGCTCCTGACTCCAGGGCAGGCACTCTATTCACTGCACCACCTAACCACCCCTGACTAGATGACTTCTAAGATCCCTTCCAACATGAAGATTCTATGACTCTATTATATGAAAACTGTAATAATAGGAAGCCTCTGTTAACTATCAAATATTATTAACAATCACAACCAAATACTTTTAATAATCAAAACAGCTTATATTTCTATAGTACTCAGCAGTTTACAAAGTGCTTTCCTCACAGTGAGAAAGATAAAACTAACCAGCAGGAGACTAATAGGGCCTGAGGGTTTGGAGGATGTAGGGAAGACTGACATTCTGGTGCTTCTTTAGGGATGCCATATCATTCAGTCTGCAGAATCGCTCCTGCAAAGGCCTTTCACTCCTCAGCCCCATCTTTTTCCTGCAGGGATATGGGAAGGTCCACAATCATGACTTGCCCAGAATCCTGTGGCAAGTACAGACCAATTGCACTGTTTAGATTTAAAGTCACAGATAGCCTAGTCTGTTCTCTGGACTTGGAAGTCACGCCTGAAGATGCCAAGGTTATTCCTACCTCTGGGCCTCCAATTATCCTATACCCTTGGAATGCCCTTCTCATTCCTCCCTGTTTACCCAGCTCCTACCCATTTTCCAGGGCTCTGACTGCCTTCCTATGAAACCCTCCCTCTCTCTTTCCCTCTTAGAATTGTGCCCAGGAAAAGCCTGGCAGAGCCCTAGGTACTTACGGGCCCTTTATCACCATATTAAGTTTATTCGTGATGAAGTTTACAAAGGATGAATTGCAGCAACAAAGAATTGAATAAAGTCATGACTAAGTCACACACCCTTGGACTTAATCTTTAAAAAGGGGTTGGGGGTTGGACAGATAGAGAGGGTCAGAGTTGGAGAAGGGAGAGGGGCTATGAACAGAGATTTGAGCATGGCTCCCTGGAGAGGAAGACCCCTCCAGATACCCACATGACCTCAGAGAAGGCCAAGAAGAGAGGCAGTGGCAGGGAAGATAGGACCTCTTATGCCAGGCTCAGGATGAAGGAACACAAGCTGGCAACAGTGGAGTGGCAGGGGCAGACTGATGCCATTATTCCTAGAATGAGCCTCGTGGACCCAGCGGAGGAACCCCCAGGTCATGCCAAGTTCCTGAAGCAAGCACTTTAGACTCAGTAAAGGTGCCCCAGAGCCAAGAAGAATCTGAAGTCAAGGAGCTACAAAGGACAAGGCCACAATGTGGGGAAGCTAACCTGTGCCTCGTCCTTCGCTGGTCCTGAGTTATGGGGATTGCACAGGTCCAGAGAGAGGGGGTTGATCCTTTAGTGAGCCCAGGTATTTTCCCTCACAGGAGGCCCTTGTTGCTAGACTACATAGGCCTCTGGCAAAGATGGGACTCATCACAGAAAAGGGGTTGCTTGACTCTAGCAACCTCAGGTGCTTTTCCCCTGTGGGAAGGAAGATGAGGGGAGTTTCATTACCAGTGCACTTCAAGTAGCAATGAAGGGCCAGTAAGTAATCAGGGCTCTGCCTGACCATTCCTGGGCACACCCTCTACAATTCTGAGAAGGAGGGCTTAATGGGAAGTGGGACAGAGCCCTAGGGTAAGACTCTGAATCTAAATCAACTTGTAGAGAACCCTGGGGAAGGCAGAGTGGCACAAGAGAGAGGGAAGTTCTTCACTCTTTGTGGGCTTGAATATTTTTTGTGGTAGTTTTTGTTGTTATTCTATAATCAGTGCCTTATTAGTCTGAATGCTCACATGGGATCTGAGGACCCTTCTCTGTAGTAGAATCAGACAACCCGAATTCTGATGTTCCCATGAGAAACCCTGGATAGAGGCATGGGTCAAAAAAAAAGAAATTGCATGAGAAGCCCCTGAGCTCCAATCTGGTCTGTTTAACTACAGAGTCAGGGTCTGGGCCATGAGTGGCAGAGTGATGGAATCACAGAATGTTAGAGCTGGAAGGGCATTAGCAACTACTGAGTCTAGCTTTCTCATTTTATAGAGAAGGAAACTGAAGGTCAGAGGGGAAAAGTTCCCAAGATCACACGGAGTTCCTGGTAGAGCCAGAAAGGCACTCAGCTCCCCAACCTGAGCGACCCCTTCTAGCATTTAATTTTCTATTCTCCTCTATTAATCATTTAACTGGTTGACTGTGTTTGGCTCAACTCTCTAGTCATGCTGTAAGCCTTTCCAAGGGAGAAGGAGTGTCTTCATTGTTTTTATATCTACTGCACAACAGAACACAGGACTGAACTTACGATCAATCAACAAACCAATCAAAGAGCACTTAAGTGATGTGTATGTGGAATTGAACTCTATTCCTTTTAAGTTACACCTCCCTTCAAAGTACTCCATTTTTTACACATCATCCAAGATTCACCCTGTAGGCTTTCAAAATCCCAAGTTACCCTTTTTTCCCCACATCAAATCCTCAATTCTTTAGCTGAAAAGTTCTCAACTATCAAATAGGTAGGAAAAAAATTTAATCAAAGTAATTTTTACTAAAATGTGAATCCCTAGTGGGTTGGGTAATTATATTTTTTAAAAGAAGTTTGTTGAACCAAGTTAACCTCAAATTGATGGAATTCCTCAGGAATATATATGTGTGTATATTTATATGATGAATATATATGTTTTTGTTTATGTTTATGTTATTTATGTTATCTCATTTCCTTCCAAATGCTTTTTGTTTACTCGAATTCCTCTTGCCCAAAGTGCCTAGACCTGAAGAATAAGGTCAGCATCTTAGGACTCCACCTGTGGAAGGTTATTAACCCTTCCTGTAGATCATCAATCTGTTCCCATTTAGGACCAGCCCTCCAGGGCCCTGCTGTTTGCTTAATGGCAGAGGTACAAAGGTTGGAGGCCAAGGGAGCTCTGACTCTCTGAGAGATGCTGCCGTTTGACAGGGGTCTCAAGATTGTCACACTCATTAAAAAGACTTCCCCACTGGGAGGTTTTAGAGTAGCAAACAAAATTGGATATAAAGGATGGAAAGACTTTTGGTTTTGGCTGAATGAGGCTTAGCATGATCAAGGGACTTTGGAGAGCTTGGGACTGGCTTTCGTAATGAAGTTATGTTCTTCCAACTCCAGGCACTTGTTGAAATATTGTTATTTCCTGTGCCTGCTACTATTTCCTGTGCCATGACAGGCCAGGATTTGGAGAAGAAAAAAACTAATATTTATAGAATGTATAGGCTTGAAGTGACTTCAGAAAACTTCTAACCACAGGAAAAGGAATCATCAGAACATTTACATTCTAGTACTAGCTCTGCTATTAACTCATTCTGTGATCTTAGCCAAATCAGCCACTCTCTCCGAGCCTCAGTACCCCCTTCTATAAAAAGAGGTGTTTGGACTCAGTGACAATGACTTCCAGCCCTCCTTGAATGTAACATAGTGCCCCCGACACTACTTAGTCAACTTGGACTTGTAGGCTGGGTCCCCTGGAGAGTTGCCTAACCCAGGTTGAATGTTTTCTTTGTGTCCAAAGTTTGCTCCTAAAACTATTGTTCACAAGCCCCCATTAATTTGCATTTAATAATCATCTAGAGAATGTATAGCTCAAAGCAAAAGCGCTTATTGAAATGGTATATAAGAACAGAGAGAACAACATTAACAATATTAAGCGAGAACAATATTAGCAACACACCACCACCATTACCACCTAGGGCACATTTTCTGGCCCATAGATATATGGCATCACTGGGAAGAATAGGCACACACATGGAACATAGCAGTAGAAAGGTACACAGGTGGTCAAAGCCACTCATACCTCCTGTACCAATGGTCTTTCTACTCTTGTGAAGTCCTCATGCTGTTTCCCTGCTGGGATCTTGCTTCAGCGGACTCCCCAGGAACGGCAGCAACCACACCGGCATACCCGGGATGGCTGCTAGCACCGTTCTTAGATCTCCTTTACTAGGAGAGATAGCTGTTCAAGGGGTCATCAATCTTTTTAGTTACATTTAGTTACATTCATCAGTTTGGGGGAAAAGTCAGCACCCTAAACTTCAGAGAAAATCTAAGCAAAGAAAATAGAGAAAAAACAAACAGAGAAATAAAGACTGAAGCCAGGACTTTTAGCTCTCTGAGAAATTAACACAGATCAACAGACAAATCCAATTATCTGACCAAGGCAATGCATACATAGTTACTGGAGAAAGAAGCACCAACAGCTGGGTTTTTCAAAGCCAAGTAGCTAATAACAGCTACCCAAAGTCTCATCTGGTCCCATGAGTAAGTCCCAAAGCAAAATGCTAACCTTAGAATATATATATATACTATATATATATAGTATATACCTATATATATCTATATATCTACATACCCTTTTTAGAGCCAGAGGGCATTACAACCCTTGACTCAGTGCCTATTTCACACCATTAACAAACAGTGTGAAAGCTTTCCTACAAGCAAGTCTCCCCTAAGCAAGCTTCCCTTAATAGGCTCTGGGTGGGGCCTATCCATTAACATTACACCAGGTCTACTTCTCTCCTCGACTCTTCTTCCCACCACAGATGAATTCTCTGGACTGAGTCTCTACTGGTGCAACAGCTCTTCCTGGTCTGGTACCTCTGCTATGTAACTCCATTTTTTTTTTTTTGTTTTTTGTAGGGCAGTTGGGGTTAAGTGACTTGCCCAAGGTCACACAGCTAATAAGTGTGTCAAGTGTCTGAAGTTGGATTTGAACTCAGGTCCTCCTGACTCCAGGGCCGGTGCTTTATTCACTGCGCCCCCTAGCTGCCCCAGTGTAACCCCAATGTAACTTCAATGGGAGGAGAAGAGGAGAAAGAAATCTCCTTCCCTCTACCCTAATATAGAAGGTCCTTGATAGATAGTATGCTGGGTTTAGAGTCAAGAAGAATTGGGTTAAAATCCTGTTTCGGACACTTCTTAGCTGTATGACCCTGGGCAAGTAACTTAACTTCTCTCAACCCCAGTTTCGTCATCTGTAAAACAGCACCTACCAGCCAGGGCTGCTGTGAAGACCAGATGAGATGATTTATCCATAGTGCTTTGTTGTTGTTCAATTGTTTTAGTTGTGTCTGACTCTTTGTGATTCCGTTTGAAGTTTTCTTGGCAAAGACACTGGAGAAGTTTCCTTCTCCAGTTCATTTTGCATATGAAGAAACAGTGGACAGCAAGGTTAAATGATTTGTCCAGGATCCCACAGCTGGTGCCTGAGGCCACATTTGAACTCAGATCTTCCTGACTCCAAGCCCAGCACTTTATCTACTACGCCACCTAGTGGCCCCTGTGATTATTAAAAGAATCTACCAAGTTGGAATGTAATCATTTGGAAAGTCTTTTCTAGCCCTCTCATTCAATTCTCTTCCATCCCAGCTCTTCTTCTTTGGGTAAAGCAGACATCAGCATTCCCATAGTTTCTTTAACAAACCAAGTAAAATCTGTAAATACAGAGTACTTACTCTGGTTTGGAGTCTTGGATTTCCAAATCCTTTCTGGATCCAGAGCCTTGCATGTGGGAAGGGAAATTTCACTGGTGCGATTCCCTTACAATACATGTAGAGCTGTACCTGTTACCTGAAAAGCAGCAAAAACAAAACAGTTAAGATAACACACTGTTTCAGGTTCTGATCCCATGAGAGTCAGAACAAAGGGTCTGAGAGGCAGCTTAGTAACACGGGATAAAAATGATAACTAGCCATTTGTACACCTAGTCACTGAAGACTTCTATAGAGCTTTAAGATTTGCCAAGCATTTGATAAAGGTTATCTCATTTATCCTCACAACAACCCTGTAGCAGAAGCAGACGGAAGTTAGTAGGCATCTGAAACTGGATATAAACTCAGGTCTTTCTGACTCCAGATCCAGTGCTCTATCCACTACGCTGCTGAGCTACCTGCAATAAGGAAGACCTGAGTTCAAATATGACCACAGACTCTTCCTAGCTGGGTGACTCTGAACAAGTCACTTAACCTCTGTTTCAGCTTCCTTGTAGCAAGATTAGTCAGTCAATAAGCATCTAGTAAGTAGCTGCTTTGTGTCAGGTACTGTCCTAAGTGCTAGGGATACAAAAAGAGGCAAAAGACAATCCTTGCCCTCAAGGAGCTTACAATCTAATGGGAGAGACAACAAGCAAACAAGTATATATGAATAACCTATATACAAGATAAATAGGAAATAATTAAGAAAGAGAAAGCACTAGAATTAAGAAGAGATGGGAAAGGCTTCCTACAGAAAGTAGAATTTTAGTTTAGTCTTGAAGGAAGCCAGGGAAGCCCAATGGTCAAGATGAGACGGGAGGATATTACAGACATGGGGGACAGCCAGAGAAAATAAATACTTGGAGCCAAGAGATGGAGTGTCTTATTGATGAAACAGCCAGGATGCCAGTATCACTGAATCAAAGAGTACATAGTGGGGTGTAAGGCATTAAAAAGTCTAGAAGGAGAAGGGGAAGCTGGCTTATGAAGGACTTTGAGTGCAAAACAGAAAATTTTGCATTTGATCCTAGAGGTGATAGGGAGCCACTGAAGATTATTGAGTATGGGAGTGACATTATTGAATCTCTGCTTTAGGAAAATTACTTTAGTGACTGAATGGAGAATGATTTAGAGTGGGGAGAGACTTGATGCAGGCAGACTCACCAGCAAGCTATTGCAATAGTCCATGTGTGAGCTGATGAAGGTCTGCACTAGAATGGAGGTGATATCAGAGAGAGAAGGGGGTATATTTGAGAGATACTGAAAAGATGAAATCAACAGACCTTGGCAATAGATTGGATGTGAGAGACAAGAGATGGGACTTGAGGATGATACCTAAGTTGCACTCCTGGGGGACTAAGAAGATGGTGGTACACTCAACAGTAATAGCAAAGTTTGGAAGCGGGGTATGGATTAGGGGGAAAGATGATGAATTCTGTTTTGGACATGTTGAATTTAAGGTGTCTACTGGCCATCCAGTTCAAGATATCTGAAAGGCTGTTGGAAATGTGAGACTGTAAGTCAGCAGTGACTAGGACTGTGTGATATAGCATAGAAACAGTAATTAAATCCATAGCAGCTGATAAGATCACCAAGTGAAGTAGTATGGAGGGAGAAGAGAAGAGGACCCAGTCAGGACAGAACCCAGTGGGACATGTATCCTTACTGGGTATGACCTAGATGAAGAGCCAACAGTGGAGGCTATGGAGTGATCTGATAGGAAAGAGGGGAACAAGGAAAGAGTGGCATCCCAAAAACATAGAGAGAAGAGAGTGTGAAAGAGAAAAAGGTGAATGGTGGTGTCAAAGGCTGTAGAAAGGTCAAGAAGAACGAAGATTGAGAAAAGATCACTAGATTTGACAATTATGAGATCATTCAGACAGATCTGTTTTGGTGGAATGATAAAGTTGGTAACTTTAGTTTGTAAAGTTTGTAAACGATTAAGGAGTGAGGGAGCCCCTGGATTAATTGGAGATGATAGAGAGAGAAGAGTTAAGGATGATTCCAAGGCTATGAACCTGAGTGACTGGAAGGGTTGGTGTTCTCAGCAGAGATAAGGAAGTGTGAAGGAAGAATGCATTTGATGATAAATATAATGTTTGGTTTGAGAGGTTGATGAGACATCCAGCTAGAGCTATCTGGCCAGTAGTTAGTGAACTGGAACTGGAGCTTAGGAAAGAGATGAAGGTTATGCATGTGTATGTATATTGCATGTGTATATGCATGTGCATATGTATTATATATGTGTCTGCGTGTACATGTATTATATGTGTATATGTGGAGCTATATGTGTGGGTATATGTGCACACATGTGTATATTTAGTGTGTGCATGTGCACATATGTGTGCATGTCTACATATATCTACACACATGTGTGGAAATCACCTGAAATAGAGACAAAGAAAATAAGTCACAGAATCACAGAATTTGATGATTGGAAAGTATTTCAGAAATCATCCAAACACCAACCAGGAATTTTTAACTTGGGGTCCACAGATCCTTAAGAGGTTTATGGATATATTTCACAGGGGTCTATGAACTTAGATTGGAAGAAGATCATCTTTTTTATTTTTACTAACCTTTATCTGAAACTTAGCAATTCTCAGTGTCGGCAAAAAATCGCAGTAGTATTAGCAGCATCTGGGACTTTGTCACCAATAGAAATCACAGATTTTTATCATAACCTATTATAGTATTACAGATATCTCAAAATGTTATTTATGTTCATCAATACAGTTACCCCTTCCACATTGCAGGGTTTAGGGGCACAGGACTCCACAATCTAGAAAATCTGTGATCTGTGTAAAATGTTTTGCTCCTCCCTTTGTACTAGAGAAGAAGAATGAATTATTATGATATTAAAAGATAAAATATGTTGATATCATGCAATACTATACATATGTTTCACACACTTCTGAGTTTCTAACCTTTTTTTGTGTCATCTGTTAGTCTTCATAGAACTCTCCCAAAATTCCCATTTCTTATCCCAATCTGTGATATATCAAGACTCTGATGGGGAAAGTTGCAATGTGGAAGGGATAACTGTACTTTAAAGTCACTGTAGGTTTTAGGACTGTGACTAGATCACAAGTGATTGCAGTCTTCCTGCATGTAGAGATTTGTTTGACTTCATACAGCAGCTCTGGTAATCACTCAGCCACTACACAGTGAAGTGGAATATTCTCATATTGGTAACCCAGACATCTACAGATGTTTTCTAGTATTCCCTCTCTACAATTGTTGGCTGATCAATATATGAGAGGAGGTGAGTATTTTTCATTTCTTAGTTTTGCAAAACTGGGAAGTTCAAATGAGAATTACTAACTCTCCATTAGACTGAGATGCCTTTTGTAATATGAAGAGGTATGTGGGCTCTGGGTATAAACTTCCCAAGTTCAAGAACATATGACGGTAGAGATAGCTAGTAAAGTGTGTTATTTAAAGTAACTTATTAATGCAGTGATACAGGTCGGTGTGGACTGTTGTTCTGTGAATGGAAAGGTTTTTCCCTTAATTTGTTTTTCTCTTCACACTGCTCTTTTGTTCACTGTCTGGATTTTTAAATAAAAGCACTCACATGCAGTATGTTATACAAGTAGTGTTCATGTCTTATTATTCAGTGAAAATACTGTGCATTTAAAAAAATCACTGAGAGAAAATTGCAAACAATATTAGAAATGAAAACTATTATTTCTAGGAAAACATAGAAAGCTACACAACTCTAGGAAAAGCAACTCTAGGAGCAAAAATAGTCAAATTGTCCAAGGACACAAATCCTGTGCTACTCTTATATTCCTCAAGTCAATCAAAGGGTTAAAAAACCATTAAAAGTATTATAACTTGAGATAAATTATGAAACCTGCCTTGTTTTACTCATCACAATTTTTTTTGAATATGTCATACTTTAGTTAACATACAAATTTCTTATCTCTATACAGATCTATCAAATAACTTTAAACCATATAAAATAGTATTTCAAAAATAGTAATTGAATAAAATATTTTAATTTTTTAATTTATTTTATATTTTTCTAGATCCAATTTAGGCTGAAAGGTGAGAAGGAAGTATGTTAAAGACCATGTATAATCTGGTTTCACTTGCATTAATGAATATGATGGGACACAAAAGTCACAGTCTTCTTTGTGTGGAAAAATTCTTGTGTCCTATGCAGCCACCAGAGGCTACCTGACCCTGACCTTGTGGTCAGAACAGGTTGGTACCAGTTGGAGTCGGTCTTGTGGCCTCTCCGGAAACTCTCCCTGGTGGTGCACCTGGAGCCCTGCTGTTCTGACCAAATGCCAGCCTCCCCAGCCTTCAGCTACTGTGTAAAACAACATAACCGTCCAGCTGCTGCCACTCCCTAGCACTCTTCCTTATGGAAACACATGTAAAGCCCGCCCCTTCTGCCCCTCCCTGGAACTCCAGTATTTTGGTGCTGTGTGGTGGCCCTTTTCCTTGCCTCAATTAAAGACTCTTGTTGCTTCTACTCTGGTAGTCATCTCTATTTCAAGTTGACACTTGCAAAAAATAGTATGATGAGTGAAATAAACCAGAATGGCCTCTAACCTGAACCCAACAGAGCAGGCCAGAGACAGGACAGTCAGGAATAAAACAGAAGTTTAACTTCAAAGTGAGAGGAATGTCTTGCTATCAAGGACACATGTGCCAGCATTCCCACCCCTACTGGGAGACACTCAAGAAAGTGTGGAGAGAGCTCAATACTTTGACAGTGAGGGGTAACAGCAACAATGTGACAAGTTTCAATTATAGCAGGGCGTCATGACCAGAAACAATTCTGAGATTTTGCTGTGGCTGAGATCATCTAGAACAGCGGTTCTCAACCTATGGGTTGAGACCCCTTTGGGAGTCGAATGACTTTCACAGGGGTTGCCTAAGACCATTGGAAAACACATATTTCCAATGGTCTTAGGAACCAAGATACCACTCCTTTATCCATCTCCAGGCTGGTCCGCCCACATGCAGATACGCCCACATACAAATATTAAAGGGTCATGGCATTAGGAAGGTTGACAACCACTGATCTAGAAAGTGAGCACAAAGGATTGTTGTTATGCCAAGCTTAGGGCACAGCTTGCTGGTCCTTAGCTCTGGAAAACAGGGTATCTCCTAGTACTTTGACATTTCCCTCTTTTGGCCAAAGGGAGGGGGTCTGAAAGATTTCCTATCCTTCTGTAAAGAAGGATATAAGCCAAGATGCCACAAGAGTTCATTTGGGCCAGGATGAGATGTTGCTAGGCAATTAGTCCCTTGAGGGGGAATCTATCAGGGAAGTGTGTCCCAGGTATCTTTGCTAACCATTATTTACTTGCAAGCAGAAAAGAGGGTTGTGGGTGAGGGCGTGGTCCATGAATGTAGAGAGAGGAAATGCCAAAAACATACTTGAATCAAGGCCTTTGTGATTGGGCACATAGCAAAAAGGAAGAGAAGAAAAAAGAAACAAGGATGTAATACTTAGCCCTCATCTGGAATCTTGGGACAGCTGTCTCATCTGGATGTCAGCTCCTTCTGGGTCCATACTAGACAAACCTTCTGAGGTTCCATCCACTCAAGAGCAGGGACTTTCTTCAGATGATCTAGGAGTCCATTCCCACAAGTTTGGCATCTGTAGAAGTAGTCAGCAGGACCTGGTAGGGACTCTTAGAGACAATGATTGATTGGTCAGTATGGGCCAGGATGCAGAAAAGAAAACTCCTTGCATCCATCTTTGGATCTGAGTTTCTGCTTAGCATAACATGGGTCCTTGGGTAAGGATGTCTAAGTAGCACATAGAGATGATCCAGTTTCCCAGTCATCTAGTGCTAGGTTCAAATAACAAAATAAAGTTTTTCTCACAGTTCCCATAATTGCATAATTACATTATCAGATACAGATCAGACTATACAAAGGGTTCACAATGGACCAATTTTAAGAAAGGAGATTTACATGTCACCAAGGTAACCAAGAAAACTTAAATGCAAACATCTTAAAACAAAAGACTAAAGCATTACAATAGTTATCAGTCCCCTTGTATCCTAGTAAGTCATTCTCAATATCCATGGAAGCAGCACATTTTTGAGTCCCACATGTGTCATGTAGTTATCTGGTACCCAGATTACCTTTTCTTGGACAACAGGCTTTATTCTTAGGACAGCTCCAAAGGGGGAATCTGCTTCCAATTTTTAGAGGTTCTTAGATAATTCTGTTAGTAATATCATTTAAATTTGGGTCTCCAATTTTGAAACTTCAGAGAATTTCATTTTATATACTGTTTACTGTTTCTATCCTTACCTAAATCCTGTACCTAATATGAGAATTCTTAAAAATTTATGAGGGTCTAATTGTAAAAATAAACTTCTGCCTTTTAAAGTTATCAGATACATACTTTAAATTAATTTCACTTTCTTTATCATTATCAGTACAATTCATATGTGAAATCCTTAATCCAATTTTGAGAATTTGTTACTAAAACATACTCAAAAATGATATTTTTTCCAAAAAATTTCCTTTTTTTCCATTCATTATCCTGAATTTCCATGATAAATAAATTTGGAGGTTAAACTGTATATAGTTCTTAGAAAAAAAAAAGAACAGTCCAAGCCTGTTGCTTTTTTTTTTCAAATTTTAGTTTTAATTTAATTTAATTTAATTTAAACTTTCACATTAATTTTTGTCTTATTACTTTGTTTCATCATTTCCCCCTTAGGAGGATCTCATCCCTGTATTATAATTTGACCACACATATAGGTCAAAATTGTAAGATGTTCGTACTTGCATCCTATTACAATAACTCAGAGAAGTTCCAGTATCAATCTATTATTTAATAGATTTAGTATTGTACTTACAAAACTTCTTAATTATAGAAATTTGCTATAAAAGGAAAAAAGGAATATAGTTATAACAATATCATATATTATAACAGTGGGGAACACTCCTTTAGCTCTATTTGATTCTAGGCATGAGGTATATCTGACAGCCAGTCATGTAGTCACAGTGTATCAAAAACAAGTCTCAGAATTAACCAGGCAGGGAATTTTCCTTTTCAGAACAGCAATGACACAATGAGAAAATAGAATCATGAGGACCATACCTAGGCCATGTCACCATTGTCCCCAAAACTTTTTACAGGCATAGACTGAAGCACATGCTGTTTTCTACTGTTGACTTCATTACAATTCAGACAACAGTCCGTGTAATCAAAACTCAAAATAATAGTGAATTGCAGCCCCAAGAATTTTACTTTAAATAGCAAAATTTCACTAGCCACAACTTAGGACTTGAATATCTTTCCTAATGTTTCCCTAATAGCTAGCATGTCATTTCTTCTTTACTTATTAATTAAAACTAACCATATTCTAGGGCTCCAGACATAGAGGAAATACCTGATAGTTGACTCATTATTAATATGTTGAAGCTACATCTTTAAACCACCCTATACATGTTCATAACAGCCAAGATTTTCAAGTGAAAATTTGCTATTATAGTAAAATTTTTATTATGATCTGTTTTATAACAAAATATACCTCATCAAATATTTAACAGTTTTCAAATATCTATTTTTGTCACATCCTTTTAAAAGCCCAATTCATATGTAACAGCATCCAGATTAAAAAGTTGTTTTTTCTAACAGCATTTATGTTACAATAGTCTCTCAAATTTCACAATATAAGATAATTTAGAAATACAATAATAACACAAACAATAAACTTCAGATGCCATCATCAATTGCATTTCCAAATCATCCCATATAAAAATCATTGATCTTATTACCTTTGACATTTTAAAACCACTTTAGAATTATCAGATATGAAACATTTACATTCAATTAAAGAAATAATGTAGTGCTTCGCATATGCCAGTCACTGTGTTAAGCACTTCACAATCATTTTATCATTTTGATCCTCACAACAGCCCTAGGAGGTGGGTACCATTATTATTTTTCTCTCTTTACAGATCAGGAAATTGGAGCAGAGATAAGATATCTTGCATAAGATTACACAGCTAATACATTTATGCAACCAGAAAATGAAGGGTGGACTCATCAAGGGCAGAGGCTGACTGATGACCTCTTCCCCACCTCATACTGCCGTGCTAGGAACTGCCAGGTAGCAGTTGGGCAGGGCCTACCAACGGCTGGGCCTGCACTGGAGACATTTATTGGGCTTTGGGGGGAGGGTTCAGCAGAGGGTACTGGCTACAGAACGGGAGTCCCAGGGGCTGGAGTGACTGGTGCCAAGACCTTCCTATTGGTGGTAGTTCCTGGTGGCAGGGCAAAGAGGATGATGTCCATGGGGCCTAACCCTCTGACATTACCATCTTTGAGGCCTGGAAATGCTGGGACTAGAGCCACTTTCAGCTGCTGGGGCAGGGTGGGCAGGATGTACTGCACCTGGCTGATGCCCCCACACTTGCCTAGAGGAGTGAGTTTCAGGATGCCCAGGGGCACAGGGCCACTGGGGTGCTACTGGTGGGGGGACCCACTACAGCTGCTGCCCCCACTCTACCAGGTGAGCCCTGGGCCATGAATGGCATAGCTACAGAACAGAACATAATTCAAATTCCCTTACATTTTTTTCAGCATTTTTCTTTTATTCATTCATTTACAGTTTGCAAGATTCATTTTTTTATAAGATTTTGTGTTCTTGGGGTAGAGCCAAGATGGCAGAGTAGAAACAGGACTTCCACACAGCTCCAGCTTCCATCTCCTCCAAAACATGTAAAAAATTACTCTAAACAAACTCTAGAGCTACAGAACCCACAAAGTGATAGAGATAAACAAATCTCCTGCTGAAAGAAGACCAGCAGGCCAGCAGGAAGGGTCCATCACAGCATGCTGGGAGCCGAGCGCAGTCCTGACTGAGCCAAGGGTTTAGCCCCAGGATGGCCCCAACCAGACTGGAGCAAACTTCACAAGACTAAATCACCAGCAGCTGTAGCAGTTTCCAGACTTCTCGATCCACAAATGCCAAAGACAAAGTAAAAGGTCAGTGTGGAACTTTGTTCAAATAGGGGGCATATTGCAATAGCCTCCTATTTGAGCTTTCTTCCTCAAGTCTTTCCCTACTCTTAAATATCTTCCATTGGTGCCAAAGTAATTTTCCTAAAGCCAGGCCTCTGACCATGACATTCTTGCTACTCAGTAAGTGCCAGTGGATCCCTATAACCTCTAGGATCAAATGCAAACTCTTCCTAGGTCTAGCCAAACTGGCTTGCTTCTAGCTCTTCACAGATGCTCCATATCCCATTCTGTGTCTTTTCACTGACTATGTCCCCCATCCCTAGATCTCCTTCCTAACCTCTAGATCTTAGAATACCTGGTTGCCTCTAAGACTTCCTCTATCCATAGATGTGAAAAATAATTTCCTCCTTGCTCCTTGCATTTGCTATTGATTCCCTTTTTACATCTAATTCATTTATCCATTTGTAGTTTAATTTGATAGCTGGTGAAAGGTATTGGTATTCTATCAAATTTCTGGCAAATTGGTTTTCCCTTATCCTATCTTTTCCTTTATCCCTACTTGGTCACTGTTTGGATCCTGACTGACTCAGAATGAATGTAAATAGCAATTGTTTCTATTTCAGCCAGAAACCCTGTGGGTCTTCCCTTCCAGATAATTTTTTTTACTCATTTCTTGTCTAGTCTTCTAATTACTGATTGAGCATTGCCTCAGTCAAATTGAGACCTGTAGAAGACCTTGAGGCTAAGGTCTCCCACTGTATCCTGGGCCATCTCCAGTTGTCCTGATCCATATCTGGCCACTGGACCGAGATGGCTCAGGAGGAGAAAGTGAGACTGGTGGCTTTGCACAACCCTCCATTACTTAAGTCCATTTCACTTGCAAGTCAAAGCATCACCTCCCTGAAGTCAAAGACAAAACAACAATAAGCCTTCAAGACTCAGTTTAAGTGCTTTCTTCTGTAGGAGACTCTCCTTGGTTCTGCTCCTCCCCTCTGCTTCCCTCTACCATCTGTTAGTGTCTTGGTCTCTAATGTTACCTTCTATTGACTTTCTATGATTTTTTTTATCTATCTATATGTATCTTTTGCATGTAAAGAACTATCCCTTTGTTATGTGGCCATTTTGATTATGAGAGGACTGGAAATGAGCATATACATATAGAATTCTGACAAAATCAGTTTGAAAAGAAACGTAGCCCTTTAGATAAAAGCTCTTGAAAAAAGATAAAAAATTTTGCAAGTACCTGAGAGAAAACTGTCCCTCAGATAAATATATGAACCTGCTTAAAAGCAGAGCATTAACTAAAGTAAGATAGATGAAGAGAATTATTGTCCATCAGTTCATTTGCATATGATTATTTTCAAGGTTTTTGAGGAATATGGTTAACTATAAATTAAATAACTGTTTGGGAAATATGGAACAATTACCAGTCAGGACTATTGGGTCCATATCTGATAGGAAGGTGGATTTTGTTGAGTTTCACATTATGCATGTGCCAAGCTGTCACCTAAGTCTAGGGAGTTCTGCATGCTGCTGGTTAGATGTGAGTCTGGATTTCTGGATTAGTACAGAGAATGTTGTTGATGCTGTGAATCTTCATGAGAGGTGGAATTAATGTGAGAGATTTGGGGAAATTCACATGTGGTTCCAGAGTATTTAAGGCTAGCAGCCAGAGACTTGGCTTTTTGCTTCAAACCCGTGTTGTTATGAATTTATTGTACCCTAGATCAGCAATATTAAGAGGATGCAGATAGATATAATTCTAATCCAATAATCCTATCAAAGACTGGAGAAAAGAAAGCTCAGCCTCATGGCCCTTCTCCTGCACCTCTTAAGACAAGTATTATGGTATCTCCTCAGGAAAGGATGGATGAGGATGAGATTCCAGAGATAGCTATCAATGCCTTTCATGAGCTACATTTACATAACACTTGTGGACATATATATCTGACATGGACACACACAATCTTATCTGGAATAGAGATGTGTCATGGACTACTGAGAGACCCTGATTTGAGACATTAAAGGCTATAGGAGAGAGATAACAAAGAGAAGCAAGAAAAGAAGCTAAATATGAGGAGTCAGAAAAGTCCAGGATAGAAGGCTGGAGTCAAACAAAGCTGACAGGCAAACTTTGCATCTGAGGTGGGAACTATTTGGCTGGAAGAAAGCTCTGCAGCTGGAATTTGATTGTAGGAAAACAGTATCCTCTGCGTTCTGAAGACATTTCCTGGGCTTATTACCTTCTAGCACCATCTATAGTCTGTCTTCTAAAACTTAAGAAACAGAAGAGGAGAACTGGAAGATAAATTTTGCAACTGTTTTGTTGGGAGCTTTATTGGTATATTTCTCCTAAAAGAGTGTAACATTTTTTAGCACCTTGCCAAGGGTGGCAGTGTGGCAAAAGAGCTTGAAACTGCTTTAGCAGCCAGAATAGATGAAAAAAGACTGTATGACAAATGGTGCTAACTGCTCTCTAAGAGACCAAGGATATAAAGACCTGCCACCCATAGTCATGAGTTATTTTAGGCAAATGGGTTTCTTTACTTATGTGCCTCCCTGCTGAGTTTCTCTAAATGTATGTTAACTCTCCCTTGTGGACACTGTATTCATTGGTGAGAAATTATGATCCAGGTTTATGAATATATTGTTCTATTATGTTTATTTCTGATTTTGCCTTCTATTGATAAATGTTATAATTATTCCTGCATTAGTCTTATCATTTAGTAAATGTTTCCTCTTAAGAACCAATAGTGTTATGACTCATTTTGTTCAAGTAGGAAATATTCCAATGGGACTTATAAGCTACAGTGACAAGGAGCATATTTCTCCTCCCTACTTCCCCAACCCCGCCCCCCCCACACATATACCCCAAAGTTACAAGAAGGACCTGGAGAAGTTGAATTGTATCTGAGTGTCACATCCATAATCAATTTATGTACCTGTCAATGTGAATATAGGTTAGGAGAAAGTGAGCTAGAGAAAGAGAAGGGGGAAACTTCCTTGTTTGATACTATGCCTATGGGATACCTTGCCTTTCTGAGTGAATCTGTTACTTGTTTCCCCATTAAAATATAAGTTTCTGAAGGGCAGTAAATTAAAAAATTTTTGTCTTTGGATCCCCAGAGCCTAGCACAGGGCTTGATAAATGCTTGCTTGCATAATTGATTGATAGCATGCTGAACTTAGAGCCATGAGGACCTGGGTTCAAATCCTCCCTGTGACAAGGGAATGTGGGCAAGTCACTTAAACTCTCTAAACCTCAGTTTTCTGTCTTATATAATAAAGGAAGTGGATTAGCCAGTATCTAAGGTCACTTCTGGCTCTAAAACTGTCTAAGCCTAGGCTTCCTCAATCTATTAAAGGAACAATAACCTCTATGTCCCCTACAATACAGCATTGTGAGGACAAATGAGTTACTAAAAAGTATTGTGCTATTCTCTGGTGGATTCGTGGTCAAAGGAAATGAAAAGGCAATTCTCAAAAGAAGAATCGCAAACTATTAGCAACTGCCTGAAATATGGCTCCAAATCACTCACAATAACAAAAATGCAAATTCAAACTAGTGTGAGGTTCCATTTCACACCCAGCAAATTGGCAAAGATGATAAAAAATCAAAAGAGTCCATGTTGGAGGGGATATATAAAGACAGGCATGTGAATATATTATTGGCAGAATTGTGAATTGGTATAACCATTCCATAAAGCTTTTTGGAATTAGGCTTTTTTTAAGTGACAAAAATGTGACAAAAACGTGCATCTCTTTTATTCTAGAGATTTCACTCCTAGGCATATACATACACCCATAAATTCCTACATGCATGCAAACACACATGTATAGTGGCATATACATGTATACACATGTACCTAGTCACATGTATATACACACATATATACACACATGTACAATACATGTTTGCATATATTTCTCCCAAGTAAGTCAGAGACAGAAGGAAAGTGCCTATAATATACCAAAATATTCAAAGTAGCATTTTGTTTCTGGGAGCAAAAAACTGAAACAAAGTGTTCCCATTGATTGGTAAATGGCTAAACAAACTGTTTCAAGAATATAATTAAATATTACAGTAATATAAGACAGTGAAAAATTTGGAAAAGCATATGTAAACAGTGAAGTAATCAGAACCAGGAAAATTACATACGCAATAAGCAATGTAAACAGGAAGAAAAACAGCAAAAAGATTCTGAATGTTCTGTTGCTGTTTGTAGCTGTTGTTAACAGCAACAGCAACAATCACCACGATTTGGTTCAGAGGCAGAACGTGCTCTGACTGGCTGTTGCTGTTCTTTGCTCCGCTGGCAGCCTGATCTGATATCTGAGCCCACACTTTGAGGGATTCACTTTGACAACCGCTTCAGCCCTCAGCACTCCCAGGCTCAAAAGATCCTCCAGCCTCTGCCTCCCCCAGTAGCACAGCCAGCATTAAAGGGCTGTGCCATTATGTGCTGTAGGATTACAATGGACAAGAATCTTAGACCTGGAGAAGGGTTGAGAAAATGCAGCTCCCTCCCTCCAGCATTAAGGTGGAGACTGTGGGTGTAAAATACTGTATCTACTCTCAGAACGGCTGATGTATTGGTGAATTTTGCTGAACTGCTTTCTCTACCCCACTGTCCCTCTCTTATCTTTGGAAGGAATGGAAAGTTAGGAAAGAAATAAGCGTTACATATTGTCTACCCTGTACCAGGCACTAAGGTGCTATGGTGCTTTACAAATATTACCACATTCAGTTCTCATGACAACAAACCTCCCAGGTAGGTGCTGTGCCTCTATTTGACAGATGAGAAAACTGCCCAATGTCACTCAGCTACTATATATCTGAGTCTGGATTTGAATTCAGGTCTTCTTGACTCTAAGCCCAGTGCTCTATCCTCTGTGCCATCTAACTGCCTTCAACCTTTATTCTAAGGGGTGGTTTGCTGAGAAGGAACATATTCAGAAACAAATTAATGTTAAAAACAATAAATAAAAATAAACAATTAAAAAGCTCGATCAATCAATACAAATAAGACATAATTTTCAAAGGAAAAAGTAAGATACTGGTGATAGACTAAGCCAATCTAAGCCTTTTAAAGCAAAAAGGAGACAAATAGGTCACACCTTTCCGTGACAGGTTAAGGCTTACAAAACACTCTCCTCATGACAACCCTTGGTTAACATCTCATTACCTGTTGTCTCTCACAAAAGGAAACCAGGAGAAGTCAGGGGACTCTGGTCCCTTAGAATTTCTTGACTTCTTGGACCTCCACAGTCAGAACCCCCCACCCCATCGCCTCCAACACATCACATTTTCTAAATGCTGAGGCCTCTAGCAGGGGGGAACAGATAGTGAGGGAGAAATGGACCCTATGTCGTGGAGAAATTCTTTTTTACCCTAGCCCCTTCCTGTGGCACTGCTGTGAGTGAGGAAGCTTCCAATTAGGCTGCCCCATGTTCGCATCTGTTTTATCTTTCTTTTAAATGAAAACAAATGAGGAGTTTAATGGCCTCAAATTCATTTTTTAATAAAACAAGGAAGTCAGGAAGCCAGCATGGCGGCACACAGCATGGGTGCAGACACAAATCACATTGGGGGGGGCATTTCTTGTCTCTCTCTGTAGCAAAGGAGCTATCAATCAATCAACAAATATTTCTTAGGCATCTCCTGTGTGCCGTGCACTGTGCTGGGCTGTGGGGAGAGAAGTATAAAGAATGGAACAATCCAGACACATATCCCTAATAGGATCATAATTGTGCCCAGTGGGGAAAGGGAGAAGTGGGTGCCCTGAAGTGAAAAGTTGCCTCAGGACTCTCAGAGAAAGGACCAAAGCCCCGGCACTGTCAGTCCAGTCAAAGACCACTGGGACATTATTGACCTCTTGTATACATCTACCTGAAGTCAAAGAATCTTAGAGCTTGAAGGAGAACTAGTTGTCCTAACAGCATTTCCCTGAGTAGAGCAGGTATTTTCCTAGACTTCTAGGTAATTACTGAGTTCAACCCTTTCATTTTATAGCTGAGGGAACTCTGCAACTCAGGGAGAGAAAGAGATTGGCCCAACACTAGTTAATGATAGGAGTGCCACTAGAAATCAGGTCTCTGGGGCGGAGCCAAGACTGCGGAGTAGAAATAAGAAATTCTGTAAACTCCAGACACTACCACCTCCAATACCTATAAAATATGACTCTAAACAAATTTTAATGCTACAGAAACCACAAAGTGACAGAGAGAAACATATCTTCTGCTGAAGCCAGCTTGGAAGGCTGACAGAAAGGTTCTATCACACCAGACTGAGAGCCGAGAGCAGGCCTGCATGAGCCACGTGCAAGCCCAGATCTGGGGCGGCCCTGATCAGCAGATCAGAGCAGACTTCAGGAGAGTGAATCACCAGCAGCTGTGGCTGTTTCTAGACTTCTCAACCCATAAATGCCAAAGAGAAAGTAAAAGGTCAGTGGGGAACTCTGTTGGAACTTGGTGATGGAAGAGTGCATTCTGGCCCTTGCCCGCAGGGCAAGAGGTGGCAGAGACATGGCAGCTGCAGCTGTTGCTGCTGCTGCTGTGTGGCTGCCTCCAGAGCTCCTGGCCTGCAGGTTTTAGGGGGACCAAGTTACCATTCAGAGGGTAATCACTCTTGCTTTAACCTGCTTGGATCTGGATCATGGTCTTGGGTAGTGGTCCTGGGGTATGTGGCCAGTGTGCCAAAGATTGTGGTGGCTGCATAGAGGGTGCCGTCCTCAGACCTCTGACAAAATTTGCAAAAACCCCAGCAATTTGGGACAAAGCTCTCCACTCTAGAAACAGAATTCTACTATGGCAAAGAGCTCAAAGGTCAAGTAATTGTCTGCCAATATGAGCAAGCAACAGAAGAATGAAGAGACCATAGAATCCTTTTTTGGGGACAAAAAGGATCAAGGTGTGGAGTGGGAGGAAGACAGCGAAATCAGAACTCCTGCATCAAAATCCTCCAAGAAAAATATGAATCGGTTATAAGCCATAGAGGAGCTCAAGAAAGATTTTGAAAATCAAGTAAGAGAAGTGGAGGAAAAATCAGAGAGAAATGAGAGTGATGCAAGAAAATCATGAAAAGTGAGTCAACAGCCTACTAAAGGAGACCCAAAAAAATACTGAAGAAAATGCCACCTTAAAAAATAGACTGACTCAAATGGCAAAAGAGGCCCAAAAAGCCAATAAGGAGAAGAATGCCTTAAAAAGCCAAATTTGCCAGATGGAAAAGGTATTTCAAAAACTCACTGAAGAGAATAATTCCTTCAAAATTAGATTGGAGCAAATGGAAGCTAATGACTTTATGAGAACTCAAGATACTATAAAACAGATGCAAACAAATGAAGAAATAGAAAGCAATACAAAATATCTCATTGGAAAAAAGCCACTGACCTGGAAAATAGATTGAGGAGAGATCATTTAAAAATTATTGGACTACCTGAAAGCCATGATCAAAATAAGCCTAGAAATCATCCTTCAAGAAATTATCAAGCAAAATTGCCCCGATATTCTAGAACCAGAGTGCAAAATAGAAATTGAAAGAATTCACTAATTGCCTCTTGAAAGAGATCCCCCCCCAAAAAACTCCTAGGAATATCATAGCCAAATTCCAGAGTTCCCAGATCAAGGAGAAAATATTACAAGCAGCCAGGAAGAAACAATTTGCGTATTGTGGAAACACAATCAAGATAACACAAGATCTAGCAGCTTCTAAATTAAGTGTTTGAAAGGCTTAGAATATGATATTCCAGAGATCAAAGGAGCTAGGGTGAAAACCAAGAATCACCTACCCAGTAAAACTATGTATAATGCTTCAGGGGAAAATATGGTCATTCAATGAAATCAAGGACTTTCAAGCATTCTTGATGAAAAAAAAAAGAGCTAAACAGAAATTTTGACTTTCTTTTTTTTAAAGATAAATTAACTTTTTTTATTTCTAGTTTACATCATTCATTTCCCCAAGATTTTGAGTTACAGATTTTCTCCCCATCTTTCCCCTACCCACCACCCCAAAAAAGTGATCCCATGTTTACCCCCTCCCCCAATCTGCTCTCTTCTATATCTTCCTCCATCATCCTTCTGACTTTCCAGTAGGGCAGGATGGATCTCCTTACTCCAGTGCCTATATATCTTAATTCCCTGTTACATGTAAACAATAATAATAATTATAATAATAATATGTGTGTGTGTATATTTTTTTAAACATTCGATTTGAGGACTTTAAATTCTAGATTCTTTCCCTACCTCCCTCACCACCCACACCCACTGGAAAGACAAGCAACTCAATACAGGCTGTATGTGTGTACTTACAGAGAACATCTCCACAATGGACATATTGTGAAAGACTGACTATATTTCCCTCCTTCCTATCCCACCCCACACTTGTTCTATTCTCTCCTTTGTCCCTGTCCCTTTACAGAAGTGTGTGCTTCTTTAAAAAATTTTTTTTTATTTTAATTTATTTTCTTGGTTACATCATTCATTTCCACAAGGTTTTGAGTTACAAATTTTCTCCCCTTCTGTCTCCTACCCCCAAGCCCCAAACAGTGATCCCACCATCTGTTCCCCTTTATGTCCTCCTCCAACACCCCTCTAGCTTTCTAGTAGGGCAGGGAGGGTCTCCCTGCCCCCGTCCCTGTATGTATTATTTCCCAGTTGCATTTGATTGTATAGCTTTAAATTCTAAATTCTTGCAATTCCTCCCCTGTCACCCACTCCCACTGGAAGGAGTGGCAATTCAATACAGGCTGTACATGTGTAATTACACAGGACATCTCCATGGTGGGCAAATTGT
>CM053595.1:103848861-103876242 GCA_028646575.1 Pseudocheirus occidentalis | reverse complement strand
AACGGTGAAATTTTGAAGTGGGAGAGGACTTGAATGAGAGGAGATAGGGAGAGACAAAATGGGGTTAATCATCCCATATAAAAGAGGCAAGGAATAACTGTTACAACTTTACTTTCATTTACTCTCATTAAATTTGGCTTAGGGAAGGAATGACATAAACTCTAAACTGAGTATCTTGCCACACAGGAGAGTAGGGGGGTTGGGGATGAGAGGAGGGGTCATGGAGGGAATGGTGGGGTGGGGGGGGAGGGTTGTGGGAAGCACGCACCTCAGTAAAGGGACAGGGTAGAGAACAAAACAAGGGGGGAGTGGAGAATAGGAAGGAGGGACATACAATCAGCCTCTCACAATATGCCCACCATGGAGATGTCCTGCATAATTACACATGTACAGCCTGTATTGAATTGCTGCTCCTTCCAGTGGGAGTGGGTGACAAGGGAGGAATTGCAAGAATCTAGAAATTAAAGCTATACAATCAAATTCAACTGGGAAATAAGACATACAGGTACGGGGTAGGGAGACCCTCCCTGCCCTACTAGAAAGTTAGAGGGGCATTGGAGGAGGACATAAAAGGGAACAGATTGTGGGAGGGGCTTTATGGTGGGATCACTGTTTTGGGCTTGGGGGTAGGGGAAAGAAGGGGTGAAAATTTGTAACTCAAAACTGGAAATGAATGATGTAAGCAAGAAAATAAATTAAAAATTAAAAATAAAAATAAGTGTGAAAAAACCCCAAATGTTAAAGACCATTTTACATATAATTGTGAAAAATAAAATATTAAATTTAATTTTAAAATTTTAAAGGAGAAGAGAAAGAGAAGTCAATAGGATTCACCATTTCTTAAAACAAAAACAGATGAACAAAAAATTTCACTTTTGAGTTGCTCTCAGAAAAGTAGAGAGCATGCACTTTTTAACTGTAAGTAAGTCTGGCAGTTTTTAGAGGGAAAAAATCCTTTTCCAAATTAGATATTCAAGGCCAGCAAAAGGATAAATCACCCTAATTACCTTAAAAAATGGGTAGACCTCTTAAAATTGGATCCTAGAACTATGGGACCATTCAGATTGGAAAGCCTGAAACTATTCAGATTGAAAACATAACATTTCTATCCTTGCCTAAAAAGCAGATTTAGAGGGAAATGAATCTTTTTGTAGTAATTCTGCTTAGTTATAGAGAGAGCAAACTTTCTAATAATGACTTGGGGTGTTTTGTTCACCAGGTGGTATTAGGAAAAGTTCCTCTCACCTGTGTCTTTAAGGTGCAAACACAGGGACACCAGGCAATGTAAAGACATGGTCAACTGCCAGTGTTTATGAGAAATAAAATTAAATCTGGAAAACGTAAAATAGAAATAATAAATAACAAAATGGAAAAAACAATTAAATAGAACTAAGGCCACAGTGGGGTAAGACCACCTCTTGTTTGTGTCTAGTTTTCTCTTAGTATTTTTGCTACTAGAGTGTAACACAGTACATGGGTACCACTAAATTACCAATTACAGATACATATGATAACTGGTACAACAAAAACACCAATTTAATTTATACTTCTTAATGTATGCAATCAAATTTTATTAATCAAGCTCATGCAAACATCAGCTCATATAATCTATTAGACAATGCAAACATAAATCCTACTAGGAACAAATCACCAACCTGATTTCTTTTGACTTCCAAGTGAGCATGTCCCACCTCATATGGGTACAAAATTATTTCTCTGCCTAGCCAAAGGCTGTGTGTCTCTGTCTGAGTTCGGGCAAGTTGAGTCTCCATTAGTCAATCAATCTTCTGCTCTAGAAAACAGGTCAGGGAATAGGAACCAGACCTAGTCAAGACCCAGGAGTAGGCTGACAGTTGGGACCTCCAGTGGGTTTTTATAGTTCTAGCTATGGACATTAGTTGATACTGCTTGGTGGCAGGTGTGTAATTTGTTTACCAATTAATGATTGGAAGCTGTTGACATAAGTAAATGACAAGGTTATTTTCCCAGATTTCTCATTAGCTGTGGGTCCTATTTCAGGGATCCATATGTTTGTTAGTTGATTATAAACACAGATGTTGTTTACCAAACTGGACCACATATATACTTATCTTATTATTGAAAAATAAGTTATGAAAAATAAACATCAAGCAAATATCAAAACACCACAAAATGGCGGCCTAATACCAGATGGACTTAGTTATGTGAAGGCAATAAACATTCTCCCTACAAAGAGCAAGCTCCTATGACAAAAACACAGTGACACACTTCTCTTGCCCATTTAGAGGTCCTCTTTCAGGGTCTTGAAGAAGGGGACTGCAGATATCAAGGCTACCAGCTGACAATGTCTTGCTGCTTCCATGGGACAAACGCTGCTTCAGTCTTCTTTCTTTCTCTCTCTTGAGTTTCTGAAAACTTCCAGCAATCATTATCCATGAGAAACCTCCACCATCCTATCTGGGGGCTGATCTCTAGTTACTTTCCTCTCTTTCCAAGCAGGGAAGAACCACAAATCCTAGTGTCTGTGGTCACCCAATGTCTTGCCAGATGTTATTACAAAAGCATTACTTAAGCCTCACTAAGAAGAAGACAATGGACCACCCTTAGGCAAAACATCACAAAACAGAGGCAAAAAAATTCAAGTGCTCTTTTTTATAACTCAAAAAAGCAACTTCTTGCAAAAATAACTAACTAGGAATTATTACAATATTTCTGGATAGGGTCCGTTTTCAAAATAGTAATAATAATAATAGCTAGTATTTAGATACTATGTGCCAGGCTCTTTACAATTGTTATCTCATTTGATCCTCACAACTACCCTCTAAGGAGTTATTATTCTCCTTTTATAATGAGGAAAAAGAGGCAGAGGTTTTGTCACTTGCCCAAGGTCATAGAGCTAGTAAATGAGATGGCTGTATTTGAACTCAGATCTTCTTACTTCAGGCCTAATGCTCTATCCACTTCTTCACCTAACTGCCTGTAAAGCATGTGAATGTGAGTGTGAGTCTGTGTGTGTGTCTTTGTATCAATATAAGATGTATACAGTGTATACAATCCACATGGGTTGTCTTAATGTGGCTTATAGGAGGCATTGATAGATATCTCTAGAATCTTGTTCACATTTCTCCAAAGAAGACCATGATGTCTGCCTTGAAGCAAAAGAAGGGCCACAAGACTGAGCATTCTTTCTGCCAGTCTCTGATGGGGGTACTAGGCTAGAATCATGTCTGTCTGTGCTTCCTCTAAGTATTATTGGTCTAGGCAGCAGCAATACCAGTACTAGGTCTGTATCCCAAAGAGTTAAAAAAAAAGGGGGGGGGGAAAGAACTCATATGTACAAAAATATTTATAGCAACTCTTTTGTGGCGGCAAATAATTAGAAACTGAGGAGATTCCCATTAACTGTGGAGTGTCTGAACAAGTTGTAGTATATGATTGCAATGGAACACTCTTGTACTATAAGAAATGATCAGCAGGCTGCTTGCAGAAAAACCTGGGAAGACTTTCATGATCTGATGCAAAGTGAAATAAGCAAACGTAGAACATTCTGAAGGACTTATGTGAAAAATGCTCTCGACCTCCTGAGAAAGAACTGATAGGGTTGGAACATTTATTGAAGCATACTATTTTTGACTTTGTTTTTTTATGGTTTTTTTATGGTCTGTTTCCTTTCACAACATGATTAATATGAAAATATGTTTTGCGTGACTGCACATGTATAACCTATATAAAATTGCTTGACTTCTCATGGAGGAAAGAAGGAGGGAGAGTATTTGAAACTCAAAGTTAAAAAAAAACAAATGTTAAAAATCAGTTTTACATGTAATTGGAAAAAAATAAAATATTATTCATCAAGGGGCATGAGTTTTGCTCAGAATCAAAGCTCTTCTTTGGTCACTATCCCTTAAGGTCAGGGGAGTATTATGGAAATTTTACACTAAAAGCTAGTTACACAAAAGGCTATCACAAAAAGAAGCATCACCCCAAATTCCTCAGACTTGGCAGCCCCGAATCCTGGTTTCATAGAGAAGGCAATATTTGTTGGATTGTATTTTATTAAATTGGTTTGAAATGGATTAGATACTATCATCAGATATTCCCAATTTTTGAGAGCTTTCAATATCTACTCTTATCTGCTGCTATTATCCCATCATTATGCTATTAAAATCTGCTCTGAATTTTTTTTAGTTAAATTGAAATTATTTTTGTTTTCAGAATTCAGGGGAGAATTTCATGACGTCATACAATTGGGGTGCACCCATCTATCCACCCCCACTGCCTGAAGGGGTATAAAAATATAAGGTCAAGATCATAATCTATTGCCTTAGATTACAAAATCTTATCTATTAGTCAATAAGTATATTTAAGCATTTAGGATGTGCTCAAGGTAGTGCTCTACACTTTGGAAGTTACAGAGTAGTATAAGATACCACCTTTTAAGGCAGCGGCTCTCAACCTGTGGGTTGCGACCCCTTTGGGGATTGAATGACCCTTTCACAGGGGTCACAGGGGTTGCCTAAGACCATTGGAAAACATATATTTCCAGTGGTTTAGGAACTGAGACACTGCTCCTCCATCCCTCTCCAGGCAGGTCCGCCCACATGCAGATACGCCCACACATGAGTATTAAAGGGTCACTGCATTAGGAAGGTTGAGAACCACTGTTTTAAGGGATGAGCTCCCAGTAAGGGAGTGGGGCAAAGAGAAAAGACTCATATACACAAAACACAATCAGTACAAACTAGTGCATAATTAAGAGCTAGGCTGTAGTGTTTAGTGATTGCATATCTGTCCCTTCCCCTGCCTGTAGAAAACCATACACAATTAAACACTTAATAAATGCATGCTGTTAATAACACTGTCCAGGGTGCTGATGATGTGAGGTGAAGTTCTGTACTAGAAAGACCCAGCTTGAGGAAGAACTTAAGTCAGTTGATGTCAAGGAGTTATTGCCAAAACCAATACGTGGTTTTGAAGAAATCTGTTCCCGTGCTGAGCTGGGGCAGGGAGATAGTGTTTTGCTGTGGGAAACGGATTAGATTGAGAGGCACAAGACTTGGGTTCCAATTCCAGTCCTGCCATTACCACCTGTGTGACTTGGGCAACTCATTTACCTGTTCTGGGCCTTGGTTTACCCACCCACAAAGAGGAAGAAATTGGGCTAAACGTCTTCCAAGGCTACTTCTAGCTTTATATCTATGATCCAGCAAAGCTGTTGGAAGCAAAATATGTGAAAGCAGTACCTCTGGATGATATAAAAGGATAATATAGTTGGCATTTATATAGTGCTTTGGAGGTGCTGTCAGTCCTGTTAAAAACCAATATTGTCCCTATAATGGTATATGGCAGTGAATCATGGGAGATATGCTCCTTCATCTGAGAAGAATAACAATTTTAAGTGGCTTCCATGACGAAAGGCATTGCCTCATTGTAAGTAAGTGAGCTAAAGGACATTTTCAATGATGACTTGAGTAAAGGGACAAACCAAGTGTGGCACTGTTATTCACAAATCTACTGGAAGAATCAGAGGAAAGTTTGCAGCATGTTGGGTGGATGCTCTATGGTATGTGTGTGTGTATGTGTGTGTACATATGTATTATTGTTGTTGCTGTTAAGTCATTTTTCAGTGATGTCCACTTCTCTGTGACCCTATTTGGGGTTTTCTTGGCAAAGATACTAGAGTGGTTTACCATTTCCTTCTCCAGTCCATTTTGCAGGTAAGGAAAGTGAGGCAAACAAGGTTAAGTGACTTGTCCAGGGTCACATAGCAAGTGTGTGTCTGAGGTTGGATTTAAACCCATGAAGATGAGTCTTTCTGGTTCCATGCCCAGTGTTCCATCCACAGCGCCACCCACCCACCCCCATATGTATATATGTATATACACGTACATATATGTATATATGTATGTGTACGTGCATGTATACACACATGTGCGTGTAGACAAGTACACACATGGACAAAGAATACACAGTTTTAGCATTGGTAGAGAAAGTACTCATACTGTTAAGATCACAGATCCATCAAAGTATGACTAATCAATCAAATGATCAATCAACAACTATTTATTAAGTACTTACTATTTCCTAGGCATTGTGTTTATTTTCTAGTGATACAAAGAGAAAACAAAAAAGTCCCTGTTCTCAAGGAGCTTGCATTCTAATGGGGTGGGGGCAACATGTACATATATAGGCATAATGCTTCCACCTCCAGTCCCAGTTTGTGCTGGTTCTGAAAGGTCGTGCTCCCAAGGGGGAACTGCTACTTTCTTCATGGTTCTAGTGGTAACTCTGCAGGGGACAATCCTTCTAACGTTGTAGCTCGTGAGTCCCAACTGGTATGTTTCCCCTTGACAATCAGTCAGTAGACTCAGTTAATTCTTAGCAAAGGCATTAATTCAAATGGCATAATAGGCACAAACATTCCCTCTCAAAGCCTGGGGCACACTTCCCCAACTATATGCAGAGTCCATGAGGGAGAAGAGGGCTACTAACTTAAATATAGTCCTAGTGAGATATACATATAGGGAACATACATGACCAAGGCAACTTGCCACTCCAAAACTCTAGGGCCTTGATGTCCTTTCTTTCTCCAGGTCTTCACACAATTCTCTGTGACCCAGTCAGAGGAGCATCAGTGAGGGACTATTTATTCTGCCACTCAGCTGGAACCACTCTTTGATTCAATAACACTAGCCTCCTGGAAGGTCCATCCACAAGACCCCCACTCCATCTTTTGACTCTGGGCATTTTCTCTGACTGCCCTCCCATGCCTGGAATGTTCTCCCTCCTCTGTTCCACGTAATGACTTTGCTGTCTTTGTTTAAGTCCCATCTTTTACAAGAAGCCTTTCCTAACCCCTCTTTTTTTTTTCTTTTGTTGGCTTCTGTTTGGTCGAGTCAGGGTAAGCTGCACTGGATAGTTTCTTCAATGCAGGGGCATTAAACTTTTCCCAAATGGGGTCCAGTAATTTGTTCAAGGCCACTTCAACTGAATTCTTCAGATCTCCAGGATGTACCACCTGGTCTGCAAAGTCCTTTTCCAGCTCTGAGTAAGCCGTGTAGGTTTTATTGCCACCCCATTTCTCTTCTTGAAGGATCACAAATTCTGATTTGAGGGGGAAAAGCACGTGTCTGATGAAGGCCAAGACTCCAATGTTTTCCACATTTCCTGGCTCACAGAAGGCTTTCTTCAGTTTCTTTTTCACATCCTCCTTCCGATCAAGAAGATCAATCTTAGACTCCTCTTCTGAAGAGCTCATTTTACTTCCTGTCAATCCTGGGACCATACGATTCATCAAATGGATCATCTTTGAGTAGCCCAGGGTTGGGAGGTACTTTTCTGCGAAGGTAAAAATCTTCCTCTGATCAACTCCTCCAAACTGGGCATCTACTTTCAGATATTCCTCATCTAGGGCCTGTAATCCTGGGTATAGCAGACCACTCAACAAAGGGTGTTCCACCTGTTTCACTACTTCAGCCCCAGCTTTCTTTGCATCATGTTGGGTAACCATGGAGGAAAGTCTGTAAACATCCAGTGTGTACTCTTTGCTCAGCTGGTAATCAGTGCCTTTGACAAATTTTAGCTTCTCCAGGGAAACCCCAATGCTTTCCAGCATGGCTTTGATCACATTTTCATAGTAGGAGGTCCGTAGTTCCAGGAGCTCCCATGGAGCCTTCATATTGTCCAGGTATGCATGAAGATCAGCAAAGAGGATTGTCACCTCACATCCTGCTTTCAGGAAGTCAGCAATCTTTGACATTGGCACAAAGTAGGCCACATGTGGCTTGCCTGTGGTCGCAGTCCCCCAGTAAATTTTCAGTTCCCTCTCCTTCAGGATCTCCTTCAGTTTTTCTTCACCAAGGACCTCCTGCAGGTTGCGAGTGATGAGATGTAGTTTCTCCTCCGGGGTCGGCGCGTCCCCCATGGTGAAGTCCTCTGGGAAGTGGGAGCACGAAGGACACCCCAGTCAGTGCGGCCTCCCTATTGCCTCCCACCCGCGCTTGAGCCCCTTCCCCAACTGAAGCAGGGACTGGCACTGCAAGCACCAGGTACAGTCACGTGGAGTCCTCTCCGCCGGCCTAACCCCTCTTAATTCTAGTCCCTTCCTTCTGTCAATTATTTTCTACCAAACATGTCTATAATTCGCTTTAAATACAATTGTTTGCATATTGGCAGGGACTGATTTTTGCTTGTTGTTGTATCCCTGCACTTAGCATAGTGCCTGGGGCATAGTGGGTACTTAATAATTGTTTATTGATTGATTAGTTGATTATAGCTGCTCATCAAAGAGTTAGTCCAGAGAATCCAATGGATCAACCCATTCTGAAAAGATGCCCTGGTCCAGCCCAGCAATCTCCAAGCATGGTGAAGAACTTGGTTCTGTACTGGCACATCTGGCTGAGAACACAACTCAAGCGTCACCCTAAACATCTCTCTCTAGGCCCCACCCATATCTCATCTATTGCTAAGACCTGGTAATTTTATCTTCCTAGCATGTCTTGTATAAATCCCTTCTCTTCTCTGGCATTGCCACTATACTCACCCGCTGATACACCTTTATTACATATACTCAGACCATTACAAGATGCTGATGGTTGGTCTCCCTGCCATAAGTCTCATCCCACTACAATCCAGTCTCTACTCAGCTATCAAATTTATCTTCCTAAAGTGCAGGTCTGAACATATGACACTCTTCTACTTTATTCCCTATCACATCCAGGATCGAATATTAAATCATCTGTTGGCATTCAAAGACCTTCATAACCGGCTTTGCCTCCTTTTCCAGTCTTCTTATACCCATGTACTCTGTAATAATTACAGTCACTCAGTTAATCAATATGCCAGGTTGGGGCAACTAGGTGTCTCAGTGATAGAGCACTGGGCCTGGAGTCAGGAAGACCTGAGTTCAGATTCAGCTTCAGACACTTATTAGTTGTGTGGCCCTTGGCAAGTCACTTAACTGTTTGCCTTAATCTACTAGAGAAGGAAATGGCAAACCATTCCAATATCTTTGACAAAAAAAAACAAAAAAACAACCCCATGGACCCTGGGATCACGAAGAGTCAAATGCAACTGAATTACAAATGTGCCAGTCACTAGAGATGTAGGGAGGGTTAGGAAGTCACTGCAGGCAGAAGGGATACAAAAAGAGGCAAAAATCAGCCTTTATCCTCAAGCAGCTCACAATGTAAAGGGAGAGACAACAAAGAGATTCAGAAAAGTGATAAACAGAGTAAATAGGAAATAATTAACAAGGGGAAAGAACTAGAATTAAGAGATGCTAGGAAAGATTTTCTGTAGAACGTGTGGTTTTAGTTAGGACTTAAAGGAAGCCAGTGAAGGTAGCAGGATGAGATGAGGGAGGACTTTCTAGGCATGAGTGATGGCCAGAGAAAATGCCTGGAACCAAGAGAAGGAGGGCCTTGTTTGTGGATCAGGCGGGTCAGTGTCACTGGATCAAACTATGCAGCAGAGAGTAAGATGTAAGGAAACTGGAAAGATAGGAGGGAGCTAAGTTATGGGAGGCTTTGAATGCCAAATACAGCATGTTATAATTGCTCCTGGAGTCAATCAGTAACCACTGAAGTTTATTGCATAGGGTAGTGACACAATTAGAATGATACTTTAGGAAAATTACATTAGTGACCGAATGGAGGATGGATTGGAGTGAGGAAAGACGTGAGGCAGGCAGACCCACCAGCAGGCTACTGCAGTAATCAAGGCATGAGGTGATGAGAGGCTGCACCAGAGTGGTGGAAGTGTCAGAGGAGAGAATGGGGCACATTCAAGAGATGCTGTCAAAGGGAAAATTGAGAGATCTTGGCAACAGGTTGGATATAGGGGGTGAGAAATAGTAAGGAATCCAGGATAACTCCTAGGTTGGGAGCCGGAGGGACTGAGAGGATGGTGTTGCCCTCTATAGGAAGGGGGAAGGGATAATAAATTTAGGGGGAAAGATAATAAATTTCATTTTGGACTTGTTGAGTTTAAGATGTCTATTGGACATCCAGTTCAAGACATCTGAAAGGCAATTAGAGATGTGAAATTGGAAGCTAGCAGAGAGATTGAAGGAGGAAAAGTGGATTGGAGTCATCAGTGTAGAGGTGGTAAATTAAGTCCGTGGAAGCTAATGATGTCACCCAGTGAAGTAACAGAGAGGGGGAAGAGAAGAGGGCCCATGACAGAACCCTGAAGGACATGATATGGATGAGGACCTATCAAAGTAAACAGAAAAGGAGAGGTCAGATAGGTAAAATGAGAACCAGGAGAGAGAGGGATGTCTTGAAAACCTAGAGAAAAGAAAGTATTAAGGGGGAGAGGGTCATCAATAGTGTCAAAGGCTATAGAGAGGTCAAGAAGAATGAGGACTAAGAAAAAGTCATTGGATTTGGGAATTAGAAGATCACTGGTAGCTTTGGAGAGAGCAGTTTTGGTGGAATGATAAGATTAGAAACCAGATTGTAAGGAATTAAGAAGAGAAAGGAGAGAAAGTGGAGGCATCTATTCTAGACAGTCTTCTTTCTTTTTCTTCTTTTAAATAGTATTTTTTTCCAATTACATATAAATAAAATTTTTAACATTCCTTTTTAAATAAAAATTTAAGTTCCAAGTTTTCTCCCTCTCCCCCTCCAAGAGAGTGAACAATTTGATATAGGTTATACATATATAATCATGTAAAACATTTTAGTATTAGACATGTTGTGAAAGAGAAACAGAATTAAAGAAAAAACCATGAAAAAAGTTTTAAAAAGTGATTCAGACTCCATTACTTCTTTCTCTGGATGTGGATAGTAGTTCCTATCATGAGTCTTTTGGAATTGTCTTGTATCATTGTATTGTTGAGAAGAGCTAAGTTAATCATAGTTAATCAATGTACAATGTTGCTGTTATTGTGTACAATGTTCACCTGGTTCTTCTCATTTCACTTTGCAACAGTTCATGTAAGTCTTTCTAGGTTTTTCTGAGAGCAACCTGCTCATTACTTCTTATAGTACAATAGTATTCCATTACATTCCTATACCACAACTTGTTCAGCTATTCCCCAATTGTTGGATATCCCTTTAATTTCCAACTCTTTGCCACCACAAAAAGAGGTGCTATAAATATTTTGGTCACATAGATCCTTTTCCCTTTTTAATGATTTCTTTGGGATACAGACCTAGGGTGTGCACAGTTTGATTACCCTTTGGGCATAGTTCCAGATCACTCTCCAGAATAGTTGAATCAGTTTATAACTTCATCAACTGTGCATTAGTGTAGACAGCCTCTTCAAGGAGTTTAGCTATGAAGGGCAGAAGAGATTTAGTATGATAGCGGGGATGGAAGGATCAAGTGAGAGGTTGGAGGAGACATGGGAATGTTTGTAGGCAATAGAGAATAAGATAGCAGACAGTGAGAGACTGAAGAGAGTGGCAGAGGACACCTGAGTGATGGGAGATGAGGAAGATGGGAGAAGGAAGAGTTCATGGAGAACAGCTTCAATTTTTTCTATAAAATAATAATAATAATAACAACTAATATTGATATAGTACCTATTGTGTGTCAGGTGGTATGCTAAGAGCTTTATAAATAATACCTTATTTGAGCCTCAAAATTGCCCTGAAAAGGAGGTATATTACTAGCCTCATTTTACAAATTAGACAACTGAGTTTAAGTGACTTGTCCAGGGTCACACAACTAGTAAGTGTCTGAGGCTGGATTTGAACTCAGTTTTTACTGACTCCAGGGCCCGTTTTCTACATACTCTGCCAGTTAGCTACCACAAGATTCTCATCCAAGTAGGTAGGGGTAGGAGAAGTCATGGTAAGTTTGAGGAGGGAAGAAAAGATTTGGAAGAGCAACCATGAAGAGCGGGATAGTGAGTTGACAAGGGAGATTTAGAAGGATTGCTTAGTAGCAGTGAGGGCCCAGTTGGCAATGGCTTTCTTGTTATTTCTTTCACAAGACACTCCATCTTCTGACCCTGGACACTATTTACTGGCTATTCCTCATGCCTGAAATTCCCTCTCCTTGTTTTCACCTCCTGGCATCCCTGGTTTCCTTCAAGCCCCAGTTAAAATCTCACCCTCCACAAGAAGCCTCTTCTGATCCACTTTAATGCTAGTGCTTTTCCTCTGTTGATTAACTACCATTTATTCTGTATATATCTTGTTTATATATAGATGTTTGTGAATTGTCTCCCCCATTAGACTGTGAATTCCTTTGGAGCTGGGACTGGGGTTTGTTTGTATGTTTTTTTGCCTTTCCTTGTAACCTAAGTGACTGATATAGTGCCTAATAAGTAGTAGATTTATTAAATGTTTATTGATTGAATGACTAATTGATTATTCAGGTCATTCTCGCCTCTTATTTGGACACTGTAACAAACTCCTAATCGAACTCCCATCACCTAGTTGTTCCTCTCTCTAATCACACTCCATGTAGCTGCAAAAAAACAAACAAACAAACAAAAAACCCTTCTCTGACTATGGCACTTCCCTGATCAAGAAACTTCAATGGCTCCCTATTATCTCAAAGATAAAATTAAAACTCCTCAGTTTGTCTTGTCACAATCTAGATCCATAGTACCTTTCAGAGATTATTATCTCAGACTCTTTATGTTCTAACCAAAGTGGCATGAGAGCTGTTTGCCACAGTCATTCCATCATTGGTCTCAATTTTTTTTCTTTTGTCACAGGCTGTCTCCCCCTTTCCCCTACCTCTGCCTATTAGAATCTAGCTTCCTTCAAGGTTCAGCTCATGGGCTACCTTTTCTGAGTTCTCCAGGATTGAGTCAGATAATCTTTTAATAGTATTTTATTTTTTTCCAACTACATGTAAAAACAATTTTAAACATTCATTTTTATAAAATTTTGAGTTCCAGTTTTTCTCCCTCCATTCTCCTCTGCCCTCCTACCTAGGATGGTAAGTAATTTGATATAGGTGATATATGTGCAGTCACATAAAACCTATTTCTATATCAGTCATGTTGTGAAAGAAAAAACAGTTTGCAAATCAATTATAGTTTGCAAAAAGAAAAAAAACAACAAAAAAAAGATATTATGCTTTGATCTGCATTCAGAATCCATTGGTTCTTTCTCTGGATAGAACCAGATAATTTCTAAGGTATTTTCCAGATCTAAATTCTATGATGAATAAAAACCTTTCCAGCCAGCTTCCAAGTTCTGTGGGTGAATACTAAGAAGAGCAAGACATGGTCCTTTCCCTCAGGGAGCTTTCAAATCTAGCTGAAGAGACAGGACTAACATTTGCACATTCTATTCTGGTCTCCTTAATCATGAGGAAAACGCAGACTCTGAACACAAAAATCAAGTTGTTTCTATGTTTGTTCACATTACTGGACCATAGGCAGACAAATCAAGTTTTCAAGTTTATGGTCCCCTGAGATCCAATCAGATAATTAGAGATACATCTAGTAAGACTAACATGCAATTAGAGGAAAACTAAGCAGTGAACTCTGTGATGCTGACTCTGAGCGCTTGAGGAACTCAGAGGGAAAGCGATCACTGTGGGCTAAAGGGCTCAAGGAAGACACCCTGCAGCAGGTAGAACTAGGGATGAACCCTGAAGGTTGGGCAGATTTGGAGCAGCAGAAAAATGAGATTTTGTTGCTGCAAGAAGGAGGAAGATGCCAGGGTGCAGAAACAGAAATGATTGTATGAATACAGTCAGATCTAACAATTGGAAAAATATTAATTGCTCATGGGTAGGCTGAGCCAGTATAATAGAAACGACAGTTCTACCTAAATTAATCTATTTATTCAGTGCCATACCAATCAATCAAAAATTATTTCATAGAGCTAGAAAAAATAATAATAAAATTCATATGAACAAATAAAAGCTCAAGGTTATCAAGGGAATCAATGAAAGACAAATGCAAAAGAAGGTGGTCTAGCCATACCAGATCTCCAACTACAGCAGTAATTATCAAAAGAACCTGGTACTGGCTAAGAAATAGAGTGGTAGATCAGTGGAATAAATTAAGTACCCATGGCATTATAGTAAATGACCATAGTAATCTAGTATATGATAAACCCAAAGATCCAAGCTTTTGGAATAAAAACTCATTATTTGACAAAAATTGCTGGGAAAACTGGAAAACAATATGGCAGAAACTAGGTGTAGACCAACATCTCACATCACATTTCAAGATAAGGTCAAAATAAGTACATGATTTACACATAAAGGCTGATACCATAAACAAATTAAAAGAGCATGGAATAATTTACCTGTCAGGGGTGCTAGGTGGCACAGTGAATAGAGTACCAGCCCTGGAGTCAGGAGGACCTGAGTTCAAATCTGGTCTCAGACATTTCACACACTTACTAGCCATATGACTTTGGGCAAGTCACTTAATGCCAATTGCCCTGGAAAAAGCCAAAAAAAATTTTTTTTAATTTATAATTTATCTGTCAGATTTATGGATAAGAGAAGAATTTAGGACCAAAGAAGATATAGAGAGCATTATAAAATTTAAAATAGATCATTTTGATTATTATAAAGTTTAAATGTTTTTGCACAAACAAAACTAATATGACCACAATTATAAGGAAAGCAGAAAACTAGGGGGAAATTTTGCAACAAGTATCTCTGATAAAGGCCTCATTTGTCAAATATATAGGGAACTGAGTCAAATTAATAAAAATACAAGTCATTTCCTAACTGATAGTCAAAAGATATGAACAGAGTTTTCAGACAAAGAAATCAAAGCTATCTACAGTCATGTGAAAAATGCTCTACATCACTTTTAATCAGAGAAATGCAAATTAAAACAACTGAGGTACCACCACACACCCATCAGAGTGACTAATATGACAAAAAAGGAAAATGTTGGAGGGGATATGGGAAAATTGGAACACTAAAGCACCATTGTTGGAGTTGTAAATTGATCCAACAATTCTAGAGAATATTTTGGAACTATACCCAAAGGGCTATAAAACTGGGCGTGCCCTTTGATCCAACAATACCATTACTAGGTTTGTATCCCAAAGAGATTTTTTTTAAAGATGGGAAGGAAGAAATTATTTGTACAAAAATATTTATAGCATCTTTTTTTGTGGTGGCAAAGAACTGGAAATCAAAGGGATGGCCATCAATTGGGGAATGGCTGAACATGCTATGGTATTGTAATAGAATATTATTGTTCCATAAGAAATTACAAGCAGAAAAAAAAAGAAATGACAAGCAAGATGATTTCAGAAAAACCTGGAAAGACTTAATATGAAGTGATGCATAATGAAGTGAAAAGAACCAGGAGAACATTGTACATAGTAACAGCAATATTGTTTGATGAATGACTTAGCTATTCTCAGTAATAAAATGATCCAAGATAATCCTAAGGAACCAATGATGATGCATACTATTCACCTCCAGAGGAAGAACTGATATTAAGTACAGACTGAAGCATGCTATTTTTTACTTTAACTTTTTCTTTTATTCGAGTTTTCTTTTACAAAATGACTAATATGAAAATGATTTACAAAATTGTACATATATAACCTATATCTGATTCCTTACCATCTCTAGGAGGGGGAAGGGAAGGGAAGGAGGTATGGAAGGTTAGAATTTGGAACTCAAAACTTTAAATAAAAATGTTTAAAAATTTAAGAAAAAAAGAAAGAAAGAATTGTGTGTATCTAAGGGACCATGGTTAGAGCAGAGAAGGTTTGTCCAAGAGAAGACAAGACTGGTAAAGTGCTCCAACACAGACTGTGCAATCAGGTCTCCTTTCTGAACCTCGCAGGTACAGACACAAGGGATGGGCCCGGTTTCTTCTACTTTGTGACTGGGAGCTCCTTTGCTTATATCCCCAACCCCACTTTATCCATAAAATTTTAGAGGGAGATTTAGGAATAGAACTTGCAATGGGCTGGATTCCAAGAGAGATCCATGTGAAATTATGGCCTCTATGTCCTTCATACTGGCTAGAAGTGTTACTTTCCACTTCTATGTATGGGAATTGTAGGAATTGAGTGAACCACACTAACTCCAGTCTTGTGCCTCTATTCTGGATCTAAATCACTTACCTTTCTATTCAATTATGGATCTAGTGCAATTTCTGTCTTGTGAGAAAACTTTATTCAATTATAAGAATTGTAAGAAAACGTTATTGCATTGCTTGAACCTCACCCTGAATGACTGGGAGGCTTGACCACATCTACCTGTTGCTTGGAGACCCTTAACTAAGGACCTGTATGCTGACCAGAAGCCCAGACAGCTCTGAAGATTGATGCAAGGAGTTTTTCAGAATTATATGTCTTAAGCAACCCACATGTCTTATCTGAAAGTCAGTCAGTTCTTTGTTCTTTTGATTCAATATAGAGTCTTGGAGAGTGGCACACCTCTTTTTCTGATTTCAGGATATTGTACCTATTTGCTCTCCTCCTCCCAACTTGAAAAGCCCTTAATCTTTCTTCTACTTGGAAAGCAGATTACCTAGTCTTGTACTATGGTATACATCCTATTAATTGTTCTCTTTTAATTAATAAAAATCTGTCTTCTCTTATATTCAGGGTTCAGTTGTGAGAAATAATTCAGTTGGACCCCTACTCTATTCCTAGCAGTAATAATCGGTTTGCTGATTCCATAGGATTAGTGATTATAAATTCTGTATTTAGGCCCCAGAATTGTGAGCTGCAGATTATAAATTCTCTTACTTAATCATAGGAAGCTAACTAAAGACCCTCCACCCTTGTTTTTCTTTGTCATGGTGACCAAGCCCAGTATGGTGGAATTGACTCAATTACACAGAAAGTCCTTTAACTTATTTTTGTACCTCCACACTACTCTGTCTTGTCCAGCATGAGCAGAGGACCATTTGATGACCACTTAAGCAGTGGAGGTGCCCATGCTTCACCCAACCTGAAACCCCCTTGCTGATATATCATTTCTAGTTGATGCATCATTTTTTGGTCTACAAAGCAAGATTTATCAACCAATGGGATTCTGTACTTTGTGTAGCCTCTTTAGAATGTTCAAGTATCATATCTGGTATCAAACCTTATTTTAAAAGGCCCTGGAAGAGGGAGCATCTCAAATAGTGAGGAAGATCTGAGGTCCACTTTATTAGAGGGGACCATGGACCCTTTAACAAAGTGCCATTGGCTCAGGGTTCTGCCTCAGTCTCTTTTATTGTTGGTTGGACAATTATAATCCCTACCCGGTGCCAGGCTGAGGAAGTTTGGTCCCAATTTGTTATGCAATTGGCATGCATTACTTAATAAATCAACATGTTTGGAATCTGGAACCTTTGTTCACTGAAAGTGATCTGGATTGTCCAGTCTCATCCCATCCTATTCCTTTCAATATCCCTCCCATCACAGATCCCACAGTCATCCCCCAGGAGACAGGTGGCCTAAGCAAATAATAAGCAGAGCTCTGGACTCAGAGTCGGAAGACCTGTGATTCTTGTCCCAGATTTGCCACCAATTACCTGTGTATTAGGCTGAGGAAGATGCTTAAGCTTTATCATCCTCAGTTTCCTCTTCTCTAAAATGGGAGTCTTTATAGCTGTACTATCCCACTGAATTGTTGTGAGTAAAGGGCTTTTCTTATGAATGAGAAGTATTTATTATTAAAGATAAGGGATAAGATGATTCCTGGCTCACAGCTGTGTCAGCTAACACTGCCCCTGGGGGGAAAGAATAGAAAACAGAACTAAACTTAACCGAGCTGGGAGCATTTATGCCTGAATTGGAAATGACTTATTTAATCTAAAATCACACTGGTTGGATAATTTTTAAGAGAACATTTCAAATTAATTTTTCTTTTTTTCCCCTTAACCCTCTTTTAGCCGAAATTCATCTATTAGAGCCTTAAAACAAAACAAGAGGACCTAGGATTTGTGATTTCCCCTCCCTCTATCCCAAGTATCTCTTGCCAACAAACACAATATAGATGGTTAGACACAAGACACTCCTGTTAGCCTTTAGATAAAAAGTCTATGAGCAGAATGTGCTTGTTTATTTGTGACCATCTTTTTCATCAGTTTGTCCTAACTGTGATAAGAACTGATAATCTCATTTATCAAAATGTCTCTCTCAGGAGTGGAAGACCGACCGGAGTCTCCCTGGGGACCAGGGACAGACACTGGCTGCAGAGCAAAATAAGGTCAAGGCCAGAAATGGTAGCTCAGTTGTGAAGAGGTGGGGTCTGGTTCTCTTTGATGGGGGGGGGGCGGTGCAGATTGCACAGAATTAGAGGACGCCAGAGCTGGGAGGGACCTTGAAGCAGAATATCAAAGCTGAAGCTGAACATACTATGTCAGAGCTGGAAGTGGCCATAGAACATGGTGTGTCAGAGTTGGAAATAATTATCACTAGCATCCAATCACATAGCTTTAAGGTTTTGCAAAGCACTCTACAAAGATGGTCGCATTTTAAGCTCACCAGAGCCCTGGTGCTGGTGTCATTCTCATTCTACAGATGAGTCAGTTGAGGCTGAGAGAGGTCAAATGACTTCTCCAGTGTCACACAGCTAGTAAGTGTCAGAGGCTGGATTTGAACTCAGCTCTTCCTGAAATCCAGATCCAATGCTCTCTCCGCTGTACTAAATAGCTGCCTCCTAAGATAATATCAGAACATTGCATATTGGAACTGAAAGGGATCTTAGGATGTGGAGCATTAGAACACATATCATTAAATAGTATGCTCAGAGATCGCTCTAATTTTCTACTTTAACTTTATTCTGTACATGGAGAAACTGAGGCCCGTACAAAGAAGGGAAGGCCTCTCAAAAAGTGCTTCCTTTTCCATTCTACCCTCCTACCGTCAGTGGCCAGTCCTATTGGGATTGGGTCCCACTTTAAGATTTGCAAAGCTAGTGGGGGTGGCTAGGCGGCAGAGTAGATAAAGCCCAGGCCCTGGAGACAGGAGGACCTGAGTTCAAATCTACCTCAGACACATACTAGATGTGTGATCCTGGAGAAGTCACTTAACCTTGATTGCCTCAAAAAATCCAAACAAAACAAAGAAAGCTAGAAGCTGAAGAGTATTTACACCAGCAAATGAGAATTCACACCAGCTCCTTGCTTCTGAGCCACAATCCCAGCTGTCTTAATCTATCACCAAGTCCCTTCAATTTCTATAGTTCTCAACTACCTGCCTTAAGGAACTGCTGTGGAGAGGAGCAAGCTTTGGAGTGAGCCGGTCAGAAGTTCTTTGTTCAAATCCTTCCCGTGACACTTATTGTCCATGTGATCTGGGGGGGCAAGTCTTCTAGTCTCTCTTCAGCCTGTTTCCTCATCTGTAAAAAGAAGGGGTTAGACTAGATCATCTCAGTCTGAGGACCCTCGCACCTCAAAATCTAGGATCCTACGACTTTAGACCGTGTTCTTTCCTTCCAGCTCTCTGACTCTCTGATCTGACTTCTGATGCCCTTGCTTATGGAAAAGACTTGGTTTAGTGCCAAGCCAGTCACCCTTAGAGTTCTCAAGACATACATTCAGATCCTACCCCAGACACTTTCTAGTTGGGTGTCTCTGGGCAAGTCATGTAATCTCTCTCAGACTCAGTTTCCTTACCTAGAAAATGGGAGTAATAATAGTTCCTACTTCACTGCCTTATTATAATAGTAAGGATCAATTGAGATAATATGTGTAAAATTCTCTGCAAACCTGTTATTGTTGTTGTGGTGCTTCTCCTCCTCCTCCTCCTTCTCTTCCTCCTCCTCCTCCTCTTCCTCCTCTTCCTCCTCCTCCTCCTCCTCTTCTCCCTCCTCCTCCTTTTCCTTCTCCTCTTCCTCTCCCTCCTCATCCTCTTCTCCCTCCTCCTCTTCCTCCTCCAACTCCTCCTCCTTCCAGTACTAGCCTCTAGTCCCCCCACCCTCTCCTGGGCCCAAGCCCCTGCCTCGACTAATTACTTTTGCTGCCCAAGCTTTGGTTCCAAAATATATCCAGTAAATTATAAGCATTTTTTTTAACCACAGAAAACAAAACTCTGAAACAAATAGATGTTGACAAGAAAATGTGAAAGAATATTCTCTCTGTGGTATCTATATAGATTTTATTGATTAGCTGTTTGGGCATTCTGTTTTGAGCAATGAGGAAGGTGTTGGGAGAGGCATCAGAGTCCTTGCAGAACGCGTCATTGCTCATCTGGCTTTCCTGGCTCTGTGTCCCTAGCTTCTAGCAGAGATGAGCACATTGCATATATAGTTAATGATTAATTCAAGTATGTTGTTGATGGTGAAGCAGCAATCTAGTGGAAAAGACATACAAGAAGATATAACATTACAAAGAATAATTAGCACCATCAAGTAATGTGTGGGGACAAGAGGGTGAGGGGAAAGGAACACTGGGAGTCCGAAGACCAGAACTGGAATCCTGGCTCTGTTCCTCGCTAATATATGATGAGGCACAAAGTATCTTACCTTTCTGATCATCAGCTTCCTCATCTGGAAAATGGGAAGGCTCACACAAGCGCCAAGAAAGTTCTTGAGCGGCTAGGAGCCATTACAGAAGTGTATAGTAATAAGTCGTTGTAGGAATCATTACATAAGTCTAGAGTGATTGCTGTGTTAAGGGCCAAATGATTGGTACAAAGCTTCATGGGAGTTGTGGAGGGAGAGCTCACAGTGGGCTGTGGTGGTCCATAGAGGGAACAGAACTGGGTCTGGTTCTTAAAAAATAAATAACTTGTTGAGTACAGGTAAATGTCACAGGTAGGATTTGAACCAAGAAGGAAGAGGAGAGAAGGAGGGTCCTTGAATGGAGTAGGAAAGGTGTGAGGATAGATTGGGGATAGCTTATATTATATAGAGAAAAAAGAAAGATTAGATTAGATGAAACCCATATTCCAGTATGTGTAGGTACATAAGATCCCAAGATCATGCATGGATTTAGAGCTGGACAGGGCTTTAGAGGTCCTCTAGTGGTCTCCAAATGGGGGACTGAGGCCCTTGGGAGGAGCAGACCTGGACCCTAAGGGGCTGTGACCAAACCCTAAGGAGCATGTAAGCACCAAGTATGAGAAGTCAGGTCAAATCCTACCCTTCCATGATAGCTATTCATAGGGCTTCTTTCCAACACAATCATAGTTACCTTCATCCCCCAGTGCTCTCTCATACTGCCTCCTCCCTCCATCATTAAAGCTCCCACCTTCCCCTTTCTGATTCCATCTCCCCTTTTCTGCTTTGGGTCTCAGCCTCTTAGAACAGTCGTAGCCTAACCACACTACCAGACACCCATAGCAAGAGTTACACAAATGCCCTTGGGAAAATTTCTCCTCCACCCCCAGCATGCCCAGCTACTGTCCTCTGGACCACTTGGTGGTTGCAATAAATGCCCCTCAGAGAGTGGGCTCAGGACTTCAAGTAAATGACTGATGAGCAAGCTCCCTCCTTTCCCCTCCCCCTTTTGTATTCAGTGAGACAGAAGGAGTCTTGGGATAAGCAGGCATGCATAGGCTGTGGTCTTCATTTCAGATCTCATTATATTATATTTTACATCAAACTCACCCCCATTCCAAACTTTCAAACATTATCTTTGACTCCTCATTCTCACTCTGTGGAGAAGGGGCCAGTCATTCCCTCCAATTGCCAATCATCTACTGTGAACAGATCAGGCAAGCCAGCCTAATAAAATATGGAGGCATCTGAGGGAGAGACAGGAGATGACATGTGATGAGGGAGTGGAGTGATGGCCACCACCCTAACTACCACCTCCCCTTAGCCCTTATGGAGATAGCCCAGGACCCCTGAATGGCAATGGTCCCTCAGACCACTGCAGCCCAGCTTCTAGCCCAGCCCCAGAAGAAATTGTTCTCAGCTCCTAAGATATGGCCAGGCAACTACTTCATTGGGTGCTTCAGCCCCTGCCTTCTCAGCAGCACCAGTTACTAAAGATCCAGAAGAAAACTGTAAGGACCACAGAGACTTTTCATCTGACTTCCTGCTGAAATCTCCTATCTGTGCTCCCTCTCTTCCTCAAGAGAAGGGACTGTCTTGCTTTCTATTTGTATCTGCTATGCTTAGCACAGTGCTTTGCTCATAGTAAACAGCTAATAAATGCATATTCATTTATTCATTTTTTTGTATTGTATATGTTTTTAAAATTCAATTTTAATTTATTTTCAGTCCCAAATTTTCTCCCTCACACACCTATTAAGAAGGCAAGAAAAACAAAACCTGTTATAAATATGTGTAGTTATATGAAATGAATTCCCACATTTGTCATATTGAAAAAAAAAGGAAAACATATTACCTATCAGACTTATGGAGAGGTAAACAATTTATGAATAAACAAGAGATAGCAGTGTGAAGTATAAAATGGATAATTTCAATTACATTTAAAAGTTTTTGTACAAATAGAATAAATATAGCCAAGATTAGAAGGAAAGCAGAAAATTTGGGGGAGGGGAATTTTATGGACAGTTTCTCAGGTCTCATATTTCAAATATATAAAGAACTTTGTCAAATCTATAAGAATACAAGTCATTCCCCAATTGATAAATGATCAAAGGATACGAAGGGGGCAGTTTTCCAATGAAGAAATCAAAACAATTTATAATCATATGAAAAAATGCTCTAAATCATTATTGATTAGAAAAATGCAAATTAAAACAACCTTGAAATATCATTTTATACTTATTAGATCGGTTACAATGATTCAAGGAGAAAATGACAAATGTTGGAGGGGATGTGGAAAAATTGGGATGCTAATTCACTGTTGGTGAAACTGGTAACTTACCTAACCATTTTGTAGAACAATCTGGAATTATGTTCAAAGAGTCATAAAACTGACTATACCCTTTGACCCAGCAATACCAAAGATGATTAGGGAAAAAGGAAAAGAACCTATGTGTTCTAAAATATTTATAGCAACTCTCTGTGGTAGCAAAGAACTGGAAATTGTAGAGATGCCCATCAATTGGGGAATGGCTAAATAAGTTGTAGTATATGATTCTGATAGAATACTATTGTGCTATAAAAAATGTTGAGCTCAGTGTTCATAGAAAAACAGGGGCAGTCTTGTACAAAAATAGCGAAGAGTAGAACCAAGAGAACATTGTATACAGTAACAGCAAATTCTTTTAAGAACAACTTTGAGCAAAAAGGTAATTTTGCATATTGTAAATATCTGAATTAACAATAAGGGACCTATTAAGGAGTATGTCATTAGCATCTAGAGAAAGAACTGATAAATAGAAATATTTATAGAATGATTATATATATAGATATATATTATATACATACATATATACATATATTTGTCTAATGGTAGCCATCGGGGAAGGGGGAGAAGAAAGTTACATGATAACTTTATTATATATTTAAAAGGAATAGCAAGTAATACATAACAGATTTGCCTTTTCACTTGCAATCATTTTTTTTTCTATTCTACTATGTTATGGAAATGCTTATTTTATTTCTTAAGTTCAGAATAAAATAACTAAAAGAAAATTTTTAAAAAGAAAGAGAAGAAAATATGCTTCAATCTGAACTTTGAATCCATCAGGTTTCTATCTGGAGGTGAACAGCATGTTTCATCATAAATCCTTTGGCATTGTGGTTGATCATTGTGTTGATCAGAGTTTTTTTTGAGGTTCATTATCTTTACAATATTGTTGATTTGGTATAAATTATTCTCCTGGTTCTTTTCACTTCACTTTGCATTAGTTCATGCAAGTCGTCCCACACTTTTCTGAAACCATCCCTTTCATCATTTCACCACGCTTACATACTAGAATTTGTTCAGTCATCTAACCAATGGGCATCCTCTCAGTTTCCAGTTCTTTGCCACCACAAAAAGAACTGCCATAAATATTGTACATATGGGTCCTTTTCCTTTTTCTTTGATCTCTTTGGGGCAGTGTTGCTGGGTCAAAGGATATTCATAGTTTGATACTTTTTTGCGCAGTCGTTCCAAACTGTTTTCTGGAATGCTTGGACCAGTTCACTGCTCCACCAACAATGCATGCATGTAGATGATTGCCCACATTCCCTCCAGTATTTGTAATTTTTCTTTTTTGTCATCTTAATCAATCTTACGGGTGTAAGGTGGTGCCTCAGAGTTGTTTTAATTTGTATTCATTCATCCATTGAATCCATATCTGTAATCTGCTGCCAAATCCTGTTATTTCTAACTTCACAACACTTCTCAGCCACCACCCCAGTGTAGGCTCTCCTTACCCTTTGTTTGAACTTTTAATTGATTCCTAGCCAAGCCACAAGTCTTTCTCTTCTTCAATACATCCTCAATAGAGCTGTGAAAGAGATTTTCCCCAAGTGTAGGTTTTTCTGTCACTCCTCTACTCAATAAACTCCAGTGGCTCCCAATTAACTCTAAGATCAAATATTATTTTTTCGTTGTCTTATCCTTTTTAATTTCTTTTTTTGTTGTTGTTGCTCAGTAGTTTGGACATGTCTGACTCTTTGTGACCCCATTTTTCTATGGGGTTTTCTTGGCAAAGATACTGGACTGGTTTGCCATTTCCTCCTCCAGGGTCCTCATTTTATAGCTGAGGAAATTGAGGTAAACAGAGGTCAAGTGACTTGCCCAAGGTCACACAGCTAGTAAGCTTCTGAGGCTGGATTTGAACTCAGGTCCTCTTGACTCTAGGGCCAGTACTCTTTCCACTGCTTTACCTATCTGCCCCCTCTATTTTTGCATAAGTTTTGCAAAATATTTAATTATTAGTACAGAAGTAAATGTATATTATTTATAAATAAGTAAATATACACATAAGGGGTGAGTGTGTTCCAAAATTCCTTTATGATACAACTGTAGTATCAAAAAGGTTTGGAGGGCACTGCTGTAGCCAAACACCCTCAATTTATAGATGAAGAAAATGAGAACTAGTAAAGGGATATGACTTGTTCATTATTACACACAAGTAGCAAGTGACAGGCAGAATTTGAACCCAGACCCTCTGCCTCCAAAGCCAATGTTCTTCCCACTGCACCAGGTCCTAAGCTTGTTTGTATATAGTTGCTTTTGTGTCGTCTCCCCCATTAGACTGTGAGCTCTTAGATAACAGGGACTGTCCCTCACATACTTGTATCCCCAGCACTTAGCACAGTGTCTGGCAAATAGAGGGCACTTAACAAAAGGGTTATTTACTGACTAATTAATTGACCCCATACAAGCACCTATTGTGATTTACACCTCATAAAAATTGGGGGAAAACCCTTTCATATGAGAATATGGATTTCAGAATTTTGAAAATAATCATATTATGGGGGCAGCTAAGTGGTGCAGTGAATAGAGCACCAGCCCTGGAATCAGGAGGACCTGAGTTTAAATCTGGCTTCAGACACTTGACACACTTACTAACCATGTGACTTTGGGCAAGTCACTTAACCCCAATTGCCCTCAAAAAAAAGAGAAAGAACCATATTATGAAGGGGCATTCCCATATATATTTGTCTAATGGTAACCATTGAGGAGGGGGGAGAGTGGGAAAAAGGTTAAATGATAACTTTATTATATATTTGAAAGGATAGCAATTTATACATAATAGATTTACATTTCTATGTGCCATCATCTTTATTTCCTATTTTGCTATGTTATGGAAATTCTTGTTTTATTTCTTAATTATCTCTTGAAACTTCTCTCTCTTCTCTCTTCTCTCTTCTCTGTTTCTGTGTCTCTCTTTTCTCTGTTTCTGTGTCTCTGTCTATCTTTGCCTCTGTTTCTGTTAGTCTCTCTCTCTTTCCCTTTCTCTGGCTCTTTTTGGCTCTCTGTTTGTCACATCAATTATCATTTCTACACAGAAGACTTCCAGGTTCATGTATCCAGCCCCACTCTCTCTCCTTGAACACTGGTCTCACATTGCCAACTGCCTGCTCACCATCTCTACTAGTACATTCCATTAGCATTTCAAGTTCAATATCTCAGAATCTGGAATGCCTCCTTGCCCTCCCTCTTTATGTTGAGGACATCATTCTTCTAATCACCCAAGCTCACAACTTTGGAATTGTCCCCGATATCTCTCGTCTCCCTCATTCTTCAGATTCTGTTCATCATCAAGTCTTTTTGACAACATTCATTGAATTGATTCTCTCTCCACTCATATAATCACTACTCTTGCTCAGGCCCCTATCACCTCTCACTCATTTTCTTCTTTTTTCAATCATTTATTATTAACAAAAATATCTTTTTCTGTCTTTCACTTTCCTCCCATTTTAAAAGAAAGAAAAAAAATCACTTGTAATAAAATGTGTGAGTGTGTGTGTGTGTGTGTGTGTGTGTGAAATGGTGGCCTTCTCTAGTGTGGGGTGGGGAAGGAGGGAGAGAGTTTGGAACTTAAAATGTAACAAAAATTAATTTAATTTAATTTAATTTTCAAAAACATGTCTTACTCCTTATCAACTCTCTATCAGGACACTGTAAGCATGTTTCATCTAGATTTTTACAAGGGTGGGGAACCTGCATCTTTGAGGTCACATGTAATCCTCTGGGTCCTCAAGTGTGGTCCTTTGATTGAATCCAAACTTCACAGAACAAATCTGCTTGATAAAAAGTTTTGTTCTGTAAAACTTGGACTCAGTCAAAAGGCTGGACCTTCAGGCAAGTGGATCAGTGGCAGCTGTGGCAGTTTCCACAATTATCAAGCCATAAGAAACAAGGACTAAGTGAAAGGTCAGTGGAACTCAGCTAAATTAGGGGGAGAAAAGCAGGTGGACTGAGCTGCCTCCAGGGCAAGAAAGCAACAGAAGCTGATGGCCCTGCAGCTGCCTCTGCCTGGCTGCTTCAGAGCTCCTGGCCTGCAGAGGGGCCAAGTGATCATTCAGAGGCTAAGTGCTCTTGTGTTGAGCTGCCTGGATCCAGATTGTGGTCTTGGGTGGTGGTCCTGGGGTATGTTTTCATTGACCCAAAGCTGGTGGGGGCTGCAGCAGCCTCCTAATAGCTCCACCAGCTGTGAAAACCCCAGCAATTTGGGACAGAGTTTCCCCTTCTGGAAGCAGAGTTCCACAGAGCTAAAAAGTCAAGTAATTGGCTGGCAACATGAGCAGGCAAAGGAAGCAAAGTAAGAATAGCAATCGAACTCTAGAATCCTTTATGGGGACAAAAAGGATCAAAACGTGGAACAGGAGGAAGACAACACAGTCAGAACTCCCACAACAAAAGCTTCCAAGAAACATGCAGACTGACTATAGACCATAGATCAGCTTAAGAAGGATTTTGAAAACCAAATAATAGAAGTGGAGGAAAAATTGGGAAGAGAAATGAGAATGATGCAAGAAAATCATGAAAAGAGAGTCAAAAACCTGACTAAAGAAAATAACACCTTAAAAAATAGATTAATTCAAATGCCAAAAGAGGCCCAGAAAGCCAATGAGGAGAAGAATGCCTTAAAAAATCAAATTTGCCAGATGGAAAAAGAATCTCAAAAGCTTTCTGAAGAGAATAATTCCTTCAGAATTAGAGTGGAGCAAATGGAAGCAAATGACTTTATGAGAAAT
>CM053595.1:103796673-103843173 GCA_028646575.1 Pseudocheirus occidentalis | reverse complement strand
TTCCAAGTCAACAGGGGAGTTCATACCTTCTCAACAATGGACAGAGTTCATACCTTCTATACTTAGCCCTAAGTTACTAGGTGCTACTTAGCCCTAAGTTACTAAGTGCTAAGTATCTGATAAACTGATTACCATTACACTGTAATGAGCCCCATCTGCCAAACTGCCTTCAGCAAGAGATTTGTTTCCTGTATTTTTGTGAGTTTTGGAGCCCTAAAATTTGTTTAGAGTCATATTTTGTGGGTATTTAAGGTGGCTATGTTGGAGCTGTGAAACCTTGCTGCTTCTATGCCACCATCTTGGCTCCAACCCCATAGTTTTTATTTGCCCAATTCTAATTTTTAAAGAGTTATTTTCTTCAGTGAACTTCTATAACTCCTTTTCCATTTGGATAACTCTACTTTTTAAGGAGTTCTTCTCTTCAGTGGATTTTTATGTCTCTTTTACTATTTGGCTTCTTCTATTTTTTAAAGTGTTATTTTCTCTAGTATTTTTTTTGTTTCTCTTTTACCAAGTTGTTGACTTTTTTTCATGATTTTCTTGCATCACTCTTGTTTATTTTTTCAATTTTTACTCTACCTCTCTTATTTCATTTTTAAAATCCTTTTTGAACTCTTCTTGAATTCTATTTTTGGGGTCTGAGACCAATTCACATTTTTCTTTGAGGCTTTGGATGTTTTGACATTATTTTATTCTTCTGAGTTTGTTTTGATCTTCTCTGTCGCCATAGTAACTTCATCAGTCAAATTCTTTTTATTGTTGTTGTTGTTTGCTCATTTCTTTCAGCCTATTTCTTGACTTTCAACTTTATGTTAAATTTGGGTTCTGCTCCCCAGGTGGAGGGGCCACTGTTCCAAGCTTCATTTTGTTTGGATTGTATGTGTGTGTGTGTGTGTGTGTGTGTGTGTGTGCACCTGCTTGAACAGCTTGTTTTGAAAGTCTGTAAGTTTTTAGTTCTTCTAAGGCAGTATAATCCAAGAAGAGGTGTGGTTACTGTTCTCTTGGCCTATGTTCTGGTCTAGAACTTTGACCACATCCTCACTACCCTACAGCAGGAAGGTCTGGTATGCCAGTGCTCCTCTTGGCCTGGGACTGCAACCTGGGTCTATGACCTGGATCCACATATGGAGTATGCAACAGGGTCCTGCAGCCACTGCCAGCAAAGGGACCCCTATATCTCCTTCTGACCAGTTGTCCCATTTCCTTATGCTCTATGAGCTGAGGGTTCTAGAAACCCATATTACTGATTCAGTTGCCCCCAAGATCTGCTGCTGATTTGCCAAGGCACAGCCTGCTATTGTCTTGCCAAGGTGTCACTTTCTCTGTACTTTGCTCTACTCTCACCCCAACATGGCAGAAAAAGTCTGTCATCTTCTAAGTTGCCTTGGACTGGAAAATTGTTTTGCCTCATCTTTTTCTTGGTTCTACTACTCTATAATTCATTTTTTGGGGAAGGTCAATTGAAGTTAAGTGACTTGCCCAAGGTCACACGGCTAGTAAGTGTTAAGTGTTTGAGGTCAGATTTGAACTCAGGTCCTCCTGACTCAAGGCCGGTCCTCTATTCACTGTGCCACCTAGCCACCCCTCTAGAATTCATTTTAAGGCATTATTTTAAAGTTATTTAGAGGGAAATTTGGGAGAGCTCAAACAAGTCCTTGCCTTTTCTTTATCATCTTGCCTCTGTTCCCCCCTTTTCTTTTGTTTACATTTCTACCTGTTTTTTTAAATGAGCATTATCCCTCAGGCAAGCCATTTGAGTGTAAGGAAACTTTTTTAAGTGACTAAAAATTGCAATTTAGATTTTAAACTGTTAGCCAACTTATTTATTCACTTATATGTGTATACTCATATTTAAATTGCTTTTCAAAGTTTCAGATATTTTGCCTTACCCCAGAATGCTATATTTGCAGTTTTTTTCTTTTATACTGAGTAGATTTTCTTCTGAGCCGTAGATAATTTTGATTACTTCCTGGTTGTATCTTAGAATTATTTCTTTTGTACTTTGAATTTAATTTAATTTTTATTTTCTGGAAACATAATGAGCTTACCCAAACTAGTGTGGTTTCATTCCTACCTGATGCTAGCATAAAAATATTATAATGCCATTCCTGAATTTCTTGATATGTTATGTCTCTAAGGAAGTCTTAAATGCTGCTGGAGGAATACTTAATTGAAATATGTTAATACATAAAAAGTCATTAGTACTTTTTTGTGATTTGAATTCTTTCCTGTTGCTATGATATTTCATTTTAAGCACAATATATCAAACTAATAAAGCCCTGTTAAGATTATGTTATATATTTATTGTTTTCATTAATATTTGTGTATTGATGTGAACACAAGTGGTATGTTCTCTAAAAAATGACCTGGAACTAACACAGTTGAATGGTGCTGTCTCTCATTTGCAGCTGAAAAACATAGAAGTCCCCTAACCATACAAGTAAACTGAGACAACAAGAATGAAGACACTGTAAGGATATTGGGCAGAAAAATGTAAAGGTCAGAAGAGATCGCAACTGAGGCTGCTAATGTTAAGACTGGTAGACAAATTAAAGTTTTTCCAGTCCTACCTGAGAATTTTTACCATAGAGATATGCCTGGAAATTATTTCTGGGAATTTTATATTAGTCCATCCTCTGGGAAAGAAGAATTACATAGAAAAGTAACAGTCTTTCTAATCAAAGTAGACATTTCTACAGAGAAACCGAATATCTTAGGTACATAATATAAAGAGGGAAATGAGTATAGTAGCTTAGTGTTTGATAAACCCAAAGTTTTCAACTATCAGAGCAAGAACTGACTATTCGACAAAAACCGCTGTGAAAATGGAACAGTCTGGTAGAAACAAGGCACAGAGCAACACCTCACACCATAACAGGACAAGCTCAAATTGGATGTGTGATTTAGACATAAAAGGTGATAATGTGACCAAATTAAGAGACTATGGAAGAAATTGCAGGTGAGATTTATGAATGGGGATGAGTTCATGACTAAACAAGAGATTAAGAGGTTTATGGAAACAAAAATTAACAGTTTTGATTACATAAAATTTTAAAAAGTTTTTCACAAACAGAACCAATGCAGTCAAAATTAGAAAAAAAGGCAGGCAGGGGTGAGGTGGGAATTTTGCAGCAAGATAAAGGTCTCATTTCTCAAATATATAGATAATATATAAAAGTAGGAGCCACACGTCAATTGATAAATAATCAAAGGATATGAAAAGGCAGTTTTCAGAGGAAGAAATCAAAGGTATGAATAATCATATGGAAAAATGTTCCAAGTCAACAATAATCAGATAAATGCAAATTAAAACAATTCTGAGATGCCCCCTCACACCTGTTAGATTAGCTAACAAGACAGAAAAGGAAAATAACAAATGCTGGAGGGAATGTAGAAAACAGGGATGCTAATGCACTATTGGTGGAGTTGTGAACTAGCCCAACCATTCTAGATAACAATTTGGAATTATGCCCAAAGGTCTATAAAACTGTGCATGCCCTTTGACTCAACAATCCCATTAGTAAGCCTATACCCTAAAGAGTTCAAAGAAAGAGGAAAAGAACAAAAAAATTACATATGTACAAATTTGTACAATATGTACAAAAGTATTTATAGCAACTCTTTTTGTGGTGACAGAGAATTGGAAACTGAGGGGATGTCCATCAATTAGGGAATGGCTAAACAAGTCATGGTATATGAATGTGAAATGATGCTAGTGTGTTAAAAAAAAAAATGATGAAGGCGTGACTTCAGAAAAACCTGGGAAGAACTGTATGGAGTATTGCAAAATGAAGTGAGTAGAACCTGGAGAATAATTTATACAACAGCAACAATACTGTAAAGATGATGAACCTTGAGGGCAACCAGATGCATTTTTTTCCTTTTTTTTTTAAAGAACAGGCTAACACAAAAGTATGTTTTGTATGATTTCATATGTATTATTGGGCATCATACTTCTTGTTTTCTCAATGGATAGGGGAGGGACTGGGGGCAAGTGGGTAAAGATGAAACTAGAAATTAAAATAAAATTTTAAAAAAGCAACTCAAGGTAGCTAGGTGGCACAGTGAATAGAGCACCAGCCTTAGGCTCAGGAGGACCTGAGTTCAAATCCAGACTCAGACACTTAACACTTACTAGCTGTGTGACCTTGTGCAAGTCACTTAACCCCAATTGCCCTGCCCTCCCCCTCTGAAAAAAGAAAAAAAAAACAATTAAAAATTAAAGATAAAAAAAGAAACTGAATGTCATAATTAAATCTGGGAAGTACCACTTTTTCTGTGAGTAAGGCTAAGGACGTCCTCCCTGTCGTAAACAGATACCACAGACAAGGGGTATGTTGGTAAATGTTTAATAATTGACTATCTGAAAAAAGAAAAATTTTCTTGCAAGACACTTTTAAGCTTCATCTGAATTACTAACATTTTTCTCCATCACTTTCTTAAGTCCAGACAATCAATAAAACAAGAAACTTGGTCCTGATTTGTAGGATTTGCCAGTTTCTGAGGTATAAAGGCTCAGGTTGGAAATTTGACGATAGGCTCTTTTTTAAAAAATTATTTTTAATTTACAGAATAAATCAAGTATTTCCATAACACAGTACAGTAAGGACGATTATACATGAAGCTGTAAATTTACTATGCACAACTTGCTGTTCCTTTCAAATATACAACAAGACTATCATGTAAATTTCTTGTTTTTGCTTCCCTCCTCCCCTCCCCTACCCTAGAGATGGCTACCATTAGACACAGATTGGTATATGTGTAAAATTATTCTTTATATACTTCTATTTATCAGTTCTGAGACAGACTATAGAGAATAACCCTCATGTATCCATTGTCATCCCAGTTATTCAGACATAGAAACCATTACTAACAAAGGTTGATATGAAACAAATACTCCAGAACTTAGGGACTGGGCCTCAGCTGGCTCCAGATCCTCTTCTAGAGTGTGGAGCACAGAAGCAAAGTAAGGAACTGATATGTTGTAGTGCCAATGCAATATTTACAGCACCCGCAATCACGATAAAGACCATGACTAAATATTGCGTGACATTCAATTGCAAAATATGCCAGATTCTCCAGGTAGAGGACAGAAGTAAAACGTTTATTTAGACACCAGAAAACCAAATCCCCAAACCAGTAAGCCAATTCCATGATAGTACCAAAGATATTCAGAAGTCGTATTAACACTGAGAGCCACAGCATCCTTCAGCCTTCCCACAAAACAATACAAGATGAGTATCTACTCATGAGCCTGTCTGACTCCATGCCTGAGCATCCTCTCTCCCCTGTCATCTCACTAGGTCTGACTACCAGCTTCTTGTAGGCTTTGCTTCCCTTCAGCAAACTCCTCCCACCACATGTGACTATATTTAACCTATTAGGGTGTAGAGTTTATCTTCACAGCAGGGAAGATCTTCAAATTCCCATTCTCATCACATATGTGAAGACCCTTCTCTACTCACTGGAATGTTAACACCGATCAGAATTAATTTTAGTCTTTTCATGGCAGGATGCTGCTTTACTGATTATTATAGGAGCCTTGGCTATTCAGTGTCTAAACCAGCAACTGGGGTATTTGACCTTGGAAACTCCTTAGGATGAGTCTAGACTAGGGGTGGGGAACCTGCTGCCTCGAGGTCACATGTGGCCCTCTAGATCCTCATGTGTTTTTACTGAATCTAAACTTCACAGAATAAATCCCCTTAATAAAAGGATTTGTTCTCTAAAACTTGGACTTGGTCAAAAGGCTGCACTCAAGGACCTAGAAGACCACATGTGGCCTCAAGGCTGCAGTTTCCCTACCCCTGGTCTAGAATGACTCCTTACCATCCACAAGGAGATCCATAGCCTAAATGCTTTAATTTCTAATATGTCAGGAACTTTGAGACCTGAACAAAAAGCACACTAGAGCCAATATGTATCATTTCTATTACCTGCATATAACTCTACCAGTCATTATGCTACAGGCCTTCTTGTTCATGTTTGAATACCTACCCACTGATTTAATTTTGGTACCCCTGATGAAGGAAGGGATGTAACTACTCACCATCAGCACTCTCAGCTGACAGAGAAGCTAAGAGAAACCTACCAACTAGCTCTGACTCCAGCTCAGAAGAGTTGAAACAGAAGGAAAAAAAAAAGACACTATGACGGTAGGCATTGTTGTCAAAGCCTTCAACAGGAAACAGAGTCCTATTGAGAAACCCTGGCATTCAGGGGACTCACAAATTAGCTGATCAACAGAAGCTCATCCATACAGACCGGCGGAGAGATCAGTCGACTAAGTTGTCTAGTTTAAGAGTATCTCCATAAAATTCAAGTGGTCATATCAAACTTATTTAGCTCAATATCCTATTGCCCATAGGAGAATTAGCTTCCATAGTGTGTGGGAGTCAGATTGTACCAGTTTCTGAGAAGCAATTGTTAAATTTGCAGTGTGAACATTTGCACCTTGGAAATTAATTGGCAAACACTACAGATCAGGGCTTGATTTGTTGTTTTGGTGATTGTTGTCTTAAGAGAGTGATGAGGGAAATGTTAATAGTGCAGATGAAACTGAGAAGTATATAATGTGATGGGGGAAATGTTAATAGTGCAGATGAAACTGAGAAGTATGTAATGAGTGTGTGTTATACATATATATATATATGTATGTGTGTGTATACATATACGTGTTGTGACAATGAAAAGTCTGAGAGACATAATTTCTGGGTAATTAATCATTTTATTAATTATGGCTAGCAAATAATTAATAAACGGATGATCATTTGGCTGTCTCTCGGGAATAAAAAATGAATCATGGAGGCTTCTCAACACTTATATGCCCTTGGAAGAGTGGGTATTCCCGACAGGCATCAATCAACTCTGATTGGTTAACAATTAATGGGAGAATGAATATCATAATGAGAGATGGACCTGTTCTAATGAGGGGCTGGGGGACATGACTTTGATTATATTACTCTTACTCCCAGACCTACCCTCAACTCCCCCTTTCCTTGGGCAATCTGGACAAAGGTAAATTTTTGGGCAAGGTCAATAATGTCCTTCAAAGACTGGATGTATCAATCTATAGGGGTTTATTTCTAAATGAAGAAATAGAAAAAAAATTTTAAATTGCAATTAATAATTGCTTATTAATATGACAGAAATAATAATGTATCTCACATATACATATATACATACATTATATATGTATATGTATGTATATATGTATATACAAATAGATATAGATTGTATTATGTGTGTGTGCATATGTATTATGCTGGCTGTTAAGCATTTACCACCACATAGATGGTTAGATTTTCTAATGAGCTGGAGCAGAGAAATGATAGGCATTCACCTTCACATCTCCAGTTATTGGGGGTTGGGGTGGAGAGAAAAGGGGAGCTTTGGAAGGTATAGATCTATAGGGAAGGCCAGCTCCTCAACATAGCCCTAATTTCCAGCTTCCCTTCCTAGAGACTTTGCGGAAGTTTTCCTTGGGTGAGATCAGGGTCTCTCCCTTGGTTTGAGCTGAGATACTTCTTTTCCAGAAAAAGAATGCATTCACTCTTGTGTATTTTTTATATTTGAATATTTGCACATACTGTATATTTGTAGAACTTCTCCAATTTATGTTCACTGTTTTTCTTGGACAAATAGATTATACACTATTCACTATTTTGTGATAGTCCTTTGGATAACTAGAATTTGGTGGGAAGGAGTAATCTTACTGTTTTAAGCTTGGGGCAACCCTCTTGCCCTTTAAGGGGTAACAACTAGGAAAGTGACTTAATTGGGAATCAACACTGTGTCCCTAGGTCAGCAACATTTAGACAGCAGACATGTATAATTCTTGTTCAGTACTCCTTTAAGAGACTGGAATAAAGAACGCCCAGTCTCACAGTCTTTCTCTTACTCCCCTCAAGGCAGGAACCATATTCTCTCTTGGAGAAGAATGGACAAGATGCCAGATACAGATATCAATGCTTCCCACAAGCTACATTTTGACAGTCCCTGTGAGTGTGTATGTATATTTGTAGACATACACATAGACACATAAATTATATACACATAGATGGGTATACATATGTGTATTATGAACACACACATATAATGCATATATACATACACATGCACATATACATACACGTATACATACATATACATATACATTTACATTTACATTTATATTTACATATACACATATACATATTCAGGGAAGCTAGGTAATGCAGTGGGTAGGGTGCTGGGCCTGAAGTCAAGAAGACTCATCTTCCTGAGTTCAAAGCTGGTCTTAGACACTTATTAGCTGTGTGGCTCTGGGCAAATCATTTAACCCTGTTCCTCAGCTATAAAATGAGTTGGAGAAGGAGATGGCAAACCACTCCAATATCTTTTCCAAAAAAACTCCAAATAGGATCACAAAGAATTGGACACAACTGAATAGACTGAACAGCAACAACAACATCCACATATTTTTATGTGGGTACACAACACACATCTTACATGGATACAAAGCATTCTGTTGAGTGCTAGGGATACAAAAATAAAATGAAAAACCATTTTCTATCCTCAAAAATTAAATCTTATTAGAAGAAAACAGTATGTAAAAATTAAGTAAATACATGATAATCTAATTATAACTAAAGTCAAAACCTCTATTACCCTTAGAAGAATAGCTACCTGAAAGTAATTTGCATGTACGCCTGTACCAACTCTGTAGGTTTCAGAGAGAAGAGACTGGGGGTGGAGGTGGGGAGCAGGGAAGAAAGAGCAAGGATAGATTGCAGGAAAGAAGAAACAAAGGGACAAGCAAATGGATTCAAAAAAACTACCTTCCCCCCTCCTTAGCTACCCCAGAAGACTTAGGCAGGGATAAACCTTGCAAAGTGACCTGCACTTTTTCAGACTTTTCCTACCCATAAAGACTGTCTGGTGATGGTATAATGGGAATTTATGTAGCCCACTTTGTGGAGATAATCTAAGAAGCAGGCAGAGATGTGGTACCAAATATGCTTAAATGAAGTAGGGCAAGACTTGCTATAAGATTGACCTTGAAATATTTTTTACAGTTTGATTTTGAGTCCAGGAGTAATTGGGAATGAATGACTCATAAGGCTAGCCCTGGGAGTTGGTGTGTCACAGTATTTATGGATTGGTTAATTGGATCCATTCAATGAGCAGTTATTAAGGATTTCTAAATATTTATTTAAGGATGCTATGATCCTAGGACAGCCCACTGATGGGAACATGCTTAATGACGGCAATGTGGAACATCCCACAGTACTCCTCCATACCCCTGCCACTTACTGCTCATGAGGCAGGGGAAAAACTTGGATCTGGAGGCTCCCACAGACAAATGGCTACTATGGGGTAGCCAGAGGAGAAGTTCAAGGCCAGGCGGGTCAGGATTACTTTCCGGATAATCAGGGCTTGGTCTTAGAGCCACTGTAAAAAGAAAAAGATTAAGGCCAAGATAGACGGAAAAGTAGCCAAATAAAAACCTTCAAACAGGATGTACAAATGCAGAGGAATGAGAGAGAAGGTTACAAAAGTCCTTTGAAGTCATACGGCTATGGAGCCATGAATATCATGATTAGTCATTTGACCATTCTTCTATTTGTCTCTGTATCAACCTAAGTGCCTTCCCCAGAGAGAGAGAGACAGAGACAGACAGACAGACAGACAGACACACACACACACACACACACAGAGTTTTATTGATAACTCTGGTTTTAACATCACAGTCTTTTTTTTGATGCAGCCCTTCCCCCACTGAACTCTCCTTGCCAATACAGAAAAAAAAAAATTAAGTAAAATCAGCCAACACAGCAATCACATTCGAGAGCATAAATAACATTCTGCATCTATGACCCCTTACCTCTCTAGTCAGAGAGAGGAAATATATTTCATTATGTATTCTCTGATTGGTCACTACAAGTAATCAGAGTTTGACTGTCACAGAAAAGCCTTCTTCTCACATCAAGGGCCATTGCCTTCTTTCAGTCCACGAGCCTAGCTGGCCATTGGCTTAGTGGACGTGACAGCTTGTGTGGTTTTCCATTGTTTCCTCCTGGGATCCTGTCTACAGGTAGGGAAGGAAACCGTTCATCTCTCCTGGGGGTTCCTGCCAGGAGGAGGTGGGAAGTGTGCTTGTTTAACAGTTGCTTCTGAGAAAGGTGTGTGAATATTTATGACACATCTGATGCTTTACGCTTACACCCTTGGCAGTTCTGTTTTGTCTCTTTACTGATATTAAAAACTCAATTAAGAAGACAATAGGGTTTGCATTGTGGTGTTGGTTTTTAAGAACACCTCTAAATGCTTTGCTGAGATTTATTTCTGCCTAGCAAATTTCTTGCTTGAGGGCTGTCTTTAGAGCCTTCTTCTAGTTCATTCTCAAGGATATTGTTATTAGGCGGCTGTTTACAGACTCTTTAATTTAATGGAGAAGGATAATGAACTGAGTGTTTTGAGAAGGTGATGAATTTCCCATTTTGTGAATGGAATGCATCCCCAGACTAGTGTGGTGCAGGGGAGAAGCTCATTGGACTGGGCATTAGACAGAGGTCTACTTTTAGTTCTGAATGCAATGAACTTTTTTATGTGGCCTTAAGCAAACCTCTGGGCCTCAGTTTTATCATCAGTAAAAACAGATGAATTTGATGATCTCCTAACTCTAGGCCTATGTGGGGGTAAAAAAAAGTCTTGAAAACCAGAGCTTTCATAGAGTTTTTGTCCAGTATGATAATTCCTTTTAGAAACATTTCACTATTATCTCTCTTTAACTTAGGAGACTATAAAGACATGTTAAGGGCAATTATTGGTTTAGCTCTGAGGCCACTTGCTACTGAAATTTTTCCTGATACTTTAGTGACTAGTACTTTTCCTTCTCTCAGGTTTTCTTTTTTTTCTTTTTGGAGGGCAATTGGGGTTAAGTGACTTGCCCAAAGTTACACAGCTAGTAAGTGTGTCAAGTGTCTGAGGTCAAATTTGAACGCAGGTCCTCCTGGCTCCAGGGCTGGTGCTCTATTTGCTGTGCCATCTAGTGGTCCCAAAGGATTTCTTTTTTTAACTTCTTAACTCTGTGCATATCCCATCATCTCCCACTGGACCATGGACAGAAAACATTGTTTGCCCTTTTTTTGACTACTATGGTGACTGGTGAATGCTAGGTGCTTAATGATCACGTGGTTAAATTGAATTTCAGTGAACAGAAAAGAGCACAGCTCTGTAGTTCAAGGATCTGGGTTCACATGAATGAGCGATAAAGCTTTTATTAAGCCCTTAGTACCAGGCACTCTAGAAAATAGAAGGGACATAAAAATGAGCAAAGTAAGACTGTTCCTACCCTCAAACAGATTCCATTCTTTCTTAAACACTTGCCAGGCTGAAAACCACAGAGGATAGAGAGAATTTTTCCCTTTCCTATCAGTAGGGTAGCTTCTAGGAGTCACAGAGTGAGTTCAATCTGTTCAGCTTTTAGAACCCAGACTCAGAGACTTTTCCCTGGCCCTGAGGGGTATTTATGCATGCCACCTGAGAGCCCTAAAACTTGAGTCTTTCTGAAAACTAAAAGGCCAAAATTGAGACTATATTTCAATGGCGGCTGGCCTTTGGGGGAAGTAGGGTTTCCGATTACTTTTGAATTTGGAAAAAAAAAAACTCAAAATAACGTAATTAAATCCAGTGTTAAATACTTTTGTGACTACCTTGATGTCTAGTCCTGCTTACAGAAGCACTGTTGCTACAGTGACAGTGTTAAAGAAAACACCAATTCCAGGGAAATGCAGAAATGAGGCCCTAATAATCATAAAAGAGGATTTTGTTACACTTTTGCCAAACATTTTGTTTGAAGCTTAAAGTAAATGCCCTAGAGAAGCAGAAAAACTCTAATGAATTTTTAAAAGGAAAATAAGAGAAAATGATTGAAAAATAGCTGAGTAATTATCTATGAAAGCAACGGCAAATATTAGAGCCTTAAGGAGAAATCTTGGCATCTGGGACAATTCAGTTGGAGGGACTGAGAGGAAGAGGAGAAGACCCGAAGACACTTTTCTGTTGGAATGAGAAAAAGAAATCTTAAAATAGCCTGAAGCTGACACTGGGAAGACCACCACAAGGAAGGCCAGGGGGATGGGGTAGGGGTCAGGGTGGGGTAGGGAAGCAGACTGGGCAGATCGTGAAGGTATCAGGTAGTTTCCTATTTCTAGCTAATTATTCTTGCTAACTATGTGGCTAACAAGTTCAATCACTGTCATATATAAGGAATGTATGGTACCAGCAATATCCTAACCCCTCCTACCATGCAAGTTAGGCTAGTTTTCCCTTAAAAGGTACTGAAACGATTCTCAATACTTGGTTGGCTCAGGGGACTCAATCAGGCTGTTGAGCACCAATTTCACTTTTCGGACTTGGGAGATTTACCCTCTTTTCTTTGCTTCTTCAACATCCATACTTCACTATACCTCTTGACTTTCTCCTTTGCATTCTTTTAAGTCAGAGTTCAGAGCTTAACTGCTTTCTAGCAGTCTGTTTATAAACTGAGAGCAGAAACTCTTAGACTTGATTTTGTTTATCTAAGACAAGCAAGATCTTGCCCTCATCTGGGTTTCAGGCTGGATAGTGGTTTGTAAAAGGACTACCTCATTATCACTCTTACAAAATCTTCCTTGCTCACTGTGCACTTTTAGCCAGAATCTGCCTTGTCTCATTGACTTAACACCTTCCATTTGATTAATGGTCTTTGAGTTGAACCCAGAATGAAGATTCAGCATTTGGCAAGAGAATTTAACCAGCCAGCTTTGGCAGGACACCATCTCTGACTTGGCAGGATAGAACAGTACTGTCACCTAGAGCTAAGGTCAGACAACCACTTGCCCAAGACCCAGCAAATTCCCATAGAGGCTCCTGGCAGATGTACTTCTGGGGACTGGTTACTTTCTGTGTAATGTCACTAGAAGGACTCAGACTGCAGAACAGGGTCAAGGGAAAACATCTTTATCACTGTATCCTTCACAACTTACCTATAAAGAGCATAAGTTCTGATACTGGCCATGTGGTAAATGCCTAAATGTCTTGGCTAGTTGCTAATGCCCTCGAGGCAGCTAAGTGACACAGTGGATAGTGTTCTAAGCCTGGAAGTTAGGAAGATCTGAGTTCAAATCCAGCCTCAGAACCTACTAATTGTATGCCCCTGAGCAAGTCACTTAATGTCTGTCTGCCTCAGTTTCTTCAACTGTAAAATGGGGATAATGCTAATAACTACTTCCCAGGGTTGTTGTAAGGAGTAAATGAAATATCTGAAATGTACTTAGCATAGTGCTTGGGACACAGTAAAAGCTTAATAAGTGCTTGTTTCCTTCCTTCCTCTGTTTTTTTCTCCTTTCCCTCCTTCCTTTTTTCCCTTCTTTCTTCTCTTCCTTTTCCCTCCCTTCCTTTCTTTCCCTCCTCTATTCTTTCCTTCCTTCCTTTCTTCTTTCCTTCCTCCTTTGTTTCCTTCCTCCCTCTCTCCCTCTCTTCTGTCTTCTTTTCCTCCTACCCACTTTTTCTTTTCCTTCCTCCCTCCTTTACTTCTTCCTTTTATTCCTTCCTCCCTCCCTCCCCCCTCCTTCCCTTCCTTCCTTCCTTCGTTCCTTCCTTCGTTCATTCCTTCCTTCCTTCCTAAATGATGGCTACGAATGCCAAGGAGACCTCACTCACATTTAATCTATATTTCCACACAGATCCATTGTGGTGACAGAATTTCACTTAGGTAGTAGGGATTGGAAAATGTATTTTTTCCTCAACTTGGGGTAATGCAGAGCAGAGCAGCTACTACCTACTGGGAGCTGCAGAAGAGGATGCTGGGAGTTTTGAAGAGCTCTCCGGGAAGAGGATTCCTAACACCAACAGTTTTAAACTGTGGTCATCTTTAGAGGAATGAAGAGAAGAAATATGACTATACGTGACTGAGAGTCTTTTAGGAAGAGTTGAGGGTTAGTGGGGATCCATGAACTCCAAGAAAAGATCTGTTCATTTTCCTTAACACAGACCCTTTTCTTCTTTCAGTTGTGTGAACCATGAATTTACAAGGGGAATTCATGGCAGTTGATGAGATGTCGCATGGTGTCGTGATCTTTTATATTATTTACCTCACAATTGGGTTCTCCCTTTGCATGATCATATACATCTCTAAATGGAATTATAAACAGAAAACTCTGGTGACTATAGTCTGGTGACTCCCCCTTGTTGAATGTTTAATGCCAGAGCAGATAGAGAGCTGGAAAGAGATTCTGATCACTTCAAAAAGATGGGAGACATTATCCCTACTTCAGCTATAGGAGGGGGGGAGTAGCTACTAATTCCATTTGGATTTCCCATTGGCAAAAGAGACATAGTATAAATCATAACCCTAGTCCAAGAGAAGTCTTCCAAAAACAGGAGAGCAGATAGCAAATATCATACTGCATATACCTCTAGACTGCTAATCACCAGCTAAGAGCCTAGGCAGGATACGCCTTATAAAATGGAACATTCTAAGCCAACATCCTCCTGTCCTACCTCACATGGATTTAAATTCTGTCTCTGTCACTACCTATCTGATTTTAGCCAAATATTTCCCACTTCTCTGGATCTCATTTTTCTCTACTGTAAAATGAAGGAAGTGAATTAGATGACCTCTCAGGTTACTTCCAGCTTTGAACTTCTGGTCCTAAGTGGTGAAGTTTCAATGAGCCAGACAAACAGTGCTCCCTCTTCTGAACAAAGAAAGAAAAGTGACTGAAACAGGTAGTTTTCTTCTTGCTACTGTCTTCTCTAGAGTCTTCTCTAATTTTATTATCCCACAAGTCCCAGGGGTGGAGCCCCCAATCACAGAGTACAACACTGGAAGTTGTAGCAGCCAGCCTCTAATGAGGCAAATGCCAGAGCTAATTTGAACTGTGAGACAAGATATGGCTGAGATTACCTGAGCAGTTTGCAATCAAGCCAGTCACTCCAACCGAGGAGCCTCTCTGGGTACTTGCAACAGATTCCAGATGTAAGGGTGTGGCCGGAGGGCAAGATGCACAATGCTTGGATGGGAATGGGCACTTCTGCATTCATTAAATCTGAAAGAAACCAAACTGAAGAGGATCTAGACCCCAAGCCACAGATCTTAATCTTCTATTTCAGCGGGTTAGGAAACTTCAAGGGAAGAAATTCCCTCTAACTGTATGTCAGCAGCTCATCATCCTGAAGAGCCACCTGAGACATGAAGAGGTTAAATGATTTGCCCAGGGTCACACAAACAACCTACATCTGAGATAGTTCTTGAACTCAGATCTATATGTGTCTGAACCCACCTCTCTTTCCATCTCACCATGAAGTCCCTATTAAAATTATTATTTTGAGTAGCTTCTCCAATATTAATGAAACTTGATCAAGGTCCTGTGGCTTCATCAGTATAGAAACCCTTTGCAAACCTTAAAGTGACACTTAATGGTAGCTGTGCCTATAATCCTTTATTCATCTGTAAAAACCAACAAGATACAGAGAGATACCAGCAAGTTTATTAAGCAAATCCTACTGTTACCTCTGTTAGCCCTAGAGAAGGGAGCAATTATTGTTATTGTTTTTAATTTAATCTTCAGTTTCTTTGAGACTCTGCAGCACCCTAGAAATCAGAAATGATACTGCTACTTACAGGGAAGGCAGGAATTCATTTAATCCAATGTGTAGTCCTGGGGAAGGCAGGTTTCTTTATAAAAACACTTTGGGAAAAAATAGACGATGCCAGGTCACACCTTTGACAGGGCAGCCTGTGGGTTCTTTCTGGGTGTGCTAAAGGTTCCTGGAGAGCAGGAACTAACTGACCTGCTCCCGGTACTTGAGAATTATGAAGTAATTATTATTGTAATTATGTTAGTAATTGAGAGCTGCATGGGGCACTCTTCTTAATCAGAGCAGGGAGCAGCCTGATGGACACTCTGGACTCTAAATTCAGTGCTCTGACCCTAGGGCAACTTGGCAACAGTTCAGAAAAAGCTAGAAGCATATAATATTTGAGTGGGGAGAGACTGTAGAATATGGAACAAAGAACATTAGAGCCAGAAGGAACCTTAGAACATGGCACATAGAGGGTGAGAGCCATGTCAATCATTTTCAGATATATTTACCAGCCTTAACCTCCAGGCTTGCATCTCCAACTGACTATTGGACATAAAAATTGGATGTCCCATAGACATCTTAGATCCCATATTTCCAAGCTGAACTCACTGCCTTCCACATCCCTGCCCTCTCTTCTTTCTAACCTGCCTATTGCTGTTCAGGGCACCACTACTTTTCCAGTGACCCAGGTTTACAACTTTGAGGAACAGCTCTTGACTCCTCATTCTCACCCTTCATAATCAATCAGTTGCCAAATCTTTCAATTTTACATTTGTAACATTCATTATATACATCCACTTCCACGGTTGTGCTGGAGCCAGATGGAATTGATTTGAGAGAAAATTGTTAAATTTTCAATGTAAGAATTTACACCTCAAAAATTGGCAAATGCTGAATCAGAGCCTGATTTGTGGTTTTATTGATTATCTAGTAGTAAAGTGATGGAGGAAACGTTAATAATGAAGATGACATTTTAAAGTGTGTCATTTGTACATTTCTCCCCAGAGAGCTGCTTGTTAAATGTTTACCAATATACCTCTGTCCCTCTCTCTTTGACATTGCCACCACCCTGTATAGGTTCTCAATCTGAACATCACAAAAGCCTTCTTCTGATCAATCTCCCTGCCTCATGTCTCTCCCCATTATAGTCTATCCTCCATTCAACTTTCCAAGTGATCTTCCTAAAGTGAAGATCTGACCAGATCACTCCCTTATTCAATTAACTATAATAATTACCTCTAATATCAATTATAAAATCCTCTGTTTGGCTTCTAAAGCCCTTCATAACCTGGCCCCTTCCTACCTTTCCAGGCTTCTTGTACCTTCCTCTTCTCCACATACTCTACCATCCAGTGACACTGACCCCCTGGCTCTTCCTCACCTGACACTCCATCTCTCAGCTCCAGCTGTCCCCCCAACCTGAATTCTCCCTCCTTATCTCACTTCCTGGCTTCTCAGGCTTCCTTCAAGTCTCAGCTACACTCCCGCCTTCCTCAAGAAGCTTTTCCCAATCCACCATAATGCTAGGGCCCAACTTCTGTGCTTATCTTCAAATTATCTTGCCCATAGCTTGTTTGTACATCATCATTGCATGTTATCTTCCCCATTAGAGCATGAACTCCTTGAGAGCAGGGTTTTTTAGTTTGTGTTTCTATGTATCCCTAGCATTTAGCACAGTACATGGCATGTAGTGGGCATTTAATACACACTTGTTAAGGTATTAACTAATCTATCACAATTTGCTTAAAGCCATTTCACAGTTGATAGGCATCTAATCAAATTCCCCTCCTTTTATGAGTGGAGAAACTAAGGAATAGAAAGAAAAAATTACTTCACCCAAGGCCGCAAAGAAAATTCTTGGCAGAGCCAGGTTAAGAATGCAGATCTAAGACCTATCAGATACCTTTTACAAAAAGCACACTGCCTCTATATCCAGGTATTCTGACCTTACTACTTTGTACATCTCCATTGACTATCATATCTCTGTGATGAATTCATTTCCCCTACCTCCTTCAACCTTCCTCCCCACTGCTGACATATTAGCTTCAACCTCTGTATTGGATCTCATTCTGTTTCTTGTCCATATCCTTTGTCTTCCCAGAAATCACACTCCTGGCATTTCTTAACTCAACCTTGTTTCTTGAGTCACTGTAATTTCGAGCTCTCTCAGTCTACAGGGATATCCCCAGCCCCACTGTTAGAGCTGGAAGCTTTATCTGGACCAGTTCTTCCCTCTCTCCAGAGCAGTGGAAATTCACAATTCGAGCACAGTTGGGTTGTCTAGTAAACTCGAGGGAGTTGATGTCTCCCCTGGGCACTGCCTCTTTCATTTGCCAAGTTGTTCCTCTGAGGCTCTCTCCCTTGCTTTTATCTCTATCACCTCTACTGCTTTTCCCTGCTGAGAAAATATGAGTGACTTGTCTCCACTGTTTAAGCCAATCATTCTCAGACCCACAACTTGCCTTTAAACAGTTCACTGTCCAGTTAATTCCTTGGCCGTTCCGTCCTCTTAGCTGGGCTGTCTTCTCCCACAGCCATCATGCGGTGTAAAGAAAAAGGCACTGCAGAAGCCAGGAAATGTGGCTTCCAAGCCTTGTAATTGTGTGACTAACCTAGGGCACATTACTTCACCCCTACAGAGACCAGCTTCCTCATCTGTAAAAAGAAAGTGTTGGGCTAGATCTGGGGTGCCTAACCTGGTGTTCATGGACTTTTTCCCCAATATTTTGACAGCTGTATGTCTTTCAATATAACTGGCTTTCTTTGTAATCCTATGTATTCTATTTTACACATTGGAAAACACTATTCTAAGAAGTACATAGGCCTCACCAGACTGCCCAAGGGGTCCATAACACAAAGAAAGGTTAAGACCCTAGGCCTAAGTGAGGTCCTGAGGTCCCTTCCTGCTCACTATTAAGTATAAGCGACTGATCGACTCACAGTCCCCAAATGCAGAAGCTTCTCCTCAGACTTTCCTGTTTTCTGTTCTTTTTGTTTTTTGCAGCAGCTTCATTTGCAGCAGGTGTGATTCATGGGCAGGGTGCCTTCCAACTCCCATTAACACCAAGGAAAGTCACACTGAGAAACCCCACTATATCACACCCCAAATTTATTCATAAATCCCTGCAGGTGACATAAGGATGAAGATGAACGGTAGTGCTGAAACTAAGCAAACCTGCCTTACTCTAATAACTATTTATATGTATGAAAAGAGCCTCAAAGTTTCTACCGAGGCAAAAAAAGAAAAAAAATCACAGTGGCTGGCTTTCCACAGAAAGGTCAGTCTTCAGATTTTACAGCAGAAATATGATGTGTGAACAGCAAGAATCAAGGAATATCAGAATATTGAATATGGACCATAGGAACCTGGGAGTGCAGAGAGCACAGGCTGAGTGTGCCTAGGATAGACAATGTCTTGTTGGAGCCAGCTTTGAGAGAATACAAAGACCACTGGATATGGAATCCAAGGTCCTGAGGTCAAGGTCTGACTCTGCCCTTTACTTTGCATGGGACCTTAGCACTGTAAAAAGAAGGGGATGGGTCAGACGGCCCTAAGGTTTCTTCCAGTTCTAAAATCTAAGATCCTTTCTCTGTATTGATCTGACCTAGCCCTTCATTTTACAGACGTAGAAAAACTACATAGACGTGCGGTAACTTGCCCAAATACTTTCTGGTGATGTGTTCATCACTAGTTAAGCAGCAGGGTTGGCCTAGAGTCCAAGCCAGGAGTCTCCTAACTGCCACTGCATCACACTGTGGCCTCTCTTGGAAGACGATACACTGTCTTGTGTTATGTCTGCGTGTATGTGTATTAACTCCTCATATAAATCACAATCCCTTGAAAGTAAAGATTGTCTTGTATTTCACAGTCTCAGCAGTTAGGTGATCCCTTGGATACAGTGCTGGGCCTGGAGTCGGGAAGATCTGAATGCAAATCCAGCCTCAGACACTTACTATCTATTTGACCTTGGGTAAGTCACAACCTCTGTTTGCCTCGGTTTCCTCAACTGAAAAAATGGGAATAATAATAATAGCACCTACCTTCCACAGTTGTGAGGATAAAAAAAGATGTTTGTAAAGCACTTAGTCCAGCACCTGGCACACAGCAGAAGATACATAATTGCTGGCACATTAGCACAGGACTGGACATAGCATAGGCTCAATAAACAAGTAATGATTGATTGACAGGCACAGGCACAAAAATTTAGCAATTGATTGATGCCTAGTGGGACATTCCGCCAGGTTCTTACAAGGAAACTCATCACTCTGTTGTCTCCTGATTCGTTTAACTGCATCTCGCCATGGACCTGGCTAGTTTCCTGGAGGATGAGGTCTGCACTCCTTCTCGGGGGGTGTTCATTATTTTATGAAGTGCATATGTGATACATAGCAAAGACATTTCCTTAAACCAACACAACATGCAAATAGAAATTTTATGTAAAATCATATTCAGCCAGTCTCAAAGTAGAAACAGATGTCTGAAAAATATAAATGCTGGGCTTATTAAATATTTTATCATCAAATATTTCATACATTTCAAAAATGTCATCTGTGAAAACACAGAAATACTGCCTCAGGAGAACCAAAATATTTAATCACTTTCAAGAAATTCTTAAAAATAAGTCTTCACCTCGGAACTATTCCAGGCAGAGAACAAATTTCCAGGTGCTGCAAAGCTATATTTATTATATTTTCATCAAAATCAGTAACCTAGTTGAAGGAGATACAGTAATCAGTAAGGTCATTATTAGGAAAGATAATGACTTCTGAATGAATTCTCTCATTAATCTCATTATGAAATGGTAATCGTACCTGACTAATCATGCCGTAGGGGAGAGCAGTGTTGAATCAGAGAAAATTTAGGGCTGTAATCACAGAGCAGTTCTCTCCATTTCTTCCTTAATACTGTACTCACTGGGCAGGAAATGGCTTGAATTTGTGGGGAACAGGTCACCTTGGGATCAGGACCTAGTAGAGATGAGCCCATAGCATGAAATGGCAGCAGCATGGAATGAGAGAAAGCTGGCCTGGGTTCTAGTCCTCATTCTGCCAATGATTTGCAGTGTGACCTTGGGCAAGTCACTTCCCCAAAACTGAAGTATTAGGTTCCTAATCTGTAAGACAGAGGAAGCCAGATGGTCTATGAAATCCCTTCCAGATCGAACATTTTGTGCTGTGTCAAGATTCTAAGATTCCTTCCTAGGTTTGCCATTCTAAAGTTTACTGGAGATATTAATAGCCTGACAGACTTGTTGTGAGGATTAAATGAGATAATAGTTGTAAAGCACTTAACACAGCGCCTGGCACATAATAAGTGTCTTTAATAAATGCTTTTTTCTGTCCTACCTTCCTTCCTTTTTTCCCTCCTTCCTTCTTTTTTTCATCCTTCTTTCCCTCCCTCCTTTTCTTCCCTCCTTCCTTCCTTCTCTTCCTTTTTTCCTTCCTTTCTTCCCTCCCTCCTTCCTTTCTTCCCTTCCTCCTTCCTTTCTTCCCTTCCTCCTTCCTTTTTTCCTTCCCTCCTTCCTTTCTTCCCTTCCTCTTCCTTTTTTCCTTCCCTCCTTCCTTTCTTCCCTCCCTCCCTTTTTCCCTCCTTCCTTCTCTTCCTTTGTTCCTACCTTTCTTCCCTCCCTCCTTCTTTCCCTCCCTTCTTTTCTTCCTTTCTTCCTTCCCTCCTTCCTTCTTTTCTTTCCGTCTTTCCTCCCTCCCAACATTTAATTCCAACCCCCTACAATCTATTACCATGTGACCTTGGTTTCCTTTTTACATACAAATAGTGTGTAATAAAGCACTGCACTGTAGGGAAACCTCCGGGTCTTACACTTTTTCTCCGCAGCCACCACGGCACTACAGCGGTCACTGGCCCGCTCGGACTTGGTTTGTTTAGCAGAATGCGCGGGTCTCTTCACAAGGCGGATATCAGATCTCCGCCCACCCCCACCCCCACCCCCCTTCCCCTGTGTCCACTCCACACTGGGAGAGGAAACCCGGAGGGAGCCCCTGCCCCAGGCAACTTGAGCGCCGTTCCAACGGAGAGTCAGTGGGCCGGCTCTCTTGCCTTACCTCTGGCCTCCCTTAGCTGATTGGAGAATCGTGGGCCTAACGCTGCAAGAGCCTTCAGAAGCTACACATGAAGATACAGGGGCGAGAAGCGTGGGACAATTTGCTCAAAGACACGTGGGGAGCTAATAGCAGAGCTGGGATTCGAACCCACGTCTTCTAGACTCAGAGGCTCAGCCATTTCCACTCTGTCAGGCAGAAGCAAGACGTGGAACTCCGCGGGCGCTGCCCACTGCCCCCGTCTTCCTTCTGAGATCACCGCCCAACCACAACATGCACTTCTGTGGGTTGTCTCTTGCGAGCATCTGCATGTGAGAGACCGTGTTTTGACCTTTCTTGTAACCTCAGCACTTAACACAGGGCCTAATATGGAGAAAGGGCCTAATACATGCTTATTGACACATTAATGCTGCATCTAGCACTTCTGTTCCCATATGTTTATGCGTTTTCCTGTATATGCTCATTCATGATCCCATGTGTTCTGACTTCTCTACCTGCTACTTCCTCTCTTAGTATGTAAGCTCCTTGAAGGTAGGGACTATTTTTTGCTGTTGTTTTTTGTTTTTCATGGTATCACTAGCACTTAACACAAAGCCTGACACATTGTTAAAGGCTTAATAAAGACACTTCAGGGACAGGGTTTCCTAAAGTCAGGGATAGTGCCTATCCCAAGTGACATGGCTGAAGGGCAGCAAGGGTGATGGGGGCTTGGTAATTAACCACAGCTTTTTCTCCAACTATGCCCTTTGAAAAAGGTGAGTGACCTTACAAGCCAGTGCTCAACTTCCCTGCAAGGCCATCCCTTTCTGGAAGATAATGCATTTCCTTCTAAAATGACTGTACCTAGCCAAGCACTTTGCCTATTCTAAAAACTTGCTTATATCAAGGTTTCACATATTTTCTTCAAATGGGTTTTCATTTCTTCCCTCCACCCCCAACATGTACATACAAACCCTAAAGGTTTATGGACAGACTGCTGAGTGGTTCTTAATGCATCAATTTTTCATATCTTTAAGGTTTTTTTTTTCCACTTGACCAGCGTTCAGCTCATAAATAAAACATTTTCTTTAAGTTTCTATTCCATTTTCTTCCCCAAGTTTTCTTGAGGAAGGTCTGTTCTGGAGAAAGACAAGAGGGATGACTAGGTTAATGAGCACCTGAATTGCTTGTGTAATCATATCCATGTAGAAGAAAAGAGAGAGAGCTGGAGGTTGTTTTCCTTTTGTCTCTTTCTGGCCAAAAGAACTTCTGCTCCTATTCAGATTTTTTATAAACAGTCCCTTGGATTAAGGATAAGCATGAGCCTAACCCTTAACTCAACAGAGTCCATGGCTAAACTCAGTGGAAACAACTGTGGACCTATTAATCAATTATTTACTAAAAGCCTCCTGTGTGTCAGGGACAATGCTAGGGACTGAAAATGCGGAAACAAAAATGATGCAATCTTGGCTCTCAGGTCCACAGAGGACATAAGATCACAGAGATTTAGAATTGGGAGGGATCTCACAGGTGATCTAGTCCAATGATGTGCAGATAAAGAAACTGAGAGCTACAAAAGTTAAGTGGCTTATCCAAAGCCAGCCAAGTGGTCAGTAACAAGATTTAAACCTATGTCCTCTTGTTCCAGTGCCTGTGATCTTTCCACTGGATCATACCACAGAAGTAGTACATCATTAAGTCTGAGAAATAAACAGGGGATTCCCAGCTCCCACTCTGAGGAGGAGGAGGAGGAGGAAGAGGAGGAGTGGTAGTAGTAGTAGTAGTAGTAATAGCAGTAGTAGTAGTAGTAGTAGTAGTAGTAGTAGTAGTAGTAGGTGTAGTCATAGTCATAGTAGTGGTAGCAGTAGCAGTAGTAATGGTGGTAGCAGTAATAATAGTGGTGGTGGTTTTATCTGTAGTAGTAGTGGTGGTGGTGGTGGTAACAGTACCTTTTAAATTTATAGCTCTACGTCTACATGGGAAAATGTAGTAGTAGTAGTAGTAGTAGCAGCAGCAGCAGCAGCAGCAGCAGCAGCAGCAGTAGCAGTAGCAGTAGCAGTAGCAGTAGCAGTAGTAGTAGTAGTAGTAATTCCCTCACTCATAAAATAGGGGGAATAATACTTATACTACTTCATAGGAAAGAAGGATTTTGTAAATCTTAAAGTGCTACAGAAATACTATCACTCTTAACCTTCATATATATGAAGATTGACCCTCGGGAAGGTTCTGTGTTTTCAGAAAGGGGAATTAGCCTTGAGTCATTGACCCTCTCCTGCTTTCTCTTTCCCCTATCTGTGCCACCACAACCAATAGCAGATGCTTGTGAGGTAACAATTCAGTGCTAGCAGCAATCCAGGGCTGGGCATCTCTCCAATCTAACCTGATTGTGATATCTGAGAGGCACCTCACTTCCCTTGCTCACTTAAATCTTACAAGTTTTGTTTGCAGTTAACAGAATCTCTTTTCATACCCTTTTCCTACCTCCCACTAGTAGCTGTGGGAATGCCAGAATGCCAGGCTTATATTCTGAGACCATCTCTTCCTTAGATAGTGACAAATCTTGTACAGCCTCTGCCCTGGCATCAGGTTTACCTAAGCGTCCCTGTCTTGGGTTGCATAGGACACAGACATTTTCGGCAGTTTAAGGGACCTATAAATTTCCAGAGGATACTGCTAACTAAAACTCATAGTGAAGAGAAACCTGAAAAGATGCAGGAGAAAATCAAAGAAATTTGCATTACAATATGTCTCATCGGCCCCAAAATATCTATCTCACTGAATCTGGGAAAACATTCAAGGAAAACAATGCACTCTGCTTATTTTCCTATAAGAGTCATATGTTCCCAAGAGGGGGGAGGTTAGGTAGGAAGAAACTAAGGTTGAAAACCTCTGGAAGAAGCAAAAGGTGAATTTCTGGGTGCAAATATGAGAACCAAAGATGCTGTTGAAGGAGGCTCTTTCTCTTAGACTCACACTTGGACAGCTGGGCTCTGGGTGTCCCTGTATGTATGTACCTGAGCCTTCCCTTTTCTCACTCAGATATCCACAAACATTCAGGGATCTCTAGCCCCAAGTTCCTCTGAGATCTAGACTCAACTGGCTCCTCCACCACTCACTCACAGAGTGCGGCTTTCTGACACCCTTGGGTTTATACCACCACCCTCAGTGTCACCAATGACACCAGATTTAATGCCGTAGAGGAATTTCTACCCTGGGAACCTACTTTCTAGGCTGGTGGCCATTTCTTCTTGAAATAAATCCCCAGATAAGCTTCATTTCACTCTCTTGTCTCTGGCTACCTCTTCCACAACCTCCTTGCCAACAACCTCTTCACTAAGCAGGTACCCCTCTTCTCCAACCGCCCCCCCTTCTCCAAATCATAAACCATAATTAAATCAGCTCTACTACGGAGCTTAGTGCTGAGGAGCTAGAGAAAGGCAGAAACATGGTCACCACTTTCCAGGTGTTCACATTCTGTTGGGGGAGACAAAACACAGACAACCACTATGTACATATTAGGGTGCAGTGCAAATGGGAGGCTATCTCAGATAGAAGGCTCTAGTAATGGCTGCGGTGGGAGGATTGGAGAGAGGTCCTGGAAAGGCCTCCTGGAGGAGGGAGGATTTGGGTTGTGTCAAAAGTCAGTACATCTGGGAGGCACAGGTAAGAAGGAAGTGCATTCTAGGCATTGGGGGAGAGCCAGTGAAAATGTGGAGTCTGGAGATGGAGAGTCTTGTGGAAAGAAGGTCAGAGTCACTAGGATTGTAGAGTGTGGAAGAACGTGAAGTCCAAGACTAGAAAGCTAGGAAGGTGCCAAGTTGTGAAAGGCTTTAAAATGCCAATGAGAAGATTTTCTATTTGATCCTGAAAGTACTACAGAAACACTGTAGTTTATTGAATACAGGGTTGCATGGTCAGACTTGCGCTTTAGGAAGATCAGTTTGGCAGCTGAGTAAAGGATGGATTCAGTCAATTAGCATTTAATAAGTTCCTATTGTGTGCCAGGAACGGTGCTAAGCCTTGGACAAAAGACCATCCTTACTCTCCAGGAGCTTACAGTCTAACAGAGAAAACGAAAAGCAAACAGATAAGTATAAACAAGCTATGTAGAGGATAAATTGGAGTAATTGGCAGAGGGAAGACCCTAGAATTAAGATGGATTGGAAAAGGCTTTCTGTAGAAGATAGGGTTTTAGCTGAGACTTGAAGGAAACCAGGGAGCCTGGGAGGCAGAAATGAGGGAGGGGAGAGCATTCCCAGGCAGAGGGGAGAAGTGATAAAAGTATCTCATAGATTCTTGTGGAAGAAAAGAAGAAATGTGGACTAGACAAGAGTGCATGAAGTGAATTTATTTTATTTTTAATTTATGGAATAAAACAAACATTTCTATAACATAGTATAATTAAAAAAGATAATTGCACAAGAAACTGCAAATCTACTATACACAATTTGTTATTCCTTTTAAAAGAGGTGAATTTAAAAGTGGTTGAATGACTAGACTCAAAGAGTAACCAGTAATGGTTTTATATAAACTTGGAAGAAGGTCTCCAGGAGCGTATGCAGGGATCTGTTCTTGGTGCTATGCTCTTCCATATTCTCATAAGCAATATATATAAAAGCAGCAATAGTATGCTGGTCAGATTTGCAATCTCCTCATCTGTTAAAACTAGGGGTTTGAACTAAGCGACTTCTAAGATCCCTTCCAGCTCTGAACCTATGAACTCATGAATGATGTGATAACCATTTATTGGGCACGTTGTAGAAGGAATTCCTTTTCAGGTATGGGTTGGGATGAACGGCCATTGAGGAATGTCTTCCAGCTCTAAAATCCTACAATTCTAAGATCGTGCCAAGTGGGAAAAGCATTACAAACAGACCTAGAAATGTCTGTATTACAGGAATCAAATTAATTAAGTTCAAAGAGACTTCTTACCAGAAAATCGGCCACAAGGTGTTCAACATTTTCAGCCAAAACACCTCATAAAAACTGTCTCCTGAGGCTTAGTGAGGTCACTCGCTGCCATGATCAAGATCATCATCAAATGCATGAAATCACAGACCCTTGAAGAATGTGGAATCAGTATGCTACCATCCTTTTCAGCGCTTTTCAGTTCTGTAGTCAGAACATCAAGCTCTCTGCGACATCTCGATTTTCAGGACTGTCCTTTTGGATAGGCACAAAACCAATTCAATTCAGTTCACACTCATCCCTAATTCTGCACTCAGACAAATCCTCCTTATTCAAACATGGAATCCCTTCTCTCGCTAAGCTCCTGTCCTCCTCATTCACTCACTTCAATTGCCATTAAGCCCCATGTTGAAGGTTTAAGAGCTTTTGGAGTGGCCATCATAGAAACAGGTGCAGTTCAGGTGTGAGAATGGCAATCCTAATCAGGGCTCTCCAAACATTCCTAAATGGGAAAACATTGACTTAAATCTTGGCCAGTTTTCTTCCCCTAAACTCTGTGCTCACAGTGCATGTTCAATAAATATTTGTTGATTTTATTTAAACACCACACATTTTTTAAAATCTCATAACCATACCCAGCAGGTATAGATGAAGGCTGAGCTTCTCCCTGGAGGAGTACATAGAGGGAAGTCCAATGGTCTAGAACCAATTGATCTCACACCCCATCAGTGGAAAATCTTGGAGCATGCACCCCCAATTTGTATATATTTACTTATTTATAAATTATATGTACATGCTGCTGTACAAATGATTATGTACATTATAACAAAAAATAAAAGGATAGGACAGAGATGAAATAATATTTGATCTTAGAGGCAATACTTACTTAATGAGATAAATGACAGTCAGATCTTAGCTTTTGGAAAATTATTTGGCAGCCATATATATGAAAGATAGGTTGGAAAGGAGAGGGACTTGAGACAAGGACAGCAGTTAGGAGGCTGTTGTGAAACAGGCAAAAGGTGATATGGACTTCAACAAAGGTAGTGGCTATGTGAGCACAGAGAAAAGTGGACAAATACAAGAGATGTAGAGGTAGAAAAATAGAAGATTTGGCAACAGATTAAATATGTGGAGACTGAGAAGTGGAAGGTGGAACTGAAATTATGAACCACATCATCCACGCTTGTTTGTCCTGTGATACTTTCTTCTACCCGCCTCAATTACTCCCCCCCAAAAGAAGGCAGTGATCCCTGCACTAGGGCTCAGAACCTGCTCTCCAGGAGACAACTATCCATAGAGAAAATAGATATTGGCAAAAAAGTTACTATAAATTCAACAATGCTGAAATTTTACTTTATTAATTACAGTAGTATTTCCATATGAATCTGGATGCAGATTGAAGCATATTAATAAAGCACGCTTTATTTTTTTCATGGGGTTATTTTTGGTCTGTGTTTTCTTTCACAACATGACTAATATGGAAATATATTTTGCATGAGTACACATGTATAACCTATATAACATTGCTTGCCTTCACAAGGAAGAAAGAGGTAAAAAAGGGAGGGAGAGAATTTGAAACTCAAAGTTAAAAAAAAAAGACTGTTAGGGGGCGACTAGGTAGTGTAGTGAATAGAACACTGGCTCTGAAGTCAGGAGGACCTGAATTCAAATCCAGCCTCGGACACTTAATACTTACTACCTGTGTGACCTTGGGCAAGTCACTTAGCCCCCAATTGACCTCCAAAAAACAAAACAAAACCAAAAAAAAACCCAACTGTTAAAAATTGTTTTTGCATGTAACTAGAACAATTTTTTTAAAAAGCATCTCCACTTATTTCTTACCCTGCCAGCCTCCTGGGTGGGTGTGTTGGGAATATACCTATAGTCATGGGGAGAAGAAAGCTTTTTGTTGTTTTCACTCATATGCAACTCTTTATGCCCCTTTTGGGGGGGGTTACATGGCAAAGATGTTGAGAGGTTTGCCATTTCCTTCTCCAGCTCATTTTACAGATGAGGAAACTGAGGCAAACAAGGTGACTTGCCTAAGGTCACACAGCTAGTAAGTGTCTAAGACCAGATTTGAACTCAGGTGTTCCTGACTCCAGGCCTGTCATGTCATCCACTATGCTACCTAGTTGCCCTAAAAAGAAGCTAGGTTGACAAATGAAGAGGGAACACAACCAGAATGGGACCCGACATCATCACACTAGGAGGAGAGAGTGGCTTTAATTTTTGAGAAGGTAAAGAGAAAAAGACAAAATCTATCCTGCTACCATAAGGCTTTGATAGTGTGGTCAGTCTTTGGATGTGAGCCAAGCCTGGGGCAAGCAGTAAATGCATGCACAGTTGAGCCAAGAGCAGACAGAGAGATGGTTTATCTAGATGAGAACAAGTCATTCACTTTGAATGTGATTGCTCTCTCTGAGATGGAAGATCTGAAACACCTCTTAGTCAGTGGTATCATCATGGAATCATGCAGTCCCTATACTTGCCTATAGTGTTAGCGTAGAATTCCAGGGAAGATCTGAAATGTGCACCTGCTGGACATTGAACAAAACAACCAAGGTGACCCAGTACACCGTGCCACTAATTTGAGATTCCCTGGACTATTTTCTCAGCAGCAAGTATTTTTCAGCATTGAAGTTGCTCATTAGATACTGTTCACTTTTCATAGCAGAGAAAGACAAGGAGAAGATATCCTTCATTTGCTCTGCAGGATTCTAACAGTTTGACCATATGCCAGTCAATCAATTAATCAACAAACATTTATTGAGACAAAGTGCTTGCCCTCAAGGAGCTTGCAATCTAATGGGGAAGATAATGTGAAAATAAATTCAAATGAAATGAACTTTTTACAGGATGAATAGAAAATAAGTACAGAGGGAAGGCGATCATAAGGGAGCCTGCCCATTTTCAATGACTTGCAGAGAAAATGATTAGAGACATGAACTATATCAATTACATATGTGCTGATGTGCCTGAATGATCTCATTGTCTTAGGGAAGACCTTGAAAGAACATGAAAAAACAACCTGCTGAAAACAGTAGGCATGAAGAGGTCAGTCAACGTGTCCTGCAGAGTCTTGGTCAAGAATGTGAGGAACACAGTGTCCCGAAAGATAGAAGCACTTGTCAGGTAGCCACATGCAAATAACCTGTAAGAATTAAAGACTTTCCCCCAAATTTGATTATTTTTTTCCAGAAGTTTGTGGAGGATTATGCTGTCATCACTAAGCCATTCAGTGGTCTCACTCGTTGGCCCACCCTTTCAACATCATTTCGAAGTCACTGGGATGAGAAATGGAAACAGCTTTCAAAGATTTGGTCATTTCCTAGCAATACCACTACTAACTAGGTCTCTATCCCAAAGAGACAAAAAAAGGAAAAGGACCAATATGTACAAATATTTATAGCAGCTCTTTTTATGTTGACAAAGAATTGGAACTGTGATACTGTGGTAGAATAATATTGTACTATAAGAAATGACAAACAGGATGCTCTCAGAAAAACTACAAGACTTACACGAACTGATACAAAGTGAAATGAGCAGAACCAAGAAAACATTGTACATAGTACCAGCAATATTGTATAATGATCAACTGTAAATGACTTAGCTATTGTCATCAATAAAATAATCCAAGAAAATTCCAAAGGACTTGTGATAAAAAAAAAAAGCTAATCCATCTCTAGCAAAAGAACTGAAGGAGTCTGAATGCAGATTGGAGCATGCTTTTTTTTAACTTTATTTTTCTTGGGGTTTTTTTTTTGGTTTGTGTTTTCTTTCATAACATGACTAATATGGAAATGTTTTGCATGACTGAACATGTATAACCTATATCAAATTGCTTGCTTTCTCAATGAGGGGGGAGAGAAAGGAGGGAGAGTTTGGAACTCAATTTTTTTTTTTAAAAATGAATGTTAAAAATACTTTTTACATGTAATTGGGAGAAAATAAAATGTTAAATAAATAATTTTTAAAGGTTTTGGTCAGTTGTCTCATGAATACAACAGTGTTAGCCTGTTCAGACCTAAGCAATTCATTTGTGTTATCTACTGATGCTTGCCTGAAGTGCTGTGGAATGGTCTTGTGTCAATAGAATGACGATTACTGGAAAGCTTTTACATTTACCAATAGAGGACTAGATGGAAGCAATATATATTATACCATAAACAAATTGGAGTTCTTGTTTTTAAAGTGAGCTGTCATTTGTAAATTCAGAGACCATATGTAGGATGATCATTTTCAAATACAGACTGACAAAAATATGCTTATGCATTTTGACCAGCACTAAGATAGGCACTTCAGGTAAAAGACTGGTCAGCTGGGAATTGTTCACTGTGCACTAGGTCATGAAAGATGAATATCGACTCAAAAGTCCTGTCCCCTAAGCCATAAAAGCCTGCAAACTATCGTTCACCAATGGGGTGAAAGTGACCCGTGATATGTAAGGCATTGTGCCTTTGTAACGAAAAAGTACAGCTGAAGGTCAGGGTCTTCCACCAAAGAGTGAATGATCAGTATTTGTGAAATTTCTTACATCAAGCCAATCCTCATTGTCTTATGTATAACCACTTTCTGGGGTTATTGCCCAAGTTTGCACTCAGATCAGCAGGTTGGGTTCCCTGGACATCAGTTAGCTATTCTCAGAGGTCCAGGGATAACCCTATAGAGGACTACTTCTGTTACCATAGCTCCTGAACCCGAATATGGGTGCTTGCCATGAACAAAGTGTAGACAATTGGATTTTTATCAAAGGAATTTACTATATGGTATAGGATATATAAATATATGTGTGTGCACATATATTATGTAATACTACACATACCATATAGTATATACACACACATAAATAGCATGCTACATATACCATATACCATGTATATAGCATACTACACATACCATATGCTGTATATATAACATACGACATATACCATATATATAGCATACTGCATATACCATATACCATATATATAGCATACTACATATGCCATATAGTATACACACACACATATATAGCTTATATGTGTGTGTGTGTGTATATATATATATATATATTTACTATATGGTATAGTAGTATGACATAATATATGTATACACCATATAATATGGGAAGTACAATTAGTATACAGCATTTCCTCTCCTGACAGTATCCTGAGATCTTGGACCTCCCAATCATGCTGTCTCATCCTGGAAATTCCATTACAGCTTAGGACCTCATCACCCTGGAAGACCCAACAACTCTGGCCTTTTTAACCTTGTATAAACCCTGTCTCTCTCTGCCACTGGTGAATTCCTCCTGGAGGGGCCTAGGCTGGCCTTCATTCCCCTCCCAGTCATGCTTCTGGCTTCCAAACTTCAACACTATGGCCTCTGTACCAGGTATCTTTTCCTTCCTTCCCCCTTGCCCTGATTTTTCAGCTTCCTTTTGTGTGTTGTATCGTCCATTAGAACATAAGCTCCTTGAGGGGCTATCTTTCTTTTTGCTTGTTTTTGTGTTCCTAGCACTTGGTATAGTGACTGGTACATTGTTGTTGTTGCTCAGTCATTTTTCATTTGTGCATGATTCTTTGTGACTCCGTTTGGAGTTTTCTTGGCAAAGACGCCAAGACCAAATGGTTGGTCATTTCTTTCTCTGGCTTGTTTTACAGATGAGGGAACTGAGGCAAACAAGGTTAAGTGACTTACCCTGGGTCACACACATAGTAAGTGTCTTAGGCCAGATTTGAACTTAGTCTTCCTAGCTCCCGGCTTAGTGTTCTATCCACTATGCCAGCTAGCTATCCATCCTGATACATAGTAAATGTTTAATAAGTTCTCATTTCCTTATTTTCCACTAGAACTGAGATGCATGTTCCCATAAATACAGATAGCATCCATTGGAAGAGTACCTTTGAACAGAGTACAAAGAAAGTGCGACAAACATCCATGACACAAATGTGGCAAAGGGTGGTTCACAACTGGTATTTTATAGCTTGCAAGTCAGAGCTTGTCTCTGTTGCAAGGAAGTCATTTTCCTTGAAACTTTGTTCTTCCTAGGTCACTGTCTCCAAATGTGTCTGTCCTCACTACACCTCTTTGGTCCCAGCTGCATATATTATTTCTGCTGTGCAGTCTTTACAATGAGATAGTCATGATGAGAGGAGGAGGGAGGAATGAGAAAAGTCCAAAAATGCCCTACTTGCCCCTAACGGCACCTCTCTCTCAGGGCCTGGCTCTTCCTTTACTTCTGGCTCCAACTCTCAAACCAGTAAATTCTGACCTGGAACTCTTTCTTTTACTGCTGGTTGGCTGCTTTGCTGTTTTGTCCTTTGTTCTCAAAGAGGACCATGATATCAGTGAGGTGAGGCCATGACATGCAAGTGAATTGGATTGAAGTGAGGGAGGGCTGTACAAGGTCACCAGCCTCATTTTCTCTTCTGTAGCCTGATGATCTCCCCAATTGGCTTGCTTTTGTTTAAAGCACAGCAGGCGGCATGAATGATTCAGCCAATCACAGTGTTCCCTTCTTGATACAATTAGAGAGGAGGGTGTACGTGATAAAGAGAACAAAGTACATATTATTCCTGTTCATATATTAATACATTGTTGGTGGATTATGAACTGGTTCAGACATTATGGAGAGCAATTTGGTACTATGCCCACAAAAGTTATTAAATTGCAGATATCCTTTGACCTAGCAATTCTAATATTAGGTGAATATCTCAAAGACAGAAAGGAGAAAGGGCCCCGTGTGTACAAAATATTTATAGCAACTCTTTTTGTGGTAGCAAAGTTTGGAAACTGAAGAGGTATCCATCAGTTGGGGAGGGACTAAACATGTTATGGTTGTAAATGTGATGGAATACTATTGTCCTGTAAGAAATGAAGAAGGGGACAGTTTCAAAGAAACCTAGGAAGACTAGAGTGAATTTAAGAATAAAGCATTCCGACCTAGGAGGATAATTTATGCAACAATAAAGCTATCTTAATGATAAACAATTTGAAAGACTTTAGAATTCTGATCAGTGCAATGACCAGCTACCAATCAAAAGGACTCATGATAAAATATGCTATTTAGCTCCTAGCAGAAAGATTGAGACTTTTAAAAAATCCATAGCTGGGGGAATTTCTTTTGCTTGAATATACATGCGTGTAACAGTGGTTTTGAGTTTCTTTTTTCCCCCAGGGTGGGGAGGAGTAGGGAGGAGGTGGAAAAAAGAGGAAGTGAATTTTCATTTATTGAAAAAGTAAAAAGAAATTTAATTAAAAATTAAAACCCAATCAAGATACTCACTCAATAAATGCAACAATATATGTAGAAGCAACAACTTCAAAAAATTTAAAGTGAATATTATGAAATTACAAAGAATATGTATACCTCTAAAGAAAATCTACAAGAAGAAACCCCACCCCCACCCTAGTCCTCTGCAGAGATGATGTGGCACATTGCACCTATTTCCAAACTTTTTCAATGTGTTTTTTCAATCAGTTTTGCTGATTTTTTTCTCTCCTTTTTTTTCTTTAAGAAATCTTTATTATATGGAATTGCTCTCCATGAAAGGGACAGGGGAGGGATACTGGAGAAATTTTGATAATGTAAAAAATAAAAAAATAAAAATTTGTTTTAAACAAATCTAGTCATGTTTATTGATTCAATGACTGCTTCAATTGAAGTGCCCTCCATGATTCTGTTAACTGAAGTGAGAGTGAGTGTCCTTCCATGTCCTTCCATGACAATAGGAGCAACTATGTGATAAAGAGTTACAAGAAGTGATATAATCCAAGAAGTGAGAGAGCAAACCTTAAAGACTGATGCTTTGTTCCCTGGAGAACATCTTGTAGCTGAAGCTGTGGCAGAATGGAGATCTATGCCGAGCTCTAAATCCACATGTGGTACAAGGATTAGTTGGTTCCTGCCCAGGGCATGTACACAATGACTGTGGAAATTTGGGTCAAGAAAGGATATCTAAGGTAGCAAGAAGCAAGCAGATTTTATTGACCCAAAGGCTAGCAGATGTCTATAAGAAGTCCAAGACTTGTACTCATATACTGCTGAATATACTAGTGACGCAGAGGTCCCCAGACAGCAGACAGAGGTCTGCTCTGTCTGAGCAAAAAGTTAAGTGGAGTCATTATGTGGCATTTCTATTCATGCATGCATGCAATGATACCAAGAATAATGTCATAGGCTTTCTAACCCAACTTTCTGATGGTCAGATGAGAGCCATGTTTACTCATTTTCTTGTCCTTTAGAGTCTCAGAAGGAGAAGTTGTAGAGGCTCACATTCAGGACATGTCTTGGTTGAGAGTTCAGCTACAAGAATGCTGACACCTAGCTATGGCCTCAGCTCAGGAAACCTAGGATTGAAATAAGCTCAGGCGTGTTTCCTGAGTTCATCTTTAAGATCTTCCACAATTTGATAGAATTCTGGTAAGAAATATTGGTGTACAGAAAACACACAAGATAATTGGGCCAATGGAAAACCATCCTCTACCAAGTAATTCCTAGATTAGGCAATTTGCCAGTCTAAAAACTAGCTCCCAAGAGTGATTATGGCCTTACTCTCTATTGCCTATTAGGAAGTGAGTCCAACTCCCTGGTGAGCAGGAGGAGAAGAGTTATAGGGAATCAGCTACACAAACTCTAAGAAGATGAGTTGGCTTACCAGTTACAGAAAGATTAGCTAAACTAGATAATAATCCAATTGATAATGTAAAGAAGAAACTGAGTTTTGATTCCTAGCAGAGACTCAAGGAAATTAATCAAGACTGTCGTGACTCCAGGGAGAAATCTGTTCAAATAAAGAGTAGGGCTGAACCCAAAAGCTTTTCCTTTTTTGCTTAATGTTCCTAATGTGGAGATTGCCAGAGAACAGAAGGCACCCAGCGAGATTCAGCTCAGGATTGGGACTGCAGGTGAATAGGTATGTGAGTGCTGATAGCAAGCTTGGATCACCCACAAGCAGAGCCCCAGAGTCACAGTAGAAGTACCAAACCTATTAGACCTGTGACCAAGGTTGCTGCTGATGCCTTAGGAGGAACAGGAGAAGGACATGTGTCATATAAATAATGAAGGACACTGTTAGAATATAAGCAATTTATGGATTATATATAAGCAAAACAAACACTGTAATATATTGTAAATAACCAATGCATTTGTCATACAATGTCTTCATAGCTTTTTATCTATGCTTTTTGATTTTACTTCACTTAGGGTTCTCCCTGCACCCCCTCCCAGAGGCCCATTCCTTATAACAAAGAATTCAAAATCACAAATGACATCATATGAAATGTTCCAATTGGAAGATCTCAACCTCTGCAATGAAGCAGGGGCCAGTGTCTTCTCAGATATCTTCTTTGAGACCCATCTTTGTTATTTTGATTTTTTGATGTTCATTTTTTATTTTTTGGTGGTGGTTGTTCTTTCCATTTAAACTACTGTGGTCACTGTGTACACTCTTTTCCTGGCTCTGCCTATTTCACTTTGCATCAGTTCATATAGGTCTTTCCATGCTTTTCTGCATTCATCATGCTTCTTGCTAGTTACAGCACAATAATATTTCATTAATAATATGAATAACAATAACTAGCATTTGTATACTGCTTTAAGGTTTGCAAAACACTTTATATATGTTTTCTCATTTGGTAATAGTCATTGCATTCATGCATTACAATTTCTTTAGTCATTCCCTGTTTGATGGTCATCTACTTTGTTTCCAGGTCCTCGCTACCACAAGAAAGAGCTGCTATAAACATTTTGGTCTATGTAGAACCTTTATTTTTTCAATGTAATTTCTGGGTCAAAGGGTGTGGACATTTTAATCACTTTACTAGGCAATATATTTTTATTGCTTTTATGCTTCTTTGTCATATGTGCTGTAGTACTTATTAAATTATGACTCTACAGTTAACTTCTTAGTGGTTTCTATTACCATTTCTTAAGATGTATATAAGGATATATTTTTTGCTTTTTGGGGGGCAATTGGGGTTAAGCGACTTGCCTAAAGTCATACGGCTAGTAAGTGTGTCAAGTGTCTGAGGCTGGATTTGAACTCAGGCCCTCCTGACTCCAGGGCCGGTGCTCTATTCACTGCACCACCTAGCTTCCCTGTATAAGGATATTTTTGCTTCTTAGAACTGTATGTCTGTAAGAGCTATATTTCTTCTGGGGAATATTGTTAGGGGGAGGGAAGGGGAGCTATGCAGAGCTTGGCTGATGCAATTTGCTGTTAGGATTGCAAGTGTATTAAAGGGTACCTTTTAAGGAAATGCTGTGAATATTGAAAGATGATTGGGTTGGGGAGGGATTAGGGGAGGAGATAAGCGTATATAAGGAGTGGCTGAGCTCCGGGGTCTCTCTCTTGTTCCAGGATGTGATCGCGACCGAATAAACACCACCTCCTTCAACCTCGGGTGCTCTGTCTGGTTGTTCCTCCTCGGAGGCCGGTGCCTGGGACGCTGGGCTACCGAAGACTTGGTACGCAAATGCGGTAAGTAAAGAGGGCAGGGCTGACCCTTTATAGTCCCTTAAACCCCAAGTAGCCCGCAACAGAATATGAATTAATTGATAATGCTTGCTAGAAAATACATGACAACATATTTACATATAGAGATATTAATTAGATAGGTGGATGTAGATAAAATATTTAATAGTATCTGTTATGTACCACATACTGTGCTAAGTACTCAGGATTCAAATGCAAGCAAGGAAGGCACAGCCTGCCCTCAGGGAGCTTATATTCTAATGGTTTATATATACACACATAAAAATACCACATTAAAAGGCACTAGAAAAGAATGGGATGGGGAATGGTGTGATGACCAGGAAGCATTATGGAAACCAGGTCTCATTTAAAAGAACCCAAGGCCATCCTCTTGTTTGACCAGACAATTTAAGAGGTAAAACTCCTGAGAAGGCCTATGTTCATGGTAATATACTACTATCCTGAACATCCATGTCATTTTAATTACTCATTACTGTCTTTTGTTTTTACCCCCTGAAACTCACCAGGATGGTCTCCCCCTGTTTTTCCAATTATAACTTCATAGTCAAATCTTCGTTTGGCTCCTATTAGCCCCTGAACACCTGGAATAATAGTAGATAGGATGCTCTACATCTCCCTTGTTAGCTGATCTAAAAATAAATGAAGAAACATTCCAGTCCCAAATTCTCATGACCCTCCCCACCCCACCCCCAATTGATTACTATGCTCAAAGATCCCAAAGTGCAGAGCAGGAAACAGAGATAATAGATAATATCTTCTTATCAGTCTACTATCCTGGGACTCCGCAAAAGGAGGGAGCATCTTTAATATACTTTAGAGATGGAATTTTTTTTCCTCCACAAAGGGGAAAGGTGGGAAGGCATCTTGAAGGAGCTGCCATATAATCACCCCAATATGGATGCAGATCCAGAGGTCCACAGCACCCATTTCCTACCTCTGGCCAGCTTCAAAGAATGTCCTTTCATAAATCTCTTTTGGATCAATAAGAATTATATATGGACTTCCTCCTTTTCCCCTCTTTACTGGGGGTGCTGGGTTGTTACATAATCATTCTTTTGAAGAGGCATTTGCTACAAAATGTCAGTGTTGAAATGGATAGAAAAAAATGGACGAGTCTCTCATATTAAAATTCCACAATCTTTCATGGAATGCCCTTGTTGCAACTGCTATAACGAGTGACTCTAATTTAACAAACCCATTTGCAATGTTAGGCACATGCTATTGGTATATGTTCATGTCGTATTATTTGACATGTGTTTATATTTATAAGATATATTCATATATATGTATATGCCTACACCTCTACAGGGTATTTCAAAAGACATATGTGTGTGTAATAACCTCTCTGTGTATATAATATATACAAAGTCTTAGTGTAGTTATGTTTTAATGAGTTTACATATATACATATATGTATGTATATGTGTATATATGTATATATCACCTTATGTAATTCTATTTGTGATACCACGTATTCAGTGCTGCATGAGATTTGTGTCCTTTAATATGAACATATTGTCATATACATAACATAATACCTGACATATAGTAGGCATTTAATAAGTGCTTGATTGACTGACGATTGACACATACAATGGTTGTGTGTTGGCTGTTATTTATTATATGCACTGATGATAGTTACACGCAATTCTACAATGATAGGTTTTAGATACCTGCATGTGTATTGTATTATGAGACTGAGGTAATCATAGGCTATTAGATTAGATGCAATTTATGTTGCTTAAGATGAATCTTCACAGATGTTCAAGTATACCCTGTGTAATTTACCAGGACTGCAAATCCTTCATGGGAGGGAGCATCTTCTACCTGCAAACCTCCTTCTTGATGACTCATGAGCAGAAGACCAGAGCATCACAAGAGATACAATGTTGTCAGACTGTGGAGACAGCACAGACTTTTGTGAAGATGAATAGGGAGAGACACAAAATGATGGGCAACATGGAAGCAGCCTGCCTTTAACCCTTCTGCTATTTCCTTGCAATAGTTTTAATTTGCAAGGTTACCCACTCTTTGAGCAGGAGCCAGATGCAAGGGCGGGTGATGAATGCATGCTGAGTTGAGCCAAGAGCAGAGAGGGAGATGAGTCATGTCGATGAGGGAATCAGTACCTTATTCAGACTGCCAGTAGAGGTAAGTCGAGATCACCTTCAGAGAGAGAGACCAACCAGGAAGTCCTGAGTTCTTGAGTCACCCCTACCAGCTTAAGTATCAACTATCCAAAAGATTTTGTCTTGAGTAGGAAAACCCCTGGGCAGGTATTTGCTAGCATCCATAGGAGTGGCTGAGTTCTCAAGAGTAATATGATATGTTTGGTTTTGTTTCTTCTTTCCCATTGTTCACTCCATTGGTTACAACCCTTCTATACAACCAGACTAACGTCCAATGTGAAAGCATTTGCAGATCCTATACTTGATTGCATGCTGTCATGGGCCGGGGGGGGGGGGGGGGGGGAAGGGGGGAGAAGGGGTAGAGGGAAGGGAGAAAATTTGAAACTCAAGGGATTGTAGAACTGAATCTTGTAAACTCAAAGTAAATAAACAAATCAATTTTTAAAAAATTTTAAAGAGTAATATGATATTACTCTTGAGTTTGGGCTTACCTATAGACAAAGAGGGATGACTACCTGATCTGGGGTATCAATGTGGGAAGGAGATGCCCTTCATTTTTGGGAGATTTGATGTATTTGGTTTTTATCCATTGTAATATTATAAAGAATCAACTCTATCAACATGCAATTGCTAAGCACCTTCTATCTATCAGGCTAAGTGCTGGGACTACAACAACAAAAATGAAATAATTCCTACTTTCAAGGAGATCACATCCTATTGAGAGGAAGAACATGTGCACATATGTGCAAAGTGTGTGCAAATATATACAAAATAAATGCAAGGCACTTTGGTGGTGATGTGGTTAACAAATAGGAAATCAGGAAATGTCTCATATAGGAGGGGAACTTTGGAGGAAGAAAGTGACCCTAAGAGGTAGAGACAAGTAGGAAATACTTTCCCCACATTCCAGGCAGGAGGAGCAATCCGTGCAAAAACATAGAGATGGGAGACTTCACATGTGAAGAATAGCAAGAAGCCTGGGCCATAGAGTACATGAAGGGCAAGAATGTATAATAAGCCTGGAAAGGTAGGTCGGAGACAGATGATGAAAGGCTTTAAATACCAACCACAGGAATTTGTACTTGATCCTAAAAACAATAGGGAGCCACAAGAATTTATTGGGCAAGGGAGTGATTTGATCAGACCTGTGCTTTAGGAAGGTCACTTTGGCTGTATGGAGAAGGGACTGAATCAGGAAGAGAGTTGAGGCAGGGACACCAAGTAGGTAGTAGGAGGTTCTTGCCACAGTCCAGGTGAGAGGTGACAAAGGCCTGAACTAGAGTGAGGAGGAAATGAATTCATGAGATGTTGTCAAAGTAGAATCCATAAGGGTTAGCAACTGACTGAATATGTGGGATTAAGAAAAGGAAAGAGTCAAAGATGATCCCCAAGTTGAGATCCCACATGATTTAAATGGTGGTTCTTTTTATAGATGAGGAAGTTAGGAAGAAATGTAGATTGGGGGAAAATAATGAGTTCCTTCAATTAAAATACAGCAGAGCTGGGGCAAGTGGTGGAGTTTCACTTGCCAAATGATCTTATTTCTACCTTCATAACATTTCTCATATACACTGCCCTCTCTCCCCTGCCCCTGCCACCACTCAGGTGTAGGCCCTCATCTCCTCATGCTTGGGTTACTGCAGAAGGCTACAGGTGAGCCTCCCTGCCTAGAGTCCCCCCATTCCAGTTCCTCCTCCTCTCAGCTGTCAAATTAATCCTCTTAAAGTATAAGTCTAACGATGTCACCTCTTTATTCAGTCAATTCCAATGGCTCCCAATTGCCTCCAGGAACAAATATAAAATTCCCTATTTAGCTTACAAGTCCCCCATAACCTTGCCCAGTTCCTACCTTTCCCATCTTATTATACTTACACCCCCCTCCCCACACACACACACTCCTGCTCTTCCACCTAGTGACACTGGCTGTTCTTCATATAGGACACTCCATCTCCCCTCTTGGCATTCTCAACTATCCCCATGCCTGGAAGGCTTTCTCTCCTCATCTCTGCCTCCTGACTTCCCTGGCTTCCTATGAGTCCCAGTTAAAATCCCACTTTATAGGAAACCTTTCCACATCTCCCTTAATGCTAGTACCTTCCCTCTGTTGATTTTTTCCAATTGTATATAATATATACAATAGTATACATAATATATACAATATTATATAGAACACTGTATATCATACTGTATATTAGAGCATATAATATGTATAGTTTGTACACAGTTTGGACATTGTCTCCTCCATTATATCTCTGGCTACTTGAGATCAAGGACTGTCTTTTGCTTTTCTTTATATTCCCAGTGCTTAGTACAATTCTTGGCACATAGTGGGTGCTCAATAAATTCTAGTTAACTCACCAACTGACTGGATAGGGGCCTTATAAACCAAGAATCTTAATGAACAAATCCACATCCATATCTGTGCCACCGTCCATGAATGTGGAGATAAAGAGGTCACAGAATTGGCTATCAAGCCTGGGAAAGGCCCTGGGAGTCGTGGCTGAAATCCCACAATGCTTTCTGATGTTGGGAGGTATCCAGAACAACTGGGGAGGTCACTTACTTGACAGCACTTATCCTGGTCCTTGCTATTGAATGGAAGGACACTACCCAAAGGGACCTCTTTATGTCACATAGATATACAATATAGTCTCATGGCATCATAGATTTACAGCTGGAGGAGACCTTAAAAGTTTAAGTCCTTCATTTTTCAGATGACAAAATTATATTTAATGACAAATTATATTTAATTTATTTACTCCTGGAGGTAATAGGGAGCCATTAAATTATATTTAATGAGAATATATTTTTGCTCTAGATTCCAGATCCCTTACAAATACTCCTTGACACCCCTCCCCCCCACACACACACTCCCCACCCCCAGGGCCTATGACCAGAAGGCTGTTGGCTAGAGCAAAGCACTTGAGACAGGGTATCAGGAGACCTGGGTTCTCTTCCTGACTCTACCTTGGACAAGTCATTTAACCCTGACACATTCTTTCCAGAATGTTCCTATATAATACTTATGAAATTGAACTGCCTTAGCCCTTGTAGTCTACATCTTCCTCATCTGTATTTCTCCCTAAATAGGAATCAGTGGGAGACAGTGGAAAGAACACTTGATTTGAAGTCAGGAGATTTGGGTTCAAGTCTCAGCTCTTCTTAAATTCTATCACTTCAGAGCTGTGTGACCTTGGAAAAATCATCTAACCTCTCTGAACTTCAGTTTCTTCGCAGTTAAAATGGGGATAATCATACTTGGAATACCTTTAGATTGCTGGTAGGAAAGGGCCTTGTAAACCCTAAAGCCCTAAAGAAATGTGAATTGTTGTGATTATAAATCTTCCTTAGGGTCTGCTACAGCATCCTGCATCTAGTAGGCTCTTAAATATTTGTTTATTGACTTAATTTTTTTCACTTTACAACCAGTTGTAGCTTCATGAAAGGACATACAAGGACCGCCTACCAGGAAATCGATTGCCTTGATTAGCACCAGCTTGGAGACCAAAATATCTCTTCTCAAACATCCTTTTAGTAATCAGATCACTGTGTGTTCCACATCTACCCACACTGTCTTAAGGGATGGGAAAACTCCATGAATGTGTACAGTGGGAAGATGAGTCATCTGTCCTTTTTAATTAAAACATTTGCTTATGTGACCAATGCAGATTGAGTCCTTATGAAGAAGAGGAGACAGAGAAAGTGCAGTATTATTTTGGGTAGAAATCTTTGCCCATTACCTGACCAAGTGTGAGCTGAGATGCTTAGACACACCAAGTGATTTCTTGAAAAGCCAGGCTTTCAGAATTAGAAGTCGGGGCTCACAGTATTATTACCTGCACGGATTTGAGTGGCATTAAATGGAGGAAGAATGTTTCTTATGATTACATTGAACCAAGACATTTCTTAACGTGCCCGCACTTGAGACTTGGGGAAATGGGATGTGGTGGATACGGGGACTAGTGATTCTGATGAGGATTTAATTAAGAACTCAATTTTCCCAGACTTCCAGTACTTGACTGCCTGATGTTTCTTTAATAGGAACTGTTGGTATTTTCTAATTATGGTCGGTTATTTATGGGATCAGGTCTCATATCTCTGCTCAATTATGTTCTATTTGGGAGTCTTGCATTATTTTGCAATCTCGGGGTTTAATTGAACCTATTGTCTTTTCCACTGATGCACTTAGCATCAGATTCCTTGTGTTTATCCAAAGACCTCCCCTCCCCCACTTAGAGATGGCTCTTCATTGTTGTCTCTGCTTTTCTTGCATTTGAGAGTTCTGCAAGGGGGTGAAGGGAGTGGGGGCGGGGGAACACAGGTTCTCAAACATGACTTTCCCCTCACTGTTCCACTCCCATTTGACTGACCTCAAAGCTGCTTAAATGCTAATTCTACAATTAGGTGAAGAGATCATTTGGAACAGTGCCTAGTTGTTACTGAATTTTCAAATTCTAAAACACACAAAAAAAATGCAAATTCAAGATGTTCAGAGACAAGTGACATTTGAAATTCAGAAGAGAAACTTGTTTGTGGGTTTTCTTAATTTGGAAGGAAGGCTTATTATATTCTAGAACCTAAGGGATTTGTTTGGCTGGGGATAAAGAAGAAATTGCACTCTGCAGATGTGTCCAGATAACTGGAAGTGATGGAGTTCAGAGGATAGAGATGCCAAGAGAACAAAGAAAAGTCACTATTTCTCTCTGGGCCTCAGGGTACCATGGGGAGAACAATACTCATGTGAAGAGAGGGCACAGATTAGAGGAGTCAAAGCAAGGAGTTCCCCAATAAAACCAGTGATATGATAAGATTTGGAGGCAACTAAGACACACAGAAAACTTCTAACAGCCAGCTGACTCATCCTTAGCTGCCTCCCTAACACAGGCCTTCCTCTTGTATCTTCTTCCAAAATGCAGGAGGGCAAGGAGGAGATTCTGATGCCCTGCTCAGCAGTAGTAATGTAGATCTATAGTAGAAGCACATGGCAGTGGTAGATGTATGCTTGCATGCAACCAAAGAGGGATGGCCAAAAACACTATTTCTGAAAACCAATCCATTGTATGGGTGTGGGAGGAAAAGAGGAAAAGGACAAATGGTATTGAATATTGAACTTGCTAGGCAATTGATCCGGGAATCTAACCTTCCAGAGAGAGACGGGACATTTCCACAACCCCCAATCTCCAGAGTTCTTGAGTTCAAGATCAGACACCCAGCTTTCTAGAGTGAAATGAGATTTCCCTAATGGCAGTATGGTTCTAGGGCAGTGGCCTTCTTGGAGAGCAAAGTCAGTGAGTTACATGAATTGGGCAGGTCTAACAAGAAGGGTTTGATAGCTTAACAATCAAAAAGGGGACCCAGTGGAAGGACAGAGGTTGTCCCAACTGCAACCCCTTGAGAGGGGTGGAAAGAGAGGGACTGATGGGCTATTTTAATGTTTTCTATTTCTATATTTGCTCATGTGTTCCTTCGTGTCTTTAAAGTGTAGACTGTCCTGTGAACAGTACTTGTATTATATACATTGAATGCTTATGCAGGAGTTGGGAACCTGTTTCCCACATTTGGGAAAACCTAGACTTTTCATGAGGAGATTTTCTTGAATTAACTCCAGATGGGGCAAAACAGCCAGAGAGAGAAATGGATCCTCCTGGAGGTCAAGTCTAAGGATCAGAATTAGTCTGATCACTGCTTGTCAGTTTCTAGTTAGAGGCAAAATTGTGACAAAAATGAAAAAAAAAACTTAAAAGAAAAGGATAAAGAGAGAATTTCCTTTCTGTGAAGAACCTATTCTTGGGATAATAATTATTGCAGAGAAATAGATTGCTTCAGAACATGAATGATAAAATTTTCATTAATATTTCACTTTTTCACCCCATTAAACAGAATCTTCTCCAAATCTAAGTTGATTATTAAACATCTGCTATGTGCTAAGCATTAGTCTACCATGTTAGGAATCCAAAGACAAAGAAAAAAAACCCCAATAACCTAGTTCTCAAAGAGCTTACCTTCTACTGATAGGATATAATATGTCCACAGATAAGTAAATGCAAAGTAATTTCAAGAGAGAAGGAGTATTAATAACTGGGGAGTAGATCAGCAAAGACCTCATTTAGATGTTTACTGAGCTGTGTTGTGAACAAAACAGGATCCTAAGGCTCTAATCTGCCCAGGGGATGTAGCCAACCAAATCTCAAGAGATCCTTCCCTAATGCCCCAGACTAGCCCCTGCTCATATCCTACCAGCATCTCTCCTTCCCAACAGCTGAAGGTCTGGGCTCCTCCTGGATCCTGGCTAAAGGTTGAACATAGCTGTTCATACCAATAAAATTCTTTTAGGTAAAATGGAAGATCATCTAGCCTGTCATTATGCCTTAAAGACCACTAAGGCCTTATTTTCTGCCCTATCACCCCCTCCCCCAGACCACCTTCCTCTCTAATGCACCCTGAAGATACTATTATTGCCAATGCTATTATTGGCACACTGTGGTCCCCAAGATCAGGAAGAGTTGAACATGAGTGAACAATAAAGGGCCACTGGGCATCATCTCTTCCTCCAATCCAGACTCTAAAGAAGAGATGTCTTTTAGCATGGTTAACCCGTTTATATATAATAATAAAAATTATTTCAATACAACAATAGTGAGCTCTTGGAGAATGAGGAAGGCAGGTTGGATCAGAGGCTCCCAGGACAGGACTAGTATGGGGAATATCTTGTTTTAGGAAATGGCGGAAGAATTCTCCAAAGAAGCTCAGAGGACTGGAAAGGAGAGACTACTACTCAGTGCGGCGCTGCCGGCTGGAAGGATAGCGCTTGATGCAGGCTATGACATCCCCACGATCTCTAAGTACTTGGACTTTATCAATCTCATGACTTATAACTTCCATGGAGCCTGGCAAAAGACCACAGGACATCACAGCCCCCTGTACAAGGGAAGGAAGGATGATAGCTATAGCAATGTTAGATACGCTGTGAACTATATGCTGTCAAAGAGCGCCCCGGCCAGCAAACTGGTCATGGGTATCCCAACCTTTAGCAATAGTTTCACCCTAGCCTCTTCAGACTCTGAAGTTGGAGCAAAAGTACTGGGACCTGGGACTGAGGGACTCTACACCAAGGAGCCAGGGATCCTGGCCTATTATGAGGTGTGTGAATTCCTCTCTGGGGCCTCCGTTAATCAGATTTTGGAACAAAAGGTCCCCTATGCCACAAAAGGCAACCAATGGGTGGGATATGAGGATCAGGAAAGTGTCAGAGTCAAGGTACAGTATTTGAAAACCAATCAACTGGCAGGAGCCATGGTGTGGGCTCTTGACTTGGATGACTTCCAGGG
>CM053595.1:103784764-103796573 GCA_028646575.1 Pseudocheirus occidentalis | reverse complement strand
GGTGCTCTGTCTGGTTGTTCCTCCTCGGAGGCCGGTGCCTGGGACGCTGGGCTACCGAAGACTCGGTACGCAAATGCGGTAAGTAAAGAGGGCAGGGCTGACCCTTTATAGTCCCTTAAACCCCAAGTAGCCCGCAACAGGGAAACAAAAAAAATTGTCAGAGGCATGGTATTGCAATGATAGTGGATTTCAACAATCTAGACATTTGTCAGAGCACTTTCTCCCCTAAACATAGAATGGTATATGGGTTTTGCTCCCTTAATGACAATTTTCTCTTTCAAAAAGTTAAGGAAGCTACAAAAGATACAATTATCATAGATCTGATACTGGCTAACAAAGAGGATGTGATTGTTCCTTAAAAAGCAGAATCGTGAGAACTTTGGGGACTATGAACAATTCCATCAGAGTTCATGGCAGGGGAGGTCAGGAATGCTAAACATATCCTGGATATACCTTACGCTATTCATCATCTATTCTTTGCGTTACATTACATTACATTACATTACATTACATTACATTATTTCTCATTGTTTGTCTCAAAGGAAAAATATAGCTCGATATTTTCTCTAAGCACAATATTGTTCCCATATTGATTTCATACTTTATGAGACATATTACACAGAATACAGTTACTGAAGGAGTAACTCAGATACTTTGTGAAGTTAAGGGATCATTAATGCTCCATGGAATGTTAGAGCCAGAAGGAACCTGAGAAATCATCAAGTAGAGTATTTCCTGATCTGTGAGTTGTATATTCACCACAAGGCTCAGATATGCTGTAAATGGTTTGTGAATTCATATGCGTATCAATCACTCTCATTTTGATCTTTATATAACTCCAGTAAAATTTGCGACATAACTCAGTTTAATAAATAATCAAAGATACCCTCTGTGGGCTGAATAAATACTGTCTTGTACATATACACACACACACAGAGATGTGTATATATATATGTATATATGTGTGTATACATACATACATACATACATACACACACACACACACATATTAGCCAGTTGGTCAATAAACAGTTATGAAGTTCCTACTAAGTTTCAGGCGCTATGTTAAGTGCTAGGGATACAATGTGAAGTCAAAGTCAGTCCCTGTGTGAGTCAGTCTAATGGGGAAAATAATATGAAAACAACTTTAAGAAATATATAGGATAAATTTGGCATAATCAATAAAGAGAAGACACATTAAGGGGGAATCAGGAAAGGCTTCTCATAGAAGGTGGGATTTTAGCTGGGATTTAAAGGAAATCAAGAGTTGGAAATAAGGAAGGAAAGAATCATAAACATGGGGGACAGCCAGTAAAAATGCCCAGAGCTGCAAACAGATAGGTAGATTGATAGATAGAGATGTATAAAAAATACATACACATATATGTATACATATATGCCTACACACAACTTAAAGAGGAGAGTGGTAGATTTGGAGCTTGGAAGCTCTGGTTTCATATAACAACTCTGCTATTTATTACCTGTGTGACCAAATGAATAATACTTGTAAAGTGTTTGGAACAGTGCCTGGCACAGAGTTGGCTCTTAATAAAAGCTTATTCCTTTCCTTTCTCCAATAGTCTTGTTAAGAAGATCATATAAGATACTCTATACAAAGTATTTTGCAAACCTGCAACACCATAAAAATGTTAGCTATTATTTTTATTGAATCTATAATCCTCATGACTCTTGTTAGCCTTCATATAGAGGCCACTGAAGGCAAATTCATTTTAAAATGTTATACTGGATTTTTAAAATGATCTTCTGATGCTTTTTATCTTTATATCACTGGTATTTACTATTAGTGCTCCCCTTATCTATGAATCCTCCCTCATGGCAAAGAAAAACAGTTAAGAAAAACATTTGATATAATTACTCTGACAATGTATACAACATTGTCCTGGTAAGTTCCTTATCTCTGCTGTGAGGGAGTGAAGAAGATATTTCATTATCTGTCCTATAGGACTTTCATTGGGTTTTGAACTCAGAGTTCAACTTTCTTCTAGTGATCTTTTCATGTGTATTATCAGTCATGGAGTATATTGTGCCTTATTCTCCTCAAATCTCTCTGCAACATCAGTTCATGCATTTCTTTTCATGTTTCTCTGAATTGTTCATATTCATTATTCCTTGGTGCACAATAAAATTATATTATGTTAATATAATTATTTTCAGTCACTCTCAGTTAATGGGTATTATTAACATTGTTTCTAGTCCTTTAATAACAAAAAGGTATCTGAGTATCTTGACTATATATATATACTTCCATTTCTATCTTTGATTTGCTTTTGGAATATTCCCAGCAGTAGGATTGCTGGGTTAAAAGGCAAAAATAGATTAATCCTTTGCAAAATTCCAAATTGAAATATAAAATGATTATTCCCTTTGTAGTTTCACTAACAATGCTTCAATGTGTCTCATTCCAGAGCTTTGTATCATCTCTAATAATTTGCATAGTGTGAGGTTGAACCTCACAGTTATTTTTATTTGCATTTCTCCTACTATTTGAGAATTGAAGCACGTTTTAACATGGCCATTAAGAGTGTTAAATTCTTTCAAAAACTATTTGTTTATGTCCTTTTACCACCTATCATGGCATGACACTTGGTTTGATAAGTTTGTGTCAATTTCCTAAATAGTTTGGCTATTAGACTTTTATTAGTATCATTTGATGCAAATTTTTTCCAATTCTACCATTTCTCTTCTATTTTTAATTTTTAAAAAATTTTATTGGTGCAAAAATATTTTAAGTGTTATGCTATCAAAACTGTCTGTTTATCTTTAATAATTTCATCCATATCTGGTTAAAATTATTTTTTTATTCTTTACCTACCCAAGAGATTACAGTAGTAAAGGCAAAATATAAGGAACTTTTATTACATAAAATTGAAAAATTTCTGCACAAACACAATTAACATGAGTAGGATGAGAAAAGAAGCAGCTTACTAGAAAAAAATCTTTATATTAATCTCTAAGAAAGATTTGGTATCCATGACATATAATAAATACAAATAAAAAATACAAATAAAACCCACTCTGTAAGGAATGATGGAGGGATATGAAAAAAAAGAAATAATTTTAAAAGAAAGAATTTCAAATCATTAACATTCACATGGAAGATTGTTTAAATCACTACCAATAAGAGAAATACCAAACAAAATAATTTTGGCAACAATAACTTCCAAGATTGGAAGAATTGTGGAAAGACATACACACTAATATACTATTAGTGGAGTTGTGAATTGACTCTGATATACTGGAAAACAATTTGGACATCTATTCCAAAGAAGTGAATGTTTTTTAAGGGGAGGGTGGGAGAGGTCTGATATACACTAAAACAAAGACCTAGAAGTAAAGTCCTATTAATATGAGGAATGACAAATTGAGGTCCATGAATTTAATGCCCTTTAAGAAATAATAAACATGATGAAAAACTAAAATATGGGTAGATTTAACTGAAACAATGCAAAATGAAGGAGGAGAACCCAGAAAATAATATATAACAATATATGCTATAGTTATGTCAATGAAAATGAGGGAAAAAATGCAACAATAACAAAATAGTCCAAACTACATCTGTGAAATTATAGTGACCAAGTTTGGTCCCTAAAGAAGAATGAGAAAGAAGGCTTTCACACCACATTCTTATTCTATGGCAGGCTTGCACAACCTGTGGCCCACCAAAGGATTTTGGGCAGAAAATTTCCTCATGGGCTGCCAAAATCCTTTGGTGGGCTGCAGTTTGTGCAGGCCTATTCTACGCTGAGGTAGGAGACTACAAGTACAGAATGTGTCATATACTATTAATTTTTTTAATGTGTTATTCAGTTTTTCTGAACAGTTATTTCTCCTCTCTTTTGTAATCTTTGTGATGTTTTGGTTCTTTAGAAGAGGAAGAAAGATAAATTAGTAAATGTAGATAATATAAAAACAAAATGAAATTATCTAAAAACTTCTCTTGAAAAATGGATGGAGTCAAGCTAGTGGTTTATAGGCAGCAACCCAGCTGAATTCTCCAAACATTCCACTCCAAACAAGATTAAAATTATGCTTCAAATCAAAGTTTGGAGCAATAAAGTCAACAAAAGGTCAGAGTGACAGATATTTCCAGTCTAAGAAAACTTAGTAGGTTGGCAGGAGAGGTCTATGAAACCAGGGTGGGGGTTAGCTCATAACATGGCAGCAGTATGAGCAGCAGGCCATGGAGGTAGCCACAGCATGCCAGAGACAGTAAGGGGGTTAAACAACTGGTAAGAAAGAGATTACAGGTAAAGCCTTGCTGGCACTGTGTGTAGCTGGTGCTGATTATCAACTCTGTTGCCAAGATGCAATTCTGGTTTGCAGTTCCAGGGCAGAGAAGATCACTTATGGTCAGTCACAAGGGAGTAGGTGACCATGGCATCAATTCCAAGGCAAAGAGAAGCACTAGTGCTTCTGGCTGCAAGAGAGTTCCTGGACCAAAAAGAGCCCTAGAATTAGTGGCTTCTTTTACCTTCCTGGGTAAAGACCAGAACACAGATCAGGAAAGCAGTGACCACATAATTCTCCACAGATTACACCACTTTGAAAGTACAAAAAAAATTCACAGACACTCAGAACTAGCTCTTAAAACAGCAGCAAAAAAGCAAGAAACTTGGGATAGTGTCTCCCTACCCCTATCTGAGTAGAGGCTAACTTTAACATAAAGTTCACAGTAAAAAAAAAAAAAAGTCTGAAAAAATTAGTAAAAAATACCCCCAACTTGACCACAAAAAGCTACTATGGTAGCATGGAAGACCAAGACATAAACTCAGAAGACAATGTCATGAAAACAGCTCTAATAAAAGCCCAAAAGAAAAATTCTAATTGATCCAAGTCCAATGAGAATTCCAAGAAGAGTTAAAGAAAGAGATGAGCGGTAAAGGAAAATTGGGGGAGGAGGGACAGGGATAAAATACATTCAGGAAAATTATTTTTAAAAAAGAATCAACAGATTGATAAAAAGAGGCACAAAAATACTGAAGAAAACAACACTTTAAAAACCAGAATTAGCCTAATGATTTTTTAAAGAGGCACAAAAATTTGCTGAAGAAAAGAATTCCTTAAAAAGAAGAATTGGTCAAGTAGAAAAAGAAGTAAAAAGCCTCAATGAAGAAAATAATTCTTAAAAACTAGACTCCATGAGACATCAAGAAGCAAACAATACAAAAAAGTCAAAAGAATGAAAAATAGAAGAAAATATGGTATGTCATTGGAAAAACAACTGATCTGGAAAACAGACTGAGCAGAGTAATTTAAGAATTATTGAACTTCCTGACACCCATGATTTTTTTTTAAAAAGTCTAGACATATTTTAATAAATTATCAAGGAAAATTATCCTGAAATCTTAGATACAGAGGGCTGAATAGAAATAATCTACAAATTACTTCTTGAAGGAGATCAGAAAATTAAAACTCCTAGGAATATTATAGACAAATTTCAGAGCTCTCTGGTCAAGGAGAAAAATCAGCCTGTGGAATTATAGTCAGGATTATTCAAGACTTAGCAGCTTCCATGTTAAAGGGGCAGAGGGCTTGAAATATGATATTCTAGAGGGCAAAGGAACTATGACTGTAACCAAGAATAACTACCCAGCAAAATTGAGTGTAATCTGTCTGGAGGAGAAAAAAAAGGGGTATTTGTGAAAACAGTGGATTTTCAAGCATTCCTGAAGAAAAGAGCACAGCTAAATAGAAAACTGACATTCAAATGACTCAGGAGGAGTATAAAAAGGTAAACATGAAACACGACAGAGTTATCATAAGCAACTCAATAAAGTTAAACTATTTATATTCCTATATGGAAAGATAATAGAATGTAACTCCTAAGAACTGTTATAATTATTAAAGCAGTTAGAAGTCTACCTAAACAAAGGGTATCAGTGTGAATTGATTATGTCAGGATGATCTCCAGTGAGGGAGAGAATTTTGGGGGTGGCACGCAACACTTGAATGTGTGTGTGTGTGTGTGTGTGTGTGTATCACTTAGCTGTGTATAGAAATCTGTCTTATCCAATAGGGAAATGGAAGGGGAAGGGGAAAAGAGATATGAGGGGAGGGGATAAGAGGAAAGGCAAATTCAGGGAGGCAGCAGTCAGAAGCAAAACAGATTTTTAAGAAGGAATAAGGATGGGGTGGCTAGGTGGCAGAATGAATAGAGCACCAGCCCTGGAGTCAGGAGGACCCGAGTTCAAATCTGGCCTCAGACACTTAACAAAAAACTAGCCATGTGACCTTGGGCAAGTCACTTAACCCCAATTACCTTCCAAAGAGCAAAGAAGAAGAAGAAGAAGAAGAAGGAGGAGGAGGAGAAGAAGAAGAAGAAGAAGAAGAAGAAGAAGAAGAAGAAGAAGAAGAAGAAGAAGAAGAAGGACAGAGAGTGAGAGGGAGGGAGAGAAGGATAAACAGAAGAAAATAGAAGGGAAGGAAATGAACAATTAGTAATCATAACTGTGAAGGGGAACATGATGAGCTCACCCATAAAACAGAAGCGTATACCAGAATGAATTTGAAATCAGAATCCAACAATATAGTGTTCACAAGAGACAAAACTGAATCAGAAAAACTCACAGAGTTAAAATAAAGGGGTGGAGCAGAATCTGTTATTCTTCAGCTGAAGTGAAAAAAAAGGCAGGAGGAACAAATATAATCTCTGGTAAAGAAAAAAAAACCAAAGGGGCGGCTAGGTGATGTAGTGAATAGAGCACCGACCCTGGAGTCAGGAGAATCTGAGTTCAAATCTGGCCTCAGACCCTTAACACAAAACCCAGCCATGTGACATGGGCAAGTCACTTAACTACAATTGCCCTCCCAAAAAAAGGCAAAAAAAAAAGTACCTTCTAGTTTAAAAAAAACAAAACAAAAATTAACCTAATTTTAAAAGATAATCAAGGAAACTACATTTTGCTAAAAGGCACCATAGACAATAAAGTAATAAAAAAATTTATAGCAAGTTTCTATGATAAAGGTCTCATTTCTCAAATACAAAGAGAACTGAACCAAATTTATAAAATAAGAACCACTCACCAATAGATAAATGGTTAAAGGATATGAACAATTGTTAGAAGAAGAAATCAAAGCTATCTATAGTCAAATGAAAAAATGTTCTCATCTAAATCATTATTGTTTAAAGAAATTCAAATTGAAGCAACTCTGAAATGCCACTTCATACCTATCAAAAATCAATGCTGGAGAGAATACAGGAAAGATATAAACATTGATAAACTGCTGAAGGAGTTTTAAACTGATCCAACCGCTCTGAACAACAATTTGAAACAATGCCCAAAGGGCTATAAAACTTTGCATACCCTTGACACAGAAATACTACTACTAAATCTGTATCTGAAAGAGATAAAACAAAAAGGAAAAGGATATATATGTGCCAAAAAATATTTATAGCAGCTTTTTTGTGGAAGAAAAAATGGAATTTGAGGGTATGCTCATCAATTGGGAATGGGTGAACAAAATGTGATACATGATTATGAAGTGCTATCAGAAAGAACTAGGGAAGTAATTTCAGAAAAATATGGCAAAACCTCTATAAAATGATGCCAAAAGAAGTGAGAAAATTTGGGCGATCATTGTACACAGTAACAGCAATATTGTAATGAAGAACAACTGTGAAAGACTTGGCTATATTGGTCAATACAATGATCCAAAACAATTCTAAAGGACTCATGATGAAAAAAATGCTATCCACCTCCAGAGACAGTTGATGGATTCTGATCACAAATTGAAGTATGATTTTCTTTCTTTCTTTCTTTTTTAAAATATGGCTAATATAGAAATGTTTTGCATGATTTTGTATGTATAATGTGTATCATGTTGCTTGCTTTGTCAGTGGATGGGGCAGGGGAAAGTGTGAGAGAGAACATTTGGAACTTAACATTTGAAAAGAAAAGAATGCTAATCAATTAACAATATTTCTTAAATGAATTGTCTATCTGGCCATAATTTGAACAGTACCTGTTTTCACTCTTTCCTTTTTCTTATCATGTTAACATTTAATGTTCAGGTTTTTTATTCATTTTGAGCTTATTGTGGTATGTGGTTTAAAATTTAAGTCTACACCTACTTTCTACCAAAGTTTTCTCCGGTTTTCCCAGCAGTTCTTATCACATAGAGAGTCCTTTCCTCTTTAATTTATATTCTTTGATTTCTGGAAAGCTGGCTCGTTTTTTTAACTGCTTCTATTTCTTGCTTATCTAATCCATTATATTAATCTACTTCTCATGGTTTTTCATTCTTTTTCCCCCTCTAGTTCCAAATAGTTTTGATGACTATTGCTTTATAAAAATAGTTTAATGTCTGATCATTTGTAATTTTTTCTCATTAGTTCTTTTGAGATTCTAGACCTTTTGTTCTTTCAAATGACTTTTGTTATTTTTTTGTTTCGCACTAAAAAGTATCCTTAATGATGGTATTGATACAGTACTAAATCTGTATATTAATTTAGTTCACATTTTCATTTTCATTACATTGACATTGCTCAACCATGAGCTGCAAATATCTTAATGATAATTTATCTCCCTTTATTTCTGTATAAAGTGTTTTATGGTTGCATTTATATAAATCTTGTGTAGGTTAACTCCTAGATATTTTATTCATTTTGCAGTTATCTTAATGGAATTTATTTTATTATAATTTCTCCCTTGTTTTAGTTAGTACCACATAGAAATACTAATGATATTTTTTGTGGGGATTACATCCTACTATGTTGGTGAAGTTAATCATCTCAGTTGCTTCATTCATTCTCTTGAAATTTCTAAGTACATCATTATACCATCTACAAAAGTACTAGTTTTGCCTTTTCTTTGCCAATATTCACACCTTTGATTGCATTCTCTCTGTCTCTTTCTCTATACATCTCTGTATCTCTCTATATCTCTGTGTCTCTCTGTTTCTATGTCTCTTCTCTGTCTCTCTGTCTCCACTTTCCTATAGTTAAGGCTCCACTCTCCTCCACCTAAGACCCCTTTCTTTCCTCTTGAGCCTTGGACTGATCTGATTTATGGGATATCATTCACTCTGGTAATGGATAGTCCACGGGTCTTTGCCAGGGATTTACTCCAAAAATGAGATTCCTAAAGTTGTAGCAACCATGATGCTCACAAGGCTATCTGGACCAATATGAAGGAAATTGGAGTGGGTGTACATTGTTAATGAGGTCATGAGCACCCAGTGTAAAGGGACCCCCACTCTTCTAGGAGCAGGGAGCCCAGGAAACTGAAAGGAAGAAAATTCCAAAAAAAGTCAAATACCTACAATTAAAACATCCATGAGGGTGCCTTGACCAAAATGTGGGCTAGGGTAACAGAAAGGGAGAGAGAATGATAAAAATGGAAGACACTTCCACTCTGGTAAGTAGAGCTTTAGTGATTTTTTTCAGGAAGAATTATCATGTGGCAAGTTCTTGCAATTTTCTTCTTCTTGTCATTGTCCTGTTTTGCTCCACATTAGGGGTGGTATTTTATCAGTTTATCAGGTATGTTTGAGAGAGCTGCATCCTGGGTTACATCTCATTCCATCCTCTTCCCAGGATACCCCCAAATGCTCATAATCATGTAACAGATGAACTGGCCAATGATGCATGTGTAATATTCTCATGGGTAATATTCTCAACCCATGTGGATGCTTGATGAGTCTACTTCAAGAAATGCATGATAGAAGGGCCCTTTCCCTCTGATTCAGAACACGCATAGATATTCTCTGACTGTCTTCTATCACCTTAGTATGTGGTCAAATAACCTTTTAATTAGATGCTGAGCTAGAACTGAATATGCATCTAAAAGGTTCAGACAGACACATTTTCTTTCTCTTCTCTGGTGGTTTTCAAGTAGGAAAGAACTGCTACAAGATTTCAGGTGAGGAAAGAGAAAATAATAAGGGAAGAAAGAGTAATAGCTTGTGACCTGCCACACAACTGCTTTATTTTCCCCATCCAGCTTCCAAGTACCAGTAAATGAATGATGCATCTATTTTTTCTATCTCTGGTGTATTTGTTTTTTCCTTACCTTAGGTGAATGACTATCAGAGGTGGACTGGACCAGTTATAACCTTATTATGTTCAAAAGGTCAGAAGCATCATCAGAAGTCCAGCAACTTGAGTCAGTAACAAAGTCTGCCAGCAATCACAACAGCCAAGTCTGATGAGAAGTTAGCCCTGAGGAATGACCTACCTGACCTAACCCAGCAGTGAATTGACCTGGCAACTGAGACAGTGTCCTGCAAGCAAGATGATGATTTGCCCATGAGTTATGATTTGCCCAGCAGGTAACTTGGTGGAGGGAATGTTTTATGGGAAAAACTAAATTTGTGTCCATTTTCTTCTGGGACTGAAATGTAGAGAAGAATGTTCTATTTTTTGTGAAACTGTTATACTTCAGTTCTTGTTTTACCTTCATAGTAAATATCGCTTTGCAAAAACTAATTTATGTTAATTGGTTAAATGACATGGGGGCAATATCTTTTAACTGGTTGAATGCTATAGGGGGAAGCATACTGGATGAGTCTTCTGTATAATTATATTAGAGAAGCTTCCAGTATCTCAGGGTAACCCCTAGAGCTGTGAGGACAGAAGCAGTCAGCTGTGCTATGACCTACTACCAGTGAGGGGCTGGGAAGGAGTACTAAACCAAGCACTACAGTTTCTTTTTTGGTCATTATGTATTTTCTCAATCAACAAATAGAAATATAAAGCTTTAAATAGGATGTGAGGGGTGGTAGTAAAGGAGAAAACAATATTTGCTCTAGGATACTGAAATTTAGAAGGCACAAAAATGTAAAATCATGATTTTTAAAGATTATCATTTTAAAACTCTATACATTTAAATTTTGACTGCATTTGCCTTCCTTTAAGTGGTATAGAAAGAACTGTGTTTAACACCTAATGTGCAAGAATAACTAGTTAAAATAGGAAGCTGGCATATGGCCTGCTTCCTCCCCTCTGTAGTGATCTCCTCCCTACCCTTGCCTGGCCCAGCCCTGCTTCCCATCTATTTCCCAGGTCAGGGTTTCCCCATCAGGACTTTAGTGATATTACTGCTATTTTGGTTTTTCTACTTTCCCCCATAAGGTAGTATCCTCAGCTTTCTCCTGCCATTAGTCCTCTTTCCCCTCAAGTAAATTTGTCTTATAGAATTGATTTGAGGGTGCATTTGGATTCTAAGACCTCAGTCCCTGGTGTGTTCTACAAGGAAGCAGAAAAAAGGTGACATCCAAAAGGAGTGGCTGGACCTGACCAAGTACACACCAAAAAATCCATGCTAGAGGTTAGGAGCAGTGGGGAAACAATGCTCAAGGTTCCTAAAAAGGCAATGATACCAAGACAATGGGACCTAGAACAGATGGTATAATCATTACTAACAATGAACTGACCTAGAAGACATCAACAACTATTTTATTTATTTTCTTGTTTATATCATTCATTTCCATGAGATTTTGAGTTACAAATTTTCTCCCTGTCTTTCCCCTACCCCCAACCCCAAAACAGCGATCCCACTGTGAAGTCCCTCCCCCAATCTGCTCTCTTTTATGCCCTCCTCCAACGCCCCTCTAACTTTCTGGAAGGCCAGGGAGGTTCTCCCTAACATATATATATATATATATATATGTGTGTGTGTGTGTGTGTGTGTGTGTGTGTGTGTGTGTGTGTGTTTGTGTGTATGTTTGCTTCCAGCAACTCTCCCCCAGACCCTGCCCTCCCCTCCGTCATCCCACCTCTCAAACCCATCCTCCCTACTCTCCTGTGTGGCATGATACCCAGGTTAGAGTTTATGTCATTCCTTCCCTA
>CM053595.1:103759073-103778544 GCA_028646575.1 Pseudocheirus occidentalis | reverse complement strand
TCTCTCTCTCTCTCTCTCTCTCTCTCTCTCTCTCTCTCTCTCTCTCTCTCTCTCTCTCTCTCTCTCTCTCTCTCTCTCTCTCTCTCTCTCTCTCTCTCTCTCTCTCTCTCTCTCTTTTTCTCTTTCTATCTCCCTCTCTCTCCCTCCCTCCGTCCCTCCTCCCCTTCTCTGTTTCCTCAATGTGCTGAGGATGTCTAGTGTCTGGATTCTTGTCTTCATTTTGAATTGAACCAGAAGTGGAATTTAACTTTTAATATTTCACATTATGGTTTTGTTATCCTTGCAAGTAGGTTTTGGAAATTGCCTTTGGTTGGTGTCTAATATTTCTGATTCCTTGAACCAGTTTAAATAGGATTGTAAGACACCACCCTGCCCTCAGAGACTGGAGAATGGAGTTGTAGTCCTGGGTCAGTCACTTAGGAGCTGTGTGACCTTGGACAAATCACTTTCCCTTTTTGTCCTTCATTTCTTTATCAGGAAAATAAAAGAGCTGGATGAGATGCCTATAAACTTCCTTCCAACTTTCATTCAAAGCATGATTGAATTTAGAGCTTGACCTAAATATGAGACACTCTAAATCCAACTTCTTGGCAGGTGTTTTTTGTGGGGTCTGCAGAAGCCTGTGTGTGCACCTGGCGTTTTCCCAGTTTCCCAGTACAAACGTTTATGGATAACCAAAGGTATTAATGTTCCACCTCACCCTTTACCCTCCTAGAATTGAAATGGCTAACTAGGTTAGCTAGGTGTATTGGATTTCTAAAGTGATTGTCCTTTTCCGGGAGAATGTATGGTTTACTTATGTGTAAAATATGAAGGAACAATTTAGTCCTACATACACTGCTTACCACTCAGGGCTTCTAAGGCCAGAGGAATTAACGCCACCCATCAGTGAGGTCGTCGCTAATCTAGAATTTCTAGGAGCCTCTGCTGGTATGACATCAGAGGAGAAAGAGATACAACCTCCCAGAAACCAGACCACATATGCCAGAAAGGGAATTGTTCCTACCCTGATTTTAAAGCTTTTAAATTGATATTATCTTCTAATCTTCATTTTTCTTGGAAGAAAACCCCCCCACACACAAGACTAGACCAAATTAATTAAAAGTTTCCTGCCTTAGTTTCTTTAACACAAATTATAATTTCAAAATGACAGAGAAGCAAAGATAACCATAATTAGGAAAGCACTGAGGTCTAGAAAAGAACTTCAGATTATGGAAGAGGAAAAAAAATACTCAAGCAAACCCCAAAGTCGGCTTCTAAACCCTGCCAATGCAACTTATTCCCCTTTCCACGTAGAGTCCTGGGGAATCTGCATTTTCCCTCAACAGGTTTAGTTTTAGGGCTGTAAGGACCAGATGGAGGTAGGGACTAGGAAGGTCAGTGGTACCCTTTGTAATGGAACATTCTGGATCCTACTAAGGTGTTTGAATGTGATTATTCCTTTGAACACTTTAAACATCTTGTCTCTGGCCATTCCCCTTCCAAAATGTGTCTTACGTAAGTAATTCATAATTGCTAGGGCTGGGAAGTTATTTCAAGAAGTCTCTAACTCCATATGCATAGGATGGCTCAATGGAGATTAACGGTACAATCTTCATAGGGGGAGGGAGTTGTCTGTAAAATTTTTTTATATTAAAAAGGGGACTAAATTCTCATTCTGGGAGGCATCATGGTATTGTAGTAATAGCAGTATCAGCAGCAGTAATAGTGGTAGCAGTGGTGGTACATTTTAATCCAGTTTAGGTCACACTCAGGAGTATTGGGGGCTATGTGTTTGAATTATGGCCCATGCTGCCTTGTTGTCTATGACTAATGGTAGGTGAATATCTGAGTCAGAGCCAGGAAGACTTGGGTTGGACTCCTGCTTCTAACACACATTGTCTGTGGGATCCTGGGCAAGTCACTTAACCTCTTAGTGCCCCAGTGCTTCTCTAAGTTACCTCCAATTCTGAATTGGTGGGGTCCAAGTTAATGGGGTTAGTAAACATGCATTGGCGATAGTTTCTGAAGTCAGTAGAAAAGCGGCCTTGAAAGCTGGGAAAGTTTATTTCACTCTAAGTAAGTTGGTGTTTGCAAGACTTCAAGTGTCCACTGTGAGTGTCTCCCATATTAGTGGAGTCCTGTATAGAATCTTGTAATTATAAGAGACCTCAGAGGTCCCCTGGCCCAGCCTCCTGCCTGATGGGTAAATACTCTCTACAATATCATTGACAAGCAATTACCCAGTTTCTGCTTAAGACCCACCAACTACAAGCAGCTAGCTCCTTCACAGAGAAGTCTGTTCCATTGTTACACAATCTTCATTGTTAGTAAGTTTTTCCTTCTAGTGAATAGAAAGTTGGAGTGGGTCTGGATATTTGTATTTATTATGTTTTAGATCCCAGATCTTACAAAATTATAAATCTTCACTGTTTTGTATCCCTGAAGACATGGAATTTGCTTCACAAAAATGTGTAGGTTACCATTACTCTAATGTTATATGTATATTTCGTGAAGTGAGGGATGCCTATGTAGAAAGAATTGATTAGATTGGCTTCTTGAGTTTCCAGAACTATTTATATAGAAAAACTTAGCATTAGTCCTTAAGCAATGAACTTGAATGTTCATTTATCCTAAATCCCACCCTTAGATTTCTAATTTAAAAGGAAATTTAAGCCCTATTTACACAAGTGCGGCCTTCCTAGAAAAACACACTGAATCCTCTCATGGGAGAAGGCCTATTTAGTGACCTCACTCGTTTTTTGTTCTGCTGGGAAAGGACCTTTGTGCTCTTCTGAGCAATAAGAGAAAGAATTTGAATTTACCTAGGAGCTTCATTGAGATTGACTAAAAGGAGCCGGCATAAGCTTGCATGTTTCCATTGCCGAAATAATCCTGTCTTTGGCCAAAACAGCTATTTGATCCCTGAAGTCTCTCTCCTCTCTGTTTCTGTTTCTGTCTCTGTCTCCCTCTTCCTAATCTACTTCATCCCCTCCTGCCCCTCTGCTCCTTCACCATTCTCTCTCACTTCCTCCCTCTTCCTCCCCTCCCTATCTCCCCACCTCTCTTTTCCTTTCTCTCCCTTTCCCTCTTCCTCTGTCTCTCCTCCCTTTCACTCCTTTTCTCTCCTCTCCTCTTTTCCCTTCTCCCCTTCTTCCTCTTTCCTATTTTTATTTAAATATTATACATAAATATAAACTTACAACTATATAAAAATATATATACACATATACATGTTGCTCTTGTTCAGTCATTCAGTCATGTTCATGTCTTTGTGAACCCATGGACCATACTGTCCATGGGGTTTTCTTGGCAGATACTGGAATGGTTTGCCATTTACTTCTCTAGTGGATTAAGGCAAACAGGTTAAGTGACTTGCCCATCTAGTATGAATGAAATGTCATGTGGACCATAGACACCTGTGTGTGTTTCCCTCTGTGCCTTTACATAGTGTTGCTTTGGTCAGTCTTGGTCCTTCACTCTTTCCCATCTAATCTGTCTTCAAGTATCTGAAGGACATGGAGTATTTTGGTTCTGCTGGATCTTCCTGATTCTAGACCTGGTGCTCCATCCACTGAGCCAGCTACCTACCTATACATGCATTCATACATGTGTGTGTGTGTATACACACATATGTATCCATGTATATGGGCATATATGTATGCGTGCATTGTGTATGTAAATAGATATAAATTGTATGTAAATACACACACATATATAATTTTTTTTTTTTGGAGACAGGAGGGCAGGGCAATTGGGATTAAGTGATTTGCCCAAGATCACACAGCTAGTAAGTGTTAAGTGTCTGAGACTGGATTTGAACTCAGGTTCTCCTGACTACAGAGGCAACTGGCTCTATTCACTGCGCCACCTCGCCACTCCACTATATATATATAAAAATCTTACAGCATTTCTTGTCCTTCAGGTTGGGGAAAGGGTAGCTATTTCATTGTGCTATTTCCTCTGAGAATTTGCCTGCTTTAATAGATAGCATGATGGCCTTGGAAGACACACATCCTACCTCTGACGCTTGCTACAGCCTAAGCTCAGGCAAGCCACCTAACTTATCAGTGCCCCCAAGTAAATGTCTCAGATCAAAGGCTATAGCTGAATCACAGGACCATTATCAGCGAGGGGAGTTTCCATGCCAAGATTCATTGGACGACAGAGTTAGAGCTAGAGGAGCTCCTTAGAAGACATCTGATCCAACCTCCTCATTTTATAGTAATGCTCTGGATTACTGAGGTTAAGTGACTTGTCCAGGGTCACATAGCTAGTAAGTGTCTGAGGCAGGATTTGCATCCAGGTCTTCCAGACTAGCAGTATATCCATCCCAAAGATGGAATTCCTGATCTGGACAAGCTTGTTGTGGTGAAGAGTAGCAGGAAGAGCACTGTATTTTGAGTCTCATGATGAAGATTCAAATTCCACTTCTACTTACTGCCCATGTGATCTTGGACAAGTCATTAAACCTCTTTTGCCCTCAGTTTGCTCATCTTTAGCACAGTACTTGGCACATAATAAGTGCTTTTATAATGCTCACTGAGCACATGAATGAATAAATGTCTTCTTGTCACATTACACTTGGCCCCACAGCAGCAGCAGCAACATCCTGACAGGTCTCCTGGACTCCAGTTTTCTCCACAGCAATCTTCCCTATTTGTTCAGTCATTTTCAGTCCTATCCAACTCTTTGTGACCCCATTTGGGGTTTTCTTTGCAAAGAAATGGTTTGTTATTTCCTTCTCTACCTCATTTTACAGATGAGGAAACTAAGGCAAGTGGGGTTCAGTGACTTGCCCAAGGTCACACAACTAGTAAGTGTCAGAAGCTGGATTTGAACTCAGGTCTTCCTGACTCAAGACCCAGAACTCTATCCACTGTGCTATCTGGCTGCCCCAGTCTTTCTTATGCAGTCTTCCTGACTTTACCTGCCTGCCTAGAAAACTAGGCACTTGCCACTCTTATACTGCTTCACACTTAATAGACAGTTGTTAAATTCCCCTCATCAAAAACTTAGAGGGACTCCCCATTGTTGATTTCATGAAGCCATACTTCCTCCACTTGTCTTTCAAGGCTGTCTGTAACTGGGTCTCACCTTGATTATCAAACTAACAGCCTTCTCCCCATTAGCCAGTGTCTCCCTCAGTTTTTAAGACCAAGTTAGACAAAGGAGCACATATAAAAGTGTGTTGGATCCAGAAGCCCTGACACTGACCCTTTATTGGTGGTGAAATCATCATTACTTAATTTTTCTGAACCTCAGTCTCTTCTGTAAAATGGGGGCGATGATGATGGTGAAAGCAACGCCCAACTTTATATATAGTACTTTAAAGTTTATCAAGCACTTTACAAAAGAGAAGAGGCAGAATCACATAGTGGTTGGAGTGCTGGGTTTAGTCAGATAAAATTGAGTTCCCACTTTTTCCCAAAATGCTCCTATCAGGTTTCCTTCATCTTTGTGAAATCCAAGAGGCTTGCTCTGAGTGCACAATGGCTCTTTGGCTTCATTCACCCTTCTGTCATCCTTTGTATGCTGTGGCCTCCCACCTCCTTAACATCCTCTGCTTCCATGACCTCCATCACTACTCAGCCTCAGGCACTCAGGGAGCAGTCAAGTCTTGGTCATATACTATCATCAAAAAACTTTCACCTCCCTGATCTTGAGCCCCCAAAGTCCCCTCAACAATCACGAGCTTCTGCTTTCGACCTGTCTCCATCGCCTTACTGCTAACCCGGCTCTTTGTCTTTTCTAAAACTCCAGTCCCTCAATTTCTCCCAGACCATCACCTCTATTCTAGGCTTATTTTCTTTGCATTACATTCCTTCAGTTCAACAAGAAATCATCCTCCCATTCTGCAGTACTCTGTCCTCTGTACTTCTGCTGTTCATGTCTTGTCAACCTTCATTACTGCATAACCCCCACCATCAGCCTGCTCTACTCTCAATCCTAAACCAGTGCATGCTGGAAAAGGAATCCACAAAACCATATCAATTGGGTTCACTGCAAATTGATGTTTTCTACTGATATTATGCTATTGACTGGGCCCTCACTGCTAGACACTAATATTTTTACTTATTTCTGATGACTATTGGAAAAAGAGATGGGAAAATGTACCTAGAATGACCCCTGTAGTTGCCTCTGAGTTATGATAAACAAAAACAATCCAGGGACACAGAATTCCTGAGTCTCCTTGTCAGAGTAAGACTAGCAGTAATGACCCAAAGCCCCCTTTCCACCAACCTGAAGTTTGAACATCAGCTAGCCATCAATTCTCTAGGAGCCTTTCCTCCTTCCACCAGCTTGAATCAGCACTGACCCCCAGATCCAGGCTTGTTGTTCCCTTCCCCCAATGCTAGACTCAGATAAGAGCTTTCTACAATTCTACCAGGCTTTACTGATGGGGTGTCCCATTCTTCCTCGTGCCTTCTTAGAGCACAGTACCCCTCAATTCCACCCAGGGCCCCAGAGGATGGGACCTGTTTCCGGCATCACCCCTGACTGCCCTTCCTGTCATAAATATGTCCCCTCAATAAAGATGACTTTCTTTTCTATCTTGTATGCTGTGTTCCTTTGTTCTGGATCTTGGTGTTCCAAATCTTTGTGGGTCTGCATTAAGACAGCACCTCCTTCCCACTTTGCACAGGTGAGGAGTTTATGGAACATTACATATATTGTCAGATGCCATTGATGTGTTTTGCCAAACTGCTTCCTCCCCCTCCCCTGCCCCACCTTTGCATTTAAAAATTTTTTTCTTACAAGATATTCATGCTATGAGGGAAATGTTCAGAAATGAAGGTGATATAAAAACCAAGAAGCACTAATAAATACTTTTTAAAATTGTTAATTAAATTGAAAAAGACAATAGCACAGACAGAATATATATTCCAGATGCTGTTGGAAAAACCGTTGAAAAGATTTTGCCCACAGTCTGCACCCAAGCAGAGTCACTTCAAGGCAGAAAAACTGTCCTAGCCATGAGTAGATGTTGAGCGTTCTGTTTGAGAGCATCAGGGGTTTAAGGGATTGGTGCTGACCATGAAAAGATGCACACCAGAGGCAAAGGGGATGGACAATTGATAAACTAATAATAACTCAGATTTCTGTATCGCTTTTAGGTTTACAAAGCACTCTTCCTAACAGGAACCTCTTGAGGTGGGTAGTGCAAATGTCCTCAGATTTACAGTAGCTGCCTCACTGGCTGGGAGACTTAAATAAGAAAATACATGTAATGAGAGTAATCTGTGATTTCACCAGCACAGGGAACATCTGCTGGGGTCCCTTCCTCCACCAACTACAGTTTAAAGTTGTCTGTAATGTAATGGACGACCCAAGGTTGCGTGATGCACCTGAAAACTTTGGAGGTAGGATTGGAACTCAGCTCTATCTGCCTCCAAACCAAGCATTCCGACTACTATGTAATGCTGCCTTTTCCCCAGTGGAAAGTGCTTTACAAACTAGTATTCTATAATGTCAGGCATTGCTGTCTTCCTCATCACCACCATCCCCATTTTTCTGAGGCTCAGAAAGATTAATATGCCAGTGGTTCCACAGCTGATAAAGTGTCAAGAGTAAGAATGTCAGGATCCAGTTCACATTTGCATGCGTTTCTTTGTCTAACTCGATCTTAACAACTGAGGAAGACCCTAACTAATGGGGAGAAGGCTATTCAAAAAAAACAAAGTGCCTTGTTGAAGGGTAAGGAGGGAGAAACCCTGGAAAGGAGCATTTATAGAGAAAGACTAGGATAGTCAGGAATGTAGTATGGAGAGGAAGGAAGGAAGACATTGCTGGCCTGGGCCTCCTCCTGAAAATGGAGGTTCTGCCAGTCAACAAGAGGGTGAGGCCATGGGGAGAATGATCGTGCCCATGTGTGAGTCCGGGGGTGGGGAGGAGGGTGAAGAGGTTTCTGGGGTATTGTAAAGAGAATACCAGAGAGGAAAGAGTGTGAGCTGGAGGTGACTTAAATCTAACGTTTCTTTCACTGGTCCCAAAATAAATTGTGCCATGTTACAATTTGGGCAAGGGTGGTGTGACTGACCCTAGCCTCTTTCTATCTCCTCTCCCAAAGAATGTCTATGTTTTTGCATGTGAGTGTGTGCATGCATGTGTACACACACAGAGAAACACATCTCCTTTTAGATAGTTTCAGTTGCTTTAAGATTCTGCTGGGGGGGAAAATCCTCATTTTGGGGCAAACTGGGATCCAATAGGAGTGAAATTTGTCTTAATTTGTCACTTGGGAATAAAGAGCCCAATGGTAAAAACATCAAGTATTTGGTAATGAATGTCTCCAAAGTTTGCCACAATTCTTCATCAGCGTCCTAATTATTCCACATCTACTTAATAGAGGCAACATTAACATTCCTAAACTGTGCGGGGGCTGATTGGAATAATATCTCCTGAATTATCTTTTCATAAACTTAAAAAAAAGTGAGTGGAAGTTCCTGGGGTGTGATTGGGTGTGGGATGCTTTCTAGTTCTCGTCTGACATAATACAATGACGGTATTTGTGGGGAGCAGAACAGGGGGCTGTAGAATTCCCTGGGTCAAGTAACTAGATTTAAGGACCATAGATTTCAAGCTAGAGAAGACTTTTGTCATTGTTCACTTGTGTCTGACTATAGACCAACTGTCCACGGGGTTTTCTTAGCAGAGATACTGGAGTTGTTTGCCATTTCCTGCCAGTTTTATGCAGACAGGGTTCAGTGACTTGCCCAGGGTCACATAACTAGTAATTTGGGGGGCCTGGAACCAGGACCAGTGCCCTATCTGGCACACCACTGAGTTGCCCCAGCAGAGACCTTAGAGGCATCTATTTGACTTACCTCATTCTGTTTCCCTTCACTTGGCATTGTTTCCTCCCTTTTCTTTGTCTGTTAGGTCTATATAGCCATTAGGTCCCACCTCTTCCTGGAAGCCTTCCCTAACTACCCTAAGCATTTAAGAAATGTGTTTTTCCTTCCTCCTTCCCTCTCTCCATCCCTTCCTTCTTTCCTTCCTTTTTTCTTCTCTTCTTCCTTCCTTCCCTTCCTCTACTTCTCCCTCCCTTCTCTTTTTCCCTCCCTCTCTTCCTTCCTCTTCCTTCCTTCCTTCTTTCCTTTCTTCCTTCCTTCCTTCTTTCCTTCTCTCCTTCCTTTCTTCTTTTCTTCCTTCCTCCCTTCCTCCCTTCCTAACTTCCTACAGCAGTAAAATCTGCCTCAAATTTTGTCTCTTTTCTAGCACACCCTGTGGTTGTGGTCTAATAGCTGACATTCAGGCAGCTCTTTTAAGAACTTTTATGAGCTTCACAACTACCCTGGAAGTAGGTAATAAAGGCATTATTGGTAGCATTATAGCTCAGTGGATAGAACACTGAGCCCAGAGTCAAGAAGACCTGAGTTCAGATGTGACCTCAGATCTTTCCTAGCTGTGTGATCCTAGGCAAATTACTTAAATTCAATTCCCATATTGGTAAAATGGGTATAGGAAGTAGCTAGGTGACTCAATGGATAGAACCCTGGGTCTGGACTCAGGAAGACCTGAGTTCAGTCCAGCCTCAGATACCAGGCTATGTGACCATGGGAAAGTTACTTAACCTCTGTTTGCCTGAATGCACTGGAGAAGGAAATGGAAAACCACTGCAGTATCACTGTCAAGAAAACCCCATGGACAGTATTGATATGATATCGTCCATGGAGTCACAAAGAGTCAGACATAACTGAACAACTCAATGACAGCAAGAAAAATAGTGACTGGTCCTTAATAAGCTCTATATAAATGTTAGTTATTATCCCATTTTACAAATGAGGAAACTGAGGCTTAGAGAGGTTGACCTGTCCATGGTCATACTTATGGCTATGAAGCATCCAGGGCCATTTGCCTCTTCTAAAGGGAAAAAAGCATTGGAGGGGAGGGCAGGTTGGGGGGGGGTTGTTAGAAGCACACACTTTTGTAAAGGGACAGGGACAAGTAGAGAATGGAACAAGTGGGGGGTGGAATAGAAAGGAGGGAAATATACAGGTACTGGGGTAGGGAGATCCATCTTGCCCTACCGGAAAGTCAGAGGGGTGATGGGGGGAGAATATAGGAGAGAGCTGATTAGGGGAGGGGGTATACAGTGGGATCACTGCTTTAGGGTGGTGGGTAGGGGAAAGGTGGGGAGAAAATTTGTAAATCAAAATCTCATAGAAATGAATGATGTAAAGTAAAAATAAACAAAAGTTTAAAAAATAAATAAATATAAAACAAAAAAAGGAAAAAAAGCATTAAACTCAGAGAGAGAAGCTGGGTTTCAGGCCTGACTCTGCTACTTAGTTGCTGGGGGGCCAATGGAAATCACTTTACTGCTCTACACCTTTGTAATTAGGAAATTGTTCTGTTCTCTAAGTGTTTTGAGTAGGTTCATTTTATTTCTGTAAGTAAACTGTAAGTTTCCAGAGATCAGAAACGGAGTGTCTTCTCTTTCACACTCTGCATTTGCTAAGTATTATAGAGGTAGGCAAACAATAGTGGGGGGGGGGGGCAGGGTGCAACTGAGCAAAGAATGGTCCAGTTTTGATGGAGCTTGGAGAGCGTAGATGGTAAAGCTTAAAGAGAAGGGTGCCTCCAAGATTGTGAAGAGGCTTTGAATGCCAGGCAAAAGAACTTAAACTTTACTCAATAAGTGATTGGGAACCACTCCATGTTTTTGAACAGAGGAGTGGAATGAGCAGATGTATGAATTAATGAATAAATGGAAGGAAAGAAAAGCTGTTCAGTCATATCTGACTCTTTATGACCCCATTTGTGGTTTTCTTGGCAAAGATACTGGAGTGGTTTGACCTTTTCTTCTCCAACTCATTTTGCAGATAAGGGAACTGAGGCATGACAAATCATACAGCTAGGAAGTGTCTAAAGCCATGTTTGAACTCAGGTCTTCCTGACTCCAGGACTGGTACTCTATCTACTATACTAACTAGCTGCTTTGAAGGGAGGGAAAAGTATTCATTAAAAATACTTACTATGTGCCAAGCATTGGGCTAGTCCCTGAAGATACAAATACAAATGCTAGAACAATCCTGCCTTTAAGGAGCATACATTTTAATAGGGGGAGGTAACATATGAGAGAGAGTGATGTTCAGATGGTGGTCTCCTCTTCTCTTCTCTCCTCTTTTCTTCTTTTCTCTTCTCTTTTCTCTTCTCCTCTCCTCTTCCCTCCCCTTCCCTTCTCTTTTCTTTCTTCTCTCCTCTTCTCTTCTCTCCCCTTCTCTTCTCTTTCTCTTCTCTTTCTTTTTCCTTCTCTCTCTTTCCCTCCCTCCCTCTCTCTCTCCCTCTCTCTCTTCTCTCTCTGTCTCTCTCCCTCTCTCTCTCTCCCTTTGTGTCTCCCTCTCTCTCTCTCTCTCTTTCCTCTCTCTCTCTCCCTCTCTCTCTCCTCTCTCTTTCTCTCCTCTCTCTCTCTCCTCTCTTTCTCTACTCTCTCCCTCTATCTCTTTTCTCTTTCTTTCTTTCTTCTCTCTCTCTTTTCTCTCTCTCTTCTCTCTCTCTCTCTCTCTCTCTCTTTCTCTCTCTTATACACACACACAGGCTTGCTATCATGCATACATGGGATCACAGTGTGGGGGAGAGGAGATGTGATCAGTTGGTGTAGTCATAGGATATAGTCACAGATAAGGATGTGTTGATGTGGTAACAAAGTATCAAAACTTGGTTATTCCTTTATGAAAGAAGAAAACCTCTCTAGATTGAGTCAGAATGGACAACATTATTGGTTGGGCTGAAAATTGTGTGTGTGCGTGTGTGTGTGTGTGAGAGAGAGACAGACAGACAGACAGACAGAGTTAATCTTGATAATTGATAACTGAGAGTGCTTTGCAGAGAGGACTCCGTGGAAAGAGAAAGAACTTTGAGGTTTGGGGGATACCAGAGGACCAAGTAGTCTTGGCCACATGCATTCCCTACATGTATGCCTCACTGCCATTGTTCACTGTTTGTGCTCATTCTTCCCACAAGCACTGTAAAAATTAGTTGAAGAATGTGTCCTAGGTTTGGGGAGTGAATGTTCTGTAGCTAATGTTTTTACAATTCCTTTGCTTTGAATTATTTGTGTCTACTGGCTGACTGTTCATGACGAGCACACTGGTGGGGGCTTATGAGCTATAGTTTTAGAAGTACAGATGAGACCTTCACATTTAGAAGTGCTAGTTATTTTCTGGTGACCCAGTGCAAGTACAAGTTGAGAATATCCCAATGTTACAATAGCATTTAGGTTTAAAAACCCTAGAGATAATCTAGTCATGCATATGAAGCTGCAATTTAATCTAACCCTCTTATTTTACAGAAGAAGTAACTGAGGTCCAGAGAGATTGTGTGACCTGTACAAAGTCACACAAGTAGTAAGCATTAGAGCCAGGATTTGAACACAGATCCCCTGATTCCAAATGCAGTGTTTCTCTATACTATGCCACATATATACACATATAGTGCTTGGGATACAGTTTAAGATTAGTCAGCCTACAAGTCTTTACAGAGTATATACTTTACAGTGCTAGGTTCTATAAGAAATATACCATTCCTATGCCTTATCAAGGGCAGCTATGTGGTGCAGAAAGACTCATCTTCCTGAGTTCAAAATCTAGTCTCAGACACTTATACCTTGTCACTCTGGGCAAGTCATTTCACCCTATTTACCTCAGTTTCTTCTTCTATAAAATGAGCTGGAGAAGGAAATGGCAAACCACTGTAATATCTTTGCCGAGAAAACTCCAAATGGAGTCACAGAAAGTTGGGCACAACTAAAATGACTGAACAATGACTTCTCAAACCAAAACACCCCTTTCTGACCAGCATTCCCCATATGTGTTGTCTTCCCCCATTGGAATGGAAACTCCTTGTGGGCAGGGACTGTCTTGCTTTTTGTGCTTGTGTCACTAACATTCAGTATAATGCCTGGAACACAGTATGCACTTAATAATGCTTTTCAGCCCATTAATTCTTGAACCAGGTAGGAACCAATACACAAGCACTGGGGACAATGGAAAAAACTTCATCACCACTCACATTGCAGAGACTTCCCTACTGATGTTATAAGGCAGCTCCTTGATCTAGCTCAGTACCCTTTTATGTCCTTATCTATTTTTGTAATGTAGAAAGGACAAATAAATGTCCATTAATAATATAAAACTGCTACTGGGATCAGAGGGGTTGGCATCCTTAAGTCCTTTCCTTCTAAAAGGGTCACTAGTTCTGGACTCATTAACATTGCCTTGATCTCTTCCTATGAAAGTCTAGTTCCTAAAGAGAAGTGATCAGACTCTCTCAAATTCCCTGGCTCTTTATAGCCCTACTCCAGAGTGTGGAAAGAATGGCTTAAAGCTTAGAATTGGCTTATGTCTAGGGTCCCACTAAAAAGGGTAGTAGAAAGGTAATCAATGTACAGTTTAGATAAGGTATAGGACAGTTATTTATTTCCTTCATGCAAGATAAATCCTTAACACAGAAGTGCATTGTCAAAAACTTGAACATGAAGCCATAACTTATTTCTCCATATAAACTTTCCTCAGAAGATAATGCCTGTTCAATCTGCTATGTGCAGTCAGGTGCCATCTCTTCCAGGCTAGGGGAGAGTGCCCTTTTCTCAGCCCTCCTGAGAAAACCCAGAGAAACCCAGGAGCTAGGAAGGAAGAGAGCACCAGAGTGCAGTCATTTCTTTCAGATTCCTATCCAGGAGCCTTCTTCCTGAGACTTCAGCTTTGATGAAGTTGGGGGTGGGGGAGAAAGGAATAAGGCAACATATAGAACCCAACCAGATACCTTTAATTCATGTCTTTTAGCAAGAACCCCATTAGGAAGTGCCAGGGCAAAAGTGTTACTGAAAGCAGGACAACTTCAAGGATATACAAGCGTAGTGCTGGAGGGGTCCCAGGGCTGGGAGGACAGGACTTCCTTATTGGGATATATTCTAGTCAGAGTCAGTGGTGGAGGGAGTGTCCTGTTCATACCCTTTAAGGTAGAAAAAGTATCAGTGTTGGGGTTTAAATTTTTCATATCTCACAGGAGATATATTCTTTCCTCAGGTGGCTTCCTCGAAATGTTTTTTCTCTAACTGAAATTTATAAATTCTTTGCCATTCTCTTTTCTTAGGAAACTTGATGGTTGTGTTTTTTGTTCTGTTTTTGTTGACCTACTGATACAGGGAACTCTTTAGGAGGGAGTTCTCTCTATCAAGGTGTGTTGCATCTGATCTACAGTTTATAGTCTTTAGAGAGTTACCTGAGGGCACAAAGAGGATGAATGATTTGGTCTTGGAAGCACTGTCCAGTCAAAGGCAGGATTCAAACTTTGGACTTCCTGACTTGAGAGTGGCTCTCCATCCACTGCACTATGCTACTGGGAGTGATGGAGAAGGAACTGATAAACAATTAAATTCATTTTTCCAGTTTAAAGGATATTAAATAAAATATTACTTGCAAGGTCCTATACAGTACTAGGTTCTGGGTATTCAAACATGAAAATGCCACAATATCTTCTAGTAAGGAGTCCAATGATGAGGGTGGGGATCATGATCAGGGATAGGATGTCTACACAAATAAGGTTGAGATATAGTGGAATGCAAATGGGGCAGAAAAGAGCTAATCATTGATGTTTGTTTTTTCTTCCCCTTTCCTTTAAAAAAATTCTTTGTTTATGAGATAGCTCTCTGGAATGGGGTGGGAGAGAGAAGAGTTGGAGAGAAAGGGAGGAAGGGAGGGAGAGACAGACACAGAGAGAAGAGAGAAGAGGGAAGTGAGGAAGGAAAGGAGAGAAGAGGAGAGGAGAGGAGAGGAGCTGAGAAGAGGGGAGGGGAGGGGAGGAGGGAAAGGAAAGGGAGGAGAGGGGAAGGGAGAAAAGAAGAGAGGGGAGGAGAGGAGAGGAGAGGAGAGGAGAGGAGAGGAGAGGAGAGGAGACTAGAAAAGGTGCTATGAAAAATTTTCAGGAGACAGCTCATACCTGGGCAGCAAGGAGAAGGTATGATTTTGAATTGGGGCTTGATGGAATGGAGGGACTTGAAGAGATGGAGATGGGAGTGTTGATTGTCTTTTTTTTCTAATTAATATTTTATTTTTTCCAATTACACGTAAAGCAATTTTTAACATACCTTAAAATTTTTTTTTGAATTCTAAATTCTCTCCTTCCCTCCATCCCTGTCCCTCCTCTCCCCCTGCCAAAGGAAGCAATTTGATATAAGTTATACATGTGCAGTCATGCAAAACATATTAGTCATGTTGTAAAAGAATATGCAGAAAAAAAAAACCAAGGGAAAAATTAAAGTGAAAACAAGTATGCTTGGATCTGCATTCAGACTCCATCTGTTCTTCCTCTGGATGTGGATAGCATTTTTCATCATGAGTCCTTCAGAATTATTTTGTATCATTGTATTGCTGAGAATAGCTAAGTCATTCACAGTTGATCATTGTACAATCTTGCTGTTACTGTTGACTCTGTCTTAACAATTAAGTACAACATGAACAAAAGCACTGAGAAAAAGGGGTCATGACACAAATAAGGGAAGAAAAGGTCTGGTTTAGCTGGAACCAGGAACCCATATATGGAAACTTTATGAGACAAAGCCCTGGAAAGGTGAGTTGAAGCCATATGAAGAAAAGCCTTGAATGCCAGAGTCAGGAACTAATTTTTTTTTTCAATAGGAAATGGGAAGTGTCTGAAGGTTTCTGATTGATATTCCTCATGCTGGTGCAAGAGGAAGATTATTGGAACAGGGGTGTGAAGGATAGACCAGAGAGAAGATTGACTGGAGGCAGAAACACCAGTAGGGAGACCATTACGACATTTTTTTGTATCTATATCCTTTTCTCCACTCCCAGTGCTGCTGCCCTAGTTCAGGCCTTTTCAAAGGAGATCTGTCCAGTGCAGTGGACAGAACACTGAATTTGGAGACAGGTGCATCTCCCCTTACTGGGCAAGGAGCCCTATGTGACCTTGGGTATATTATTGACTTCTCTAGACCTCCATTTCTTTATCTAAAAAAATGAAAAGATTGGAATTAATTGATCTCAAAGGATGTTTTGAACCCTAAATCTATGTGCCTTTGGTTCTCTAACTTCTTGTCTAGATCACTGTACTAAGTGGTCTCCTTGTAGCCAGACCCTCCCCACTCCAAACCAACCTTCACACATCTGCCAAAATCATCTTCCTCAGAAAATGATCTGAATGTGTCACTCCCCTACCCCAAAACCTTCAATGGCTGCCTATTGATTTTAGGATAATTGTAAATAACTTGGCCTGGCATTTAAGGCTGTCCACAATCTGACTTTCAGCTACTTTTTCATTTCATTTCATTCATTCCATATTATTACCTTCCACACATTCTTCTGTTCAAACCAAATTGGACTATTAAGTGTTCCTTGAACTTAACTTCCTGTCTCCAACTTCTGCACTGATGTAGAATGTGCTCTGCCTGGAATTTACTCCATCTCTTTTCAGATTCCTCTTCTCGCAGGGCTCAGCTCAGGTGTCAGTTTCTCCATGAAGACTTCCCTGATCCCCCTAGTTGAAAATGTTCTTTCTAACCTCAGACTTTCCTAGAGTACTTTACCTAGAGCTCTCCAATACTCTAATCTCTCAATATCCTTTATTATACTGTAGCTGTGTTCATATGCTAGCTCCTTCCCATTCCCCACCTTCAATAATAGAATGTAAGCTGCCTGAGGGCAGGCACCTTTCAGTTTTTGTGTTTGTAGTGCCTAGCACAATAGATGTTTCAATGGATGAATCCTCTACTGTAGGCTACTCCTTTGTAGCTTTAGCACAATAATTCAGGTGTCAAACATAGGATAGTGGTCAGAATAGGGAATAAGAGCCAGTTTTCTACAAATATAGACTTCAAGATTCAAGTACCTTTGGGTAGCAAGAGGACTTGTTGCTGTTGTTCATCCTTCATTCTCAAAGAGGACCAATGACATCAAGGACTGACATCTTCACTTTCAAGGGCATTGGATTAAATGCGGCAGAGCTATGCAAGGTCATCAGCCTCACTCTCTCTCCTCCATAGTCATCAAAAATAAAAGTCAGCAAGATAAAAGTCAGAATGATTGGAGATGACCCAGGATTCAGTGGGTGATTCAGAAAGGCCAAGGTTTGTGGACAATATTAAAAGAGTTGGCTGGAAATGAGAAGACCTTTGTTCTTATTCAGGCTCTGCCACTAACTCGCTGTATGACCTTGAGCAAGTTGAGTCACTTCACCTTCTTGGGCCTCAGTTTCCCTATATGATAAATGGAGATTATAAGACCAGTTTTCTCTATCCTACGAGTATGCAATGAGAATAAAATAAAATAAGGACTTCCAAGTCAGAAAGGATTTGGAAAAGAAAAATGTAAACTATTGTAGCCTCTATTGTAAACTAGATAATACCCTTCCTTAAGGTTGAAACATTCATACTACTGCATCAGATCTAGAATTGGAGGAGGGGAGCACAGAAGATCAAGAACCTTCACTGATCGTTCAATCCTTCAACAAACATGTGTAATCCAAAACTCAAAAGTCCATTTGCATAAGACTTTTTTTTATTCATTCATTCATTCATTCATTTATTTACTTATTCATTCACTCATTCATTCATTTATTTTTATTTTTAACATTCTTTTAAAAAAATTTTCAGATTTATTTTTAATGTTTTTATTTTTAATTAATGTATTGATATTCTTGTTTACATCATTCATTTCAATGAGATTTTGAGTTACAAATTTTCTCCCTGTCTTTCCCCTGTCCACAACCCCAAAACAGCAATCCCCCTGTAAAGCCCCTCCCCCAATCTGCTCTCTCCTACGTCCTCCTCCATCACCCCTCTAACTTTCTGGTAGGGCAGGATGGGTCTCCCTACCACAGTGCCTGTATATCTTAATTCCCAGTTCCATGTAGTTAATAATTATTATTATTATATATTTGTGTATATATGTATATTTAACATTTGATTGTAAAACTTTAAATTCTAGATTCTTTTGGTTCCTCCCTCATCACCCACCCCCACTGGAAGGACAAGCAATTCAATACAGGCTGTACATGTGTAATTACACAGAACATTCCACAATGGACATATTGTGAGAGACTGATTATATGTCCCTCCTTCCTATTCCATCCCCTCCATTCCATTCTCTACCCTGTCCCTGTCCCTTTACTGAAGTGTGTACTTCCAGCAACCCTACTCCCCCACCTTCCCTGATATTCCATCATCCCATCTCTCATCCCCATCCCCCCTACTCTCCTGTGTGGCAAGATACCCAGTTCAGAGTTTATGTCATTCCTTCCCTAAGCCAAATTCAATGAGAGTAAAGTTGACCCTTTCCCTTTTGCCCTACTGTTCTTCCCCTCTATTGTAACAGTTATCCCTTGCCTCTTCTATATGGGATAATTAACCCCTTTCTGTCTCTCCCTGTCTCCTTTCGTTCTAATCCTCTCCCACCTCAGAATTTCACCTTTTAAAGTATCATCCCTTCCTATTCACTTGATCCTGTGCCCTCTATGAACTCATATACACACATACTCAGATATGTTTTCATATGCATATATACCCTCCTATATAGACATATGTGTAGATATACATATATATATACATTTGTATTTCCTTCACATATCCTCATACTGAGAAAAGTTTCCTAAGTTACTATTATCGTTTTCCATACTGGCATGTAAATAGTTCAACTTTGATAAGTTCCTTATTATTTCTTTCCCATGTTTACCTTCTCATGCTTCTTGTGTTTGAATGTCAGATTTTCTGTTCAGTTCTGGTTTTTTCAGCAAGAATCCTTGAAAGTCCTCCACCTTACTGAATGACCATATTTTCTCCTGAAACATTATTCTCAGTTTTGCTGAGTAGGTGATTCTTGGTTTTAATCCTAGCTCCCTTGATCTCCAGAATATTGTATTCCATGCCCTTCAGTCCTTCAATGTAGAAGCTGCCAGATGCTGGGTTATCCTAATTGTGTTTCCACAGTATTCAAATTGCTTCCTCTTGGCAGCCTGTAATATTTTCTCCTTGATCTGGGGAATCTGGAATCTGGCTATAACATTTTTAGGAGTTTTCTTTTGGGGATCTTTTTCAAGAGTTGATCAGTGAATGCTTTCAAGTTCTAATTTTGCCCTTTGGTTCTAAAATATTGGGGCAATTTCCCTTGAGAATTTCTTGAAGGATGCTTTCTAAGTTCTTTTTTTGATTATGGCTTTCAGGTAGTCAAATAATTTTTAAATTGTCTCTCCTGGATCTGTTTTCCAGGTCAGTGGTTTTTTTCAAGGAGATATTTCATATTGCCTTTTATTTTTTCATTTGTTTTTATCTGTTTAATAGTATCTTGATTTCTCATAAAGTCATTTGCCTCCATTTGCTCCACTCTAATTCTGAAGGAATTATTCTCTTCAGAATGCTTTTGAGATTTTTTTTCCATCTTGGAAATTTGACTTTTTAAGGCATTCTTCTCCTCATTGGCTTTTTGAGCCTCTTTTGCCAGTTGAGTTAATCTGTTCTTTAAGGTGTTATTTT
>CM053595.1:103737398-103758573 GCA_028646575.1 Pseudocheirus occidentalis | reverse complement strand
GACTTGCTCTGTGAGAGCACCTTTAAATGGCCTAGCACCCCACGTGGTGAACTTGAAATAAACTTTAATTTTTCCTTTGGCTGAGAAGACTTGAGTGGAATTCTTTCAGCAGGACCCGGCATGTTGGTATTTTGGGGTTTCAGGCAGCCCTAACCGTCTTTGGTCTCCTCTTCACCTATGCATCCTCCATAGTAGTGGTGCCTAAGAAAATTAGAAAAATATGGTTATGTGTTGACTACTGAACTTGGAACAAAAGGACTAAAGTGAACCAATACAGTATGCCAGGGGTGCCATGGGTGCAAGGTGCCCTGCATTGTCTGCTAGGCAGACAATGGTTTTCAGTCTTGGATAGATACTATCACATTCCCACGTTTGAAGAAGATGAGGAAAAGACTGCTTTCATCTGTCCAGGGACTCACAAGCTAACTGACCAATGGGAAGCTAACTTACACAAAGTAGTTGAAAGACTGGGTAACTTGCCTGCTTATAAAATAGCCCCAGAGAATGAAAGGGACCCTTTAAGGACTATTCACCAATTCCCTGTAGCAACATTAGCTGGACTTTATAATGGGCAGGTGGAGAGAACTGATGGATAGTCAGTCCCCTACCCAAAGGCTGAGGAAAAGACATTGTCCACCAGCTGACTCATATGTGGGCACTGAATGTGATACATGCAGTGAAGGAAACTGTGTATCACTACTGGGCAGGAGAGTAGAACCCTTAAGACAACTCCATTCCTGTCCAAAACTGCTACAGAGACTCAGAGGGTACAGCTTCAATGCACAGAACAGGAACATATTGATAACCAACCTAACATGGCTGCCAACCCAGGTATAGACACATGAGTCTATAATGATTCTGATATAAAACAGTTGTGGTTCAGTCATTTTTCAATTGTGTCTGATTCTTTGTGACCCCACTTGGGGTTTTCTTGGCAGAGGTACTAGAATGGCTTGCCATTTCTTTCTTTAGTTCATTTTACAGATAAGGAAACTGAGGCAAACAGGGTTAAGTGACTTGCCCAGGGTCACATAGCTAGTAAGTGTCCAAGGCCAGATTTCAACTCAGCAAAATGAGTCTTCTTCACTTCAGACTGGGCACTTTATCTACTGCACCACCTAGCTACCCATTATAATGGTTATCTCACAGTAGCTACTAGGTCTGGGAGGACTACAGAAATCAATCAGTGACAAGAGAATTAGGCCTAGAAGCCCAGCCACTAGGTTAAGTCATGATGGTATAGGGAAACCTGAAGATATAATTGTGTATATATATCTAGGTGACAATACTAGAGACTGCCCATGTGAAATGTGCCTTGCGTGTTATTGCATTTTTTTTGCTATAACATGTCAATTACTGCGTGTTTGAACATGCCTGTTTTATTTTGCTGTCGTGTTCATCTGACTATGTTTTGTGTTATGTTCATGCTATAGCAAAGTCTGTTTATTGTCTCATGTATATTCCACTGCTTATAATTAAGTTGTATTTTTACATAGACATATTGATAGTGTTATCACTGCCGCTAGCTAGGTAGCTTTGCTTTGTGGGTTGGCCAAGCCTATTGCTTTCAATTGATTGCTGTGTGCTATGCATAGGCATGTGGTTTCAAAATATGCATGTGTTATGTCCTGTATGTAGTTAGCATGTTATAACAGAAGTATCCTCCCAGGTGATGCTCTGTATACTGCCATCCATGTCTATTTCATATATTGCTAATGTCCACTTGTTTTATTTCAGTCTCAGTGGTACCAAAGGGTGGTTACCTGGTACTCCAGAAAAATCATCCTTGTTGTTTCAAAGTGCTAGTGTTTGTGTTTATACTGTACTTTTATAGCCATACCCTAGCTCATCTTTGCAAAGGACTGCAAAGAGTGGGGGTAAGGGAGGAATGTAACCCTGGTCCACAAACCCATTGGAATAGAACTCTGTCCTTATTGATGCACCTGTGGGAGGGGCAGGGAGAAGTTGGTGAGAGTGGCAGAGAGGAAAGCTCTTCAGCTTTTTTTGGACCTTCTTCAAGTTGATGAGTCTTCAGATTCCTGATGCTTTTGGCTTCCAGCTATGAGAGATGGAAGATGGAAGATGGAAGATGGAAGATGGAAGATGGAAGATGGAAGAGACCAACCCCATTTCAGGTTGCTGGAGGAAAAGACTCCAGGGCAAAAACTGGCTTGAGAAGAGCTGGCAGTCTCCATCAGACGAGTTTTCTTGGCTGTGTGCTGTTGTTGTCAAGTAATTTCCAGTTGTGTCAAACTCTTAGTGACCCACTCTGCATTTCCTTTTCCATCTCATTTTACATATGAGGAAACTGAGGCAAACAGGATTAAGTGACTTGCCCAGGGTCACACAGCTACTATATGTCTGAGGCCCATTCTTCAGGTAATGCTTTCTGGCATTGAGTCACAGAATACCACAGTTTTATAGGATCACATATTTAAATCTAGAAAGATCCTTAGAGTTCATCTACTTCAAATCTCTCTTTCCCTTCTCCACTTTCCAGATGAAGAAACCGAGACCCATTGAGGTTAAATGATTTTTCAAGATCACATAGGTTCTAAGGGACAGAATTGGCATGTGAATCCAGGTCCTCTGGTTCCACATGACACCTCTCATCTCCAAAGAAATGAAACTGAGAATCAGCTCAAGGACAGTGTAGAGCAGCGGTTCTCAACCTGTGGGTTGTGTTCAATTTAAATACATCCTGCATATCAAATATTTACATTACGATTCATAACAGTAGAAATGAAAATAATTTTTCAGTTGGGGGTCACCACAACATGAGGAACTGTACTAAAGGGTCGCGGCATTAGGAAGGTTGAGAACCACTGGTGTAGGGGTACATGTTCCAAGCATGCTGTAATGCAATGTAGACGAGAATCCACACATGAGAAATGGTGTAAAGGATGACACCACGGAAATGTAGGACCCAAAGAGGAGGGGCTGCCCAAGTAGTGAGAGAGAAAGAACAACAACAGATGGAGAGTTCTTGTGATCCACTGAGGTCCACACAAAGTGAAGTGAATAAAAGGAAGACCCCTAGCCCTTTGAATGGACCCACTGTAATGGATTTGTCGAATAATGTGAACTAGACTAACACAAGTTAGACCAGACTAAATGGGTGTCCATGCACACTATTGGAGGAGCACCTCCTTCTGGCAGCTAGGTGGCATCATGGATAGACCAGGTGTCAGGAAGACTTGAGTTCAAATTCAGACTCAGACATGTCCTAGCTGTGTGACCTTAGGCAAGTCACATCATGTCAGTTTGCTTTGGGTGCCTCATCTGTAAAATGGGCATAATAATAGTGCGCACATCCTGAGGTTGTTGTGAGGATCAAATAGATCAAATACGATCCAGTATTTGTAAAGTGCTTTACAAATGGTTGTGCTGTATAAATGCCAGCTGTTGTTAATGTTCATTATTGTTGTTGTTATATGGTCAGAGATCCACTGGAGAATTAGAGTATGTGTTTACCAAAATATCTCACATTGAACCTTGTCAGGGACAGGTTCCAGAATCATATGGGACTCATGCTATGCCTGGATTCTAGGACAGCCTAAATCAGAACATGTGCCTTTTCTCTGGGCTTGTTGTTGTTTTCATTTTTCAATTGTTTCAGACTCTTTGTGACCCCATTTGGGGTTTTCTTGGCAAAGATGCTGGAGTGGTTTGTCATTTCCTTCTCTAGCTCTTTTTGTAAATAAAGAAATTGAGGCAGGCAGGGTTAAGTGACTTGCTCAGGGTCACATAGCTAGTAAGTCTCTAAGGCTGAATTTGAACTCAGGTAGAGGAGTCCTCCTGATTCCAGCCTGGAGCTCTATCCACTGTGCCACCTAGCCGCCTGTCTGGCTTACAGAATCATAGAATCTCAGAGCTAGAAGGGACCACAGACATCATCCAGTCTAATCATACCTATGTAGGAATCCATTCAACAGCGTGAGGACAGCAATCACATACCCCTTCCCCCACCACCAGAGCCTTTTCTTCAGGAAAGCATTCTCAAGTCTTTCTGATGATCTTCATCACTTGTGGTCTTCTCACTGTCCTGGTCACCTACCTCTGGACCTCCTTCCTGAAACAGGGTGCCCCAAATGAATGATAACAGCAGACATTTATATGGCACCTACTATGAGCCAGGCACTATACTGAGTACTTTATCATGATCTCATTTGTGATCCTCACAACAACCCTAGGAGGTAAGTGCTATTATTATCCCCATTATTGGGGAAACTGAGGCAAACAGGTTACATGGCTTGCTTAAAGTCACGCAGTGTGAAGTCCGAAGTGTGAAGAATAGCTCTTCTTCTCCATGAGTCAATTTAAGAGAAATTATAGCCACCTCTTTACCTTGTTACCCGTGTTATATTGTCCATTTTCTCAGACTGAACAATGTCCAGCTACCATGAAGGAAGAGATTAGCCAGGCAGTTTGTGAGCATAAGAGAGAAAAGCCCCTTTTCAGTCAATCAATAAACAAGCCTTTATCAAGTGCCTACTGTGTACCTATCACTGTGCTAGGAATGTGTATACAAAGACAAAACTGAAACAGCCCCTGCCTTCAAGGAGCTTATATTCATTTGCTTTTGAGGAGTTTATAACTTTCTTATGTCATTAACCCCTTTGGTAGTCCTACAAAACCTAGCCTTATTTTTAGTAGAACAATGTTTTAGAAGCATAAAATAAATATATAGGATTACAATGGAAACGACCTCTGTTGAAATAGTTATAAATTTTTTTTAAGTCTACAGATCCCAGATTAGGAACCCCAGTTATAGAGGAGGTGGAAAGAAGTATTTATTTCCTAATTTGAGTAATGGGTTCACAGAATATTAGAGCAGGAAGGGGCCTTGGATACTATCTCGACTAAATCTCTCCTTTTTTTGTTTGGGTAAATCAGTGTTGTTTTAAAATAATTTTAAACATTTTAATTGTATTTTTCCAAATACATGTAAAGATAATTTTCAACATTCATTTTCTTTTCTTTTCTTTTCTTTTTTTCAACATTCATTTTCTTATAAGATTTTGAGTTCCAAATTTTTCTCCCTCCCCTCTCTTCTCCCCAAGGCAGCAAGCTATCTGATATAAGTTATACCTGTGCAATCATGATAAATCTCTCTCTTAATGGAGTAGGAAACTGAGTCCCAGAAAGGGGAAATGAGTTTCCTGGAAGGGGAAGAGACCTAGCCCTGTAGCTCATGTTCCTTCGCTCATCAGTTCAGTGTTTGTCTATGCCAAGATTCTTCCAAGCTTCATGTCAGGAAACCTCTGAATATAGAACCCCAGGGTTCCCCATCTAGAATCCCAGCATCATAGCATAAGAGGGTGTTCTACACCCTTCCTTCAATAATTATAGACTTCCCAATTGAATCAGTCGATTAGATGGGTGACTTGTGTACCATCAAAGCCTAGACATTTCTATTGAGTCAGTCAATCAATCATTCATTTCATCAAAGGCATTAAACTAAAGAGAAACCTAGATAATTAAAAAGAGACTCCATCACCTCTGTGGGGCTTGTATAAAAACAAAAAGCTAGTTTGCAGTTGAGTGTGTCTATTTTCTGGCCAACATAGAGGAGAAAAAACTTATAGCTATGCCTCTGAGAGAAAATTAATTGCTTGGGGAGGGGAGAGGGAAGAGAAAAGGTTCTGTCTTTCTCTTCCTTCCAACCTTCTCCCCTTTAACTAGAGGGAGACCTGACAAACTTTGAAAGGCCCAGAAGATCTTGGACTTACAATCAGCCTCCTAGCAGTAAGTGACTATGTCCATGGTGTGAAGTGAGCGCAATCTAGGCACATTGAGGAAAAGCAGCTTTAGGATTCTTGAAGGACCTCAGCAGAAAACTACACAATGCCTAAGGGTAACTTCATGAAGCCCCTGCCATGGGAAGAAAAAGATTTCCAGAAAAAAGAACATCTAGAAACTTTGAGCTATTCCTGTTTTGCCACATGCCCTCTCTAAGCCTGATCCTACCTTACTCTAGACACTGTATACACTCTTGGAAAGTGAACCCTAGTTTGGGGGGATGTTTTGTGTACCAACTGTTCTTAATTATATCTTCTTAGTAAAAACCCATTTCTGACTGCTAATTAAATCTGGCTGACTAGTTGATACCAACTGATAATCAATAGAGTGAGTATACCAGTAGGGTCTCAGGAACTATAGCAGTAGAGAGCAATCTTCCAGCCCCTTAGGGCTACCTTTAGAAACCTGAGCAGAGATGTAGCCAGCCTTACTCTGGGGACCCAACCTTCCATGTGTGAGTGAGGGGTGGGAGAATAAGTCTAGAGTCTGAACTATAGGAGCATAGCATTTAGAGCTAGAAAAGATTAGAGATCCTTTTACAGATGAGGAAAATGAAGTCCCAAGAGGATAGTGATTTATCAAAGATCACATAGGTTAGAAAGTGGCTGAATCAGAATTCAAACCTAGGTCCTCTGACCCAAATCTCCTACATTTCCTATTATGCCATGTTGTTTCTCTGAGGAAGGCTCTAATGCAGTAGTTCTCAACCTTCCTAATGCCACAACTCTTTAATATTCGTATGTGGGTGTATCTACATGTGGGCAGACCCTCCTGGAGATGGATAGAGGAGCATTGTCTCAGTTCCTAAGACTACCAGAAATTTGTGTTTTCCGATGGTCTTAGGCCACCCCTGTGAAAGGTTCATTCAACCCCCCCAAAGGGGTCACGATCCACAGATTGAGAACCGCTGCTCTAATGCTTTAAAGATTTCCCAGGTGACCAAAGGGATGTGATTGCACTGAACCATAAAACACAATACCCTGACCTTGACACTGAGGTTGGTTGTGAGGTTTCGTCTTGTGTATCCTCTAGGCTAATGTGGCTCTCTTGTTCCTCATTGTGTCTGGAGCATCCTTGAGAAGGCCGCCATTGTTCCACAGAGACTGGGTTGGGTTGAATCAGGGTGTTAATATCATAGAATGTTAGTTCTAGAAGGGAACACAGACCATATAATGTTAGATCAGGGAGAGACCTTCAAGCTTAGAATGGATTGTCATTGATGGAAGGGGTCTTTAGCCCAAATCTCTCATTCTATAGATAAAGAAACTGAGAACCAGAAAGAAGTTATTTGTTCAAGGTCGCACAGTTGATTCACACCAAACCCATCCTAAAACATAGATTAAAGAAAGCTAACACACACACGGTCAATTTAACTGGCAATTAAACAATTTCCCCCACGCAATTAACATCAAGACAACTAACAATTACTATGTGGAGCACATTTACACCCCCATAGTCCATATTTACATAGAACAACAATTACCCTGATAACTAATATCTTAACAGTAACCAAAGAACATTTGTGAAACCATTTCAAGGAGGAAATTCATCCTATCCCTTATGCACAGTAAATAGCTTGGGTTGGTTTGTTGTTTGGTTTGTTGTTTTTTTTTTAATTGGAATTGCAAAATTAAATAGAGTTAAGTATGGAATCCATTTAAATGATACTAAGAATGAAAATATTTACTATTTTGAATACAACTGATCACTATTTTGAGACTTCAAATAGATTTCACGAGAATAATGAGCAAAATGATTACCAAATACTTTTCAAGATAGGCATTAATATCTAAATGTTTTGGAATTAGACAACTTAGAATGCAAGAATTGGAACATAAAAATGTCAGAACTGGAGGAGGGGACATAAGACCATAGAATGTCAGCACTGAAACAGACCTTAGAACATAAAACATAGAATGCCAGAATTCATAGAGACCTTAGAGCAAAGAATGTTAATATCTGTTGTTAGAGCTAGACTTAACCTTTGAATGTCACATGTTAGAACTCAAAACATCAAATGTTAGCACACCTGTCTCCCCGCTTTACAGATGAGGACACCGAGGTGGGACTGAGAGATGGAATTTTTGCCCAAATTCATACAGCAAGTTAGTGACAAAGCAAAGACTGGACCCCAAGAGTCCTGACCCTCATCCTAGAGCATTTTCCCCCTCAGTCCATTGCCTCTCTCATTCAGCTGTTGTTTATAGCTATGTCTTCTCCTCTCTCCCCATCCTGGTTATTAGGCACTGACATTCTTTTAGGCCAGCCATTTCTGAATGGGAAGGGGGAGACAGTAAGCAAGAGACTATTATGAGCCAGGTGACAGAAGCAGGAGGGTGTGGTTCTTACTCCTTTGCATGGGCTTTAATTAGGGGGCTATAATTATATATGCTGGAGTCACCTGTGCATTATATGTAACCACAAACCTGGAGCTCTGGCTAGAAAACCTGCTTGTGGCAGAGCGGCTTATGAGAGCTAGACCTCTTGTTTCTGAGGCAACACTGACCTTAGGATGACAGGATGTGCTAAGAGCTCTTACTGCAGACAGGAGCCATCAGGTAAATGATTATTAGGTGGAGAATAGAAGTGTCAACCTAAGCACAAAACACTAGCTTTCTATTTAGTGATGGGTGTTTAACTGAGCAATGTTACATCAACAGCCACCTCTTTATGTTCCCAGGCACCAGGTAAGGTTTTCTGGCTAAATGATGGACATTAAGTGGGTAATATACACTAACACACTAACAGTTACATCCTTACATGCCCGAGTCATCAGGTAAATGTATACAATTCAGGAAAAGAAAAAACTGTCAAATTAGTTGTTTGCCTCTCCATCTACAATAACTAACTTCTCTCTTGTCCCAAGATTTCAGCAAATAGAGTTTACTCAAGAATTATAATAAGAAAAACATGGAAGGAGCTGTATTTTTTAAAATTAACTTTCACATTTCTCCTTGGAAATCACATTTCAGTACTCAAGGTTAGAAGTCTGGCTCTGAGCATTCAAGGAAAACTGTGACTCACAAGAGTCTCCTTGTCTAAAGGTAACTCGATGTTGCTGTCCCATCAGATGACTTACTGTAAATATATTTGTTTATAAATGCGAAAAGGTTTAAATCGGCTTCAGTGATTCTGGTGGTTTCTAAACTCTTTCATTTGCCAAATTTCCCAGGAATAAAAATGAATTTGTATTCAGTCTATTCCAGGTAATGTCAACAGTCTCCCATTTATTCAGTCAGAAATGAATTATAAATCAAATTTATCAATTCAGATCATTCATCTTTCTCCTTATACTTGTGCACTCTAATTTTACTTTTTCATTGTTTTAAAAAGTCATAGGAAGAGTCATATATTATAAAGGAGTAGAATGAGTAGATGAATTGTCACCAGCGGGAGCCAATTTTGTACTCAGCTCTGATGCCTCTCCAAAAGCGTGGCACATAAATGTTATTGATGGTCCCCTAGCCCTCGTTCTGTGTCCTGTGAAATTCTGTCAAACATTCCAAGGTCCACTGGGCTGCTGGTGAATCACCTCTGTCCCCTGGGGAAGTTCAACAGGGTCAATGGTCAGTGTGACATTTGCTGACTAAGCTACTCTTTGATATCATTCTTTGCTAAGTTCCTCCTCTTATAGCCCCAACCCAGAGCTTTCCTTTCTGTTTCTTTGACCAGGCACCCCAGGGGTAGATAAGCTCCCTCCTTGGAATCTTCTTGTGTATGGCTTAACTCCAGCATGGCATACTCTAGAGATGACCACTGAGTTCTTGATCTCCTTGACCTTAGAGGGCTGTAGTGTGTAGTGGAAAGAGCATTATACCAAGGGGATGGAAGCCTAGGTTCTAGTGTCTATACTGGCACTAACTAGCTATATGAACTTGGGCAAAGCATTTTATCTGCCTAGGCCTCAGTTACCTCACTTACAGAAAGGGTCCTTCTTACCTGCCTAAAGTTAGGGGGCTAGACTAATTGGGCCTTTAAAGTTCTTTCCATCTATGAAACAGATGGTTTTGTGACCTATCATGAGTCAATTTCTTACCTGCTTCCCCAAAGGGTTGAGGGGAATTGTAATTCCTTGTAGATAGGAGCAGCCATGGCAAAACATATAAAGCATAGACTCATAGAATGATAAACTTGAAAGAACCTTATATGGCCTATAGCCCTGAATTGCACAAGTCATTCATTGATTTCTGCCCCTATCCAGAGTTTTCCCTCTTAAAGTGGACTCATGTCCTCTTAAGATTCCCCTAAGCACTTCAGAATTTTGGCTCTTGTCTGGGACTTTACAGAAAGAGAAAATCCCCTATTAAGACTTAGTCTAAGAAAACATTGACTTTAGGATAGGTTTTATTCAACCCTACAAAAATTGCAAAAGATTGACCCCTAATAAACATTTAATTCAACTCTCCTCCTTTTCAACTGGGTCCTAGGTCCTGGAGAGTTATCTCATCCTTAAAAATTGTATTACTCTGGTGGGAATTGACTGGTCCACACTGACTCCGTCTTGTGACCTCACTTCCCTTTCCATTCAATTTTGGTTCTAGTCCAATTTCTGTCTTGTGAGAAAACTTTACGTATTTATAGGAATTGTGAGAAAACTTTATTGCATTGTTTGAACCTAGCCTTATGTGACTGGGAAGCATGACCATCTCTACCTGATGCCTAGAGACCCTTCACTAAGAACCTAGGTTATGCTCACCAGAAACCCAGTCAGACCCAAAGTAAGGAGTTTTCTCACAATTATGTATAACTCAAGCAACCCATAGGTCTTATCGGAAAATTGACCCCATACTGGTCAATCAGTTACTAATTTTCTTGTTCTTCAGAAAGTCCCTAATCTTTCCTCCAATTAAAAATCAAATGACCTAATCTTATGTCCTGGTTTAGACCTTGTTACTGGTTTTCTTGTAATGCTTAAAAACCTGTCTCCCCCGTATTTGGGACCCGGTGCTAAGCTGAGGAGGCCTGGTCTCAATTTGTTATGCATTGTTTAATGAATCAGTATGTTCAGAGCTCAGACTTTTGTTTCCTCAGTCATTTCGGATTTCATCCATCACATTCTTTTTATGTTCCTCTTCCTTGTTACCCAAAAGGGAAAGCACTTAGGGTTGCTAGAAAGTCACCTCTCCCATGAGACACAGTTCTCCCAAGAAACGGTACATCTATAGACCTCCACATTTTTTGTATTACCTTGGGATGAAGTGCCTTGGCTCAGAAATATATTCTGAATTGCTAGAGAGCCAAACTCTGTCTGCAGACCTGCCTAGTCTACGTAATTCACAGTACCAATGAAGGCAATGACTTTGATTTTCCACATTGTAGCTCCATTCTTTATTGCTTCCGAGCTTTGGTCTCCCACTTGGTCCAGGAATTTCCCTTCTTAGTTGAGGAAGGTTAGTCTAGGAGCTCTTGTGCTGGTCCAGGAACTCTTTTTACTAATCACTCCACCACTGCTATTTCATTGCAGCCATTTAAAATTTCTGTAGCTTCCAGATTAGTCCAGGAGCTCCATGATTAATGTTCTACCACTGCTTCTATTTATTACTGTTCCTGGGGCTTCAGGGTTCTCCAGAGCACATGGTTACATCTTCAATTTTAAAATAAAAGATTTGGATGAGGTAATTTCTTTGGCAGAGGTATGCTGGTAAGTGTTTAATAACCAGTTCTCTGGACAAAACAACAACAACAACAACAACAACAATTTATACATACAACACACTATTAAATTCAATCTGCATTGTAAACATTTTCTCCACTTTAAGCCTGGACAATCAACAAAATAATAAATCAAGCCTTGATTTGTAGCATTTTCCAGTTTCTTAGGTGTAAGTGTTCACACAATGGGCTCTTTCTAGCTGGTTGGAGCTGACTCCAGCATACCCCTGCTCCCAGGTCTTTTTCTAGTTAAAAATCCTATAATATTTTAGAATCCTTTCCCCAGACACACCCTAGGAATGGAACCAGACCCTTGCTGATCCAAGACAATGGTTATTGTTTATAACTAGCCATAGAAGGAATCCCTTCCCCCTCCTTCCCTAAAACTGGGCTGTCCTTCCTTCTCAAAGGAATTCTTAGGCCTCACTTTCTTCTGTACTGTACAGCACAGGTGAGCTAGAGATTCAAGGCCATGGAACCGTCAGTCAGGGAGGTAGCCCTGGCCTCCCTCAACTGCATGTTTTCTTCTAGGCCAGAATCTGGCTTTGCCCATAAATTGAGCTGTAGTATTGCGTTGACACATGGTGTGTTATTGTAATTAAAGGTCTGTCAATGTTTTCATTGGAGATACGCTTTTCCAAGGGTGCCTAACTCTTTTTTGTTAGCCTGAGAGGCCCCGGTGGCGTCCTCATTGTGCATTCTCAGCAGGTTCCGAGGTCGTTATGCGAGTGTTAATGTTCCGTTACAATATACAGTAATGAATTGGGACTTTCAGAGTAATAGCAGTTCATGGTATTGGCCAAAATGAGTGTATTCATCTTAATTTTAACATCTACTGCCTTTGAGAAGCTTTTATAATTAAATGTTTGGTTGCACTAGCAAATAAGAGGAAACTAGTCTCCTTCAGCTCTCAAAAGTCGTACCCTTGCTCCAGGTTTCCTTTCCTGTTCTTACAAACAAAAGAGATTGCTAATGGCCTTGCTGGGAACTTTCTGCTCTGCTGGATCCATCAGCTGCTAAGGTGATTTCACCAAATTGCAAGAGAACTATCTGTTCATCAACAGGTGTTTGCAAAGTGCCTACTATGTGCCAGGCATTGTCCTAGGCAATGAAGATACAAAGACAGAGGTGAAATAATCCCACCCAAAGTTCCTTCTATAGGAACAGACAACATTTACCTATATGGGCAAGAATATGCTGGTAAATGTTTTAATAACTGGTGCTCTGAAAAAATGCCTGTAAGTCTAGACAATCAAAAAAATAAGTCAAACCTTGATTTGCAGTATTTGCTTATTTCAGAGACATGAGAACTGAAAATTTAACACTTGGCTCTCCAGTAAGAGCTGACTGCAGCACACCTCGTTATAGACACATACAGCATTATAGACACATATATGTGTCTATATATATACATATACACATAGATACACACACACACACACACACACAAAACAAATACAGAATTAAATGAGCTGATTTTGGTGGGGAAGCATTAGCAGTTGGAGAGAGGAGAGAGTCCAAAAAAGCCTCTTGTAGAAAGAAGGGCTTGAACTGAGTCCTGAAGGAAAGTAGGAATATTTTGGACAGGCAAAGGTCTGAACATGGGAAATAGAATGCAAATACACATATATATACTTATATATAATATATTTATAATATGTAATATACTTACATAATCATATATAATATATTCAGATTCTTATGAGGAAAGGGGAAGCTAGATGATTCAATGGATAGAGTGCTGGGAGTCAGGAAGACCTGAGCTCAAATCCAGCCTTAGATAGCTTAATAACTGTGTAACTCATAGCAAGTCACTTAACCCTGCTGGCCTCAGTTTCCTCATATGTAAAATGAGCTGGAAAAGGAAATGGCAAACCACTGCAGTGTCTTTGCCAAGAAAACCCCATGAATAGTATGGTCCACAGGCTCTCAAAGAGTCTGACACAACTGAACAATAACATGAACAACATGAAAAGCAGTTTGGATAGTAGAGTGCATAAAGGACTATAATGTTGATTGAAACTAGGTGTATAAACCACTGTTGTGGTCCCTGCCCCCAGATGCATATCAATCTCTCCTGGACCTGGACCCATCCCGCAGATGCCATGGGCAACAAGGGATCCTGGAGGCAGGACTGAAGGTCAAGATCCAAAAAATATGGTGAAACTTATGGAACAGGCCAAGTATTAATCAGGGTCATCATCTGGACCCAAGAGATACTTGGGAAATCAGGGATCAAGACAGGACAATGGTTCAAACACCAAAGTGGGAGTCTAGACCCAGCAAACATGTTTAAAATAGAAGTGAAGGCATAGCTGTGAACCAGAGACGATGCAGGCAGTCAGAACAGAATCCACAAGATATGCCAGAAATGACAACACTTGGAAGTTGAGGCAGCTCCTGCCTCAGGTACGAAGGCCCTATCCAAACCTTTTAGCATTCCTGGTTCCCTTTAAAGTTCCACTCAATCACCATCTTTTTTCCTCTGCAGCTTTTTGTGATGTTCCAGCTGCTAGTGCCCCCTCCAAAATGTCTTTGTACTTCTTTTTTTTACAGTTGTATCCCCAGGACTTAGAACGATTTCTGGCATATAATAGGCATTTAATAAATACTTAATTTATTGATCTATTGGTTGATGACAGCAGTAATCAATAACTAGGTTCCCAAGTCATGATCAACCAAGGATCCGGAGGGAGAAGAAAGCAAGAAACATTAAGGAAATAGTAAATAAATTAACACCTAACCATCCTGGAGGGAGAGTAACTACAACTACAGGTAGTAAGTGAAGGCCAACCCAGGCTGCCAGCAAACAATTCCCTCTGCTGCCCTCCACCAGTTCCCGTCCCAAAGCTAGCCTAGAGAAGGGAGCAGCGCCTTGTCTTGAGCTTCATTCTTTGTCTGCCACCCACTCTCATTCCTATGGCTAATCATTTTCCATTTCCTATTTCTCTCTTTTTCCCTATGTTGATCAATCACTGACCATAAAGAGCAAATTATCCCTTACCCCCACCTCCTCATCTTCTTTAACCTTACCCCATCTATGAACCACTCCAGTCCCAACCACTTCTTCCATGGTGCTCTGTGGAATTCCTGTTCAATATTGAACAAACTCTCCTTTGTCTGAGACCTGTTTATTTCACATTCCTTCCAGCTACTAGCTGTCACTGGATCCCGGATTCCCTCTGAAGATACTACATTCCCAGACATCTTTTCCTGCACTATCTGTACCTTCTCTTAACCCTTGGGACATCCTGGTCCTACGGGGGAAGTTGTAATATTGCTTGCTCCCCTTTGTGATTTCCATACCTCTCCTTTAAGTCCATTCAATCAGAATTTTCCACCAAATCACAATCATGCTGAATATTGTATACCAAACCCCAGATAATTCTCCCTCCTTTTTCAAAGAATTCAGAACCTTATTTGTTATCTTCTTCTACTCCCCAACTTCTGTTCTATGATTGCTGTTGCTATGTAGTAATTTCAGTCATGTCTGACTCTTCATGACCCCATCTGAGGATTTCTTGGCAAAGATACTGTAATGGTTTGCCATTTCCTTCTCCAGTTCATTTTACAGATGAGGAAACTGAGACCAACAGGGTTAAAGGACTTGCCCAAGGTCACACAGCTAGTGAACGTCTGAGGCCAAATTTGAACTCAAAAAGATGAGTCTTCCTGACTCCATGCCCTGCACTCTGAGGACCTCAGTCTTCATAGTGATGATCTCTCTACTTCTCTAACCTCCCAATTCTTCAGCCTCCTTAAATCGCCTCACCTAGTCCTTCACTCCACCTCAGTCACACATAAGGACAGTCATACACTAGCTCTCCCCATTACCCATTGTTCCACTTTCCTGTCATCCTTTATCTGGCCACAACTTCCTATCATCATATTGCTTCTTATGCCTCACCCCTCTTAAACCTCTTCTTCACTCTCACTGAGACCTTTAATCCCTTCTGGGGTGTGCTAGTAAATGTTTATAGACCAGTTTTTTGAAAAGCTCAACGCACTTTTACATTTGATCTGCGTTAACATTTTCTCCATCTCTTAAGTCTAGACAATCAACCAAACAATAAATCAAGCTCTGATTTGTAGCATTTGCAGTTTCTGAGGTGTAAATATTCATGCTGAAAACATACCAGTCAGTTCTCCCAAGCCAGTATGATCTTACTCCAGCATCCTCTTGCTGCCCCACCTCAGTACTTTCTCAGGCTGTTATCCTTACTCTGAATTCCCTTACCTCCCTTTCCAGGCTTGACCCCATAGTTAGCCATTGCAGCTCCACATTGTGCTCTGCTCTCACAGCCCTTGCCCCTTTGTCCTATCACTCAATACTCACCTCTTGCCAAACCTCATCCTTGAATTACTCCCCCCATCTGCTTCCTCTGTTGCTACTCACAGAGATACCATACAAAGGAGGAGGAAATCCCACAATCATGCTGACTGGGTACATTAAAAAGTCATGTTATCCAATGTCAGCAGGGCCCTCGTTGGAACAAGGTTGTCCTTTTATCCCTTTCTTGTCAATTCCCTCTCATCCACCACAAAAGCTATTCAAAACCTTCTCCTCTGTCTTCCATACTTCCACCTCTCCCCTTCTCCCTCTGTGTTACCTTGGCAAGATCTTGTCTTTGACTTTACTGAGAAAAGGAATCATCCAACATGAACTCTGTCTTCACTAATTCTCTCGTGTAAAAATCCCTTGAAATCATTCTCCATTATCCTCCTTTACTACAGTCTCTGACAGAGGTGATGCTTCTCCTTGCTAAGGCAGGCTCCTCTACACAGGCTTGATCCCAGCCCTGCTCATCTTCTCCAGCCCATTACACCTTCAGCCATTACCCCCTCAACCTGGACTTAAACTTCTCCCTATCAACTTGTTCCTTCCCTACTACTTTCAAATATACCCAAGACCCTTCCATTCTTAAAAAGCCTTTACAAGACTCTACCAATCCCCTCAAATTATCGTCCTCTATCTCTTTTCCCTTTATCAACCAAACTCCTGGAAAAAAAGCTAGCTATACTCAATGCCTCCATTTTGTCTCCTCTCCTTAACACTTTGCTGGCCTCATCACTTAACTGAATCTTCTCCATCCAAAGTTACCAATGATACAATTGCCAAACCTGATGGATTTTTCTTTGTTTCCATCCATCTCAAGATATTTGCTGTTTGACACTGATAATTACCCTCTCCTCTTGGCCCCTCTTCTCTGGGGGATTTTATGACACTCTTCTTTCCTGAGTCTCCTCCTAATTATCTGACCATTCCTTCTCCACCTCTTTTTTGGGTCTTCATCCATATCATACCCTCTAAGGGTAGGGGTAGGTGCTTTACAAATTTCTGTCCTAAGCCTTTTTCTTTTCTCCCTCTACACTCTAAATGATCTCAGCAGTTCACATGGGTTTAGCTATTATCTCTATGCAGATGACTTCCAGATTTCAATTTCAGCCTCAGTTTTTTTCCCCTAAATTTTAGCACCATATCACCTGTTAGACATTTCAAACTAGATGTCTTGGAAACATCTCAAACTTCACACATTCAAAATTGAATTCACCTTCTTTCTCCCCAAACAATCCTCTCTTCCAGACTTTCCTATTTCTGCCAAAGGAGCCACCATCTTTCCAGTCTCCTAAGTTTGTGACTTTGGTATCATCCTTGACTCTTCTCCCTCTCCCTCTCCCACCCATGACCATATCTTGCAGTTTCTACCTCCACAACATACCTTGCATCTGACCCCTTTGTCTCTCCTCACATAGTCACCGACTTCGTTCCAGTTTTTGTTGCATCCCTCCTTTTGATTATTGCACTAGGTCCCTAGGTTCCTGGATACTCTTTTCTTTCTGGGTTTTTGTGACACTCCTCTCTCCTGGTCCTCCTCCTACTTTTCTACTCCCTCCTTCTCCATTGCCTTTGATGGCTCTTCATCTATATCACTCTCCCAAACTGTGGGGTGCAATAGATGTCTTCTGTCTTAATACCTCCTTTGAGGAGTTTGCTTGCTCAGCAATAGCTGCAAGGAAACAGATCCAGAGAGACAAAAAAAAAAATACAACCTAGAGAGTCCTCTGTGATCCAGGGCTAACATCTTGTCTGTTTACCTCATGACTCCAGCCTTCTCAATTGGTCACTCTTGATTCCTCATAGGGTTATTTTGAGGATCAAATGAGGTTATATATGCAAAGTCCTCTGCAAATCTCAAAGCATTCTATGGAACACTATGAAATTTAGCTATGGAAAGCAAAAGAGGGAACCAGCCTTGAAAAACTACTTGTTTCTCTCCATCTCAACTGTTCAAGTGGCCCAGGACTATAGTCGGTCCTGGGAGACATTTTCTCATGGCTGCAGGGAGGGAGACTAAGTGAGGTGCTCCTTGGGAAATAGTAACAGCTGGAGGGGGCCCTGGGTTCCTCATGCCTTCTCACACAGTGAATGTTTTAGCCCCATTCTGATATGCCTATAACCCTCCCAGGGAACATTCTATCAGGATATTTTCTAGACAGGCAATTACCTGGGTTCATATGGTTAATTGAAATATTTCTGCTCCTAGAGTTTTAATTCATCCAGTGTAGTTCAGAAGCTACAGATAATAAGACCTAATTTATAATTAGGGCTTATCAGTAATCAGTTAATTTATAGAACCCTGATTCCCAAGGAGGGCTTGCCAAATGGGGACTCAGCACCAGCCTTCCAGGGAGCAGCAGCCTACAAATAACCAAGTCACCAGGGTGGATGGAAAACTAATTTGGGGTTGTCCTTCCACTTCAACCACTTATTAATTAGATTATTGGAGCTCCTTGTCCCCTAGACAAATGGAGAAGCCACTGCCTCTGCTGGCTGGTGGGCAGAACACTAGCATCAGAATTAAGACACTTGGGTCATGGCCCTGGTTCTGCTACTCCCAGGACCTTGGACCATATGACTTTGACCAAATTGCTTAACATCTCTGGGCCTCAGATGAATAGCTCTCTGCCTCTTGTCATCAAATGAGAATATTGAATTAGACACATCCCCTATCCCCAACATCCCTTCCATTTTTCAGGCAGGACCTGAGTTCCAATCTCTGTCTCTATTACTCATTAATTGTGTGTCCTAGGGCCGGTCTCTTTACCTCTCTGTATTCAGTTTTTCCATCTGTCAAATTGGGATAATGATATCTGCTCTCCTTCACAGGGACACTGTGAGGATCAAACAAGACAAGAGGGAAAAGCACACAAGGCATTATTATTAATACCATTATGATTATAATTAAGGCATCGAGGGAGAGTCTCTTCTCCTAACACCTACAATCCTGAGAATTAGTCAGCAGCTGAAAATAAGCACAATATTCCATCCATAAAATTTGCTGTTTATCCAGGTGTTCTGCCAGAGTGGGTGAGCCTCTCTCAGAGGACAATGGGATCTCATACGTGCGTGTATGTGTGTGTGCATGTGTGTGTGTGTATGTGTGTGTGTCTGCTGGCTTGTGTGTGGTGAAAATTGACTGTAAGCCTTTTCTAATGGGGGAAGGGATGGGAGAGAGACTGAAACAGGAAAAAATGATGTCCTGATATCAGCTTGACTTGGAAAACAGGCCTCCCAAGCTTGATGGTGGTCATCCTACCTGACCTGCCCAGAACCATCCCAAAGTTATGGCAAACCAGCCATGAGTCTCCCTGAACAATGTGGATCTCTGCCCTGTTGTGACCAAGTTATTAGCTCAAGGACAAAAGCTGGACTCAAGAAGAAAGCTGGCAGGGATGAAGGAGATGATCCCCCTCAAATGGTCCTAACAAAGCCTTCAGGCAGACATACCTACCTGGAGCATAGTGTCTACCTCCCAGATTCCAAGGCAAAGGGAGGGTGAAGACTACCTCTTTCCCTTTCTACATCATTTCTCTTTGGGCCTCCCCTTTGTGCTTCCTTTTCTCTTTTCAGACTTTCCTAGTTCCTCAGTTGAACCTGATTTCACCCAGATAAACATGTTGTTGGGGGAGACAACAATAGGGCTTAGGACAAGGAATTTTTTAACTGGAAGGGATTGTCTTCAAGAGCTAGCAAGGATTTTGAAAGCCATTTGATTCAATTCCCTCATTTTGCAGAGAAGAAAACTGAGGACCAAGGACAGTAAATGATTTGCCTAAAGTCACACTGGGAAAAAGCACTGGGGAGGATTTGAACTCAGGTCCTCTGACTTCACAGTCAGTGCTCTTTCTGTTGGACTGTGTTGACTACCTATGGCCCAAGAAACACCCTAGATCCTTTGATCAATGGCTCACTCCACACCTAGATGGGTGACAAAAGAACATTTTTCACAGAATTATAGATTCTCCAAATCTATAATTTGGCCAAAGGGACTTTTAAGAAGATCTCATCCAATTCTTCACCTGATATAGGAAATCCCTTCTGCCATACCACTAACCAGTAGTCATCTATCCTCTATTGGAATACTTTTAGAAGCATTGCTTCCCAGGACAGCTCTGCAGGTTCTTTGTGGCTGGTTAAGAGGCACCAACTGTATCTGGTCCCATATATGCTTGCCATGAAGTAGCCTCACCAGACTCTGTGGGAAGCCTGATAGCACTGTCTAAGAAACCATACAGGAGTTTCCTAGTTTCTGTGAGAGACAAAAGGAAAATCATCCACCCAAGTCAGAAACAAAAACATTGATATTGTCCTATTATACATACACACACATACATACATATATACATACACACATATATACATATATATATATATATATATATACATATACATACACATACACATACACACACACAAAAGTGTGTGGATTTTTTTTTTACTAGATCCTATATACCCAAGTACTACCTGTTGTGACTTTGTTTTCAGTGAAGGGAGCTCAAATGAGGAAAATCTTTCTACTAAGTGCAGATTGGTACCTACTCTGAAGCTCAGTCTCAAAGAGTTACCTGGGCACTGAGTGTGACTGGTCCACTGCCAGTATATGTGACAAAAGCCAGACTTGAACCTAGGTAGGCTTTTTTACCCACCACTAAACTGCCTTTCTCTTGGATAATAGGCTCCTAGAGAGCTATGTAGTACAGTGGACAGAGTACTGGGTCTGGAATCAGCAAGACCTGGGTTCAAATCCAGTCTCAGATACTTGGTCACAGATACAGTCTGCCTTGGTTTCCTTAACTGTAAAATAAGGATAATAATATCATCTTCACAGGGTTGTTGTGAGGATCAGTTGAGTGAATCTTGATAAACTGCTCAGCACAGTGCCTGTTTGTCCAATTGTTAGCATAGTTTTTGCTTCTCCTTTCTTTTCTTTTTTCTTTTTTTTTATTCTCATGATATATTTTAAAAATTTGTTTTCTTGTTTACATCATTCATTTTCATGAGATTTTTGAATTACAAATTTTCTCCCCATCTTTCCCCTGCCCCAACCCTAAAACAGCGATCCCACTGTAGAGCCCCTCCCCTGGTCTGCTCTCTAACTTTCTGGTAGGGCAGGGAGGGTCTCCCTACCCCAGCCCCTGTATATCTTAATTCCTAGTTACAGATATTGCAGAACTTTAAATTCTAGATTCTTTCAATTCCTCCCTTGTCACTCACCCCCACTGGAAGGACAAGCAATTCAATACAGGCTGTGGATGTGTGATTATACAGGATATCTTCATAGTGGACATATTTTGACAGTGATCGTATGTCCCTCCTTCCTATCCCTCCCCCCTTGTTCTGTTCTCTACCCTGTCCCTGTCCCTTTACAGAAGTGTGTGC
>CM053595.1:103718181-103736898 GCA_028646575.1 Pseudocheirus occidentalis | reverse complement strand
TTTGGTGTGGGAGTTCTGACTGTGTTGTCTTCCTCTCATTCCATGCTTTGATCCTTTTTGTCTACAAAAAAAGGATTCTAGAGTTTTATTGCTGTTCTTATTTTGCTTCCTTTTCCTCATGTTGGCTAGTCAATTAATTGGTTGGTTCTTTTTTTCAGCTTTGTGGAACTATGCTTCCAGGGGGGAAAACTCTGTTCCAAATCGCTGGGGTTTTTCCAGTTGCCAGAGCTATTAGGGGGGTGTTGAAGCCCCCCCCAGTTTTTGCTTGCTGAGAGTGAACCCCAAGACCACCACCCAAGATGACGATCCAGATCCAAGCCGCTCAACACAAGAGCACTTGGCCCTGATCCATCAATTCAGCCCCCCTGCAGGGTCTGCAGGCCAGGGACTCTGAAGCAGCCCAGTGGGGGCAGCCTCAGGTTCCAGCAGTTCCTGCCCTTCCCCCACTGCTTCCTTGCCCTGGGAGCAGATTGGCCAAACTGCCTTTCCTCCCCCAAATTAAGTTTCAAAGTTCCACTTTCACTGACCTTCTGTAATTCTGGCTTGCCAAATGTGAAGATTCCTGCAGGTGCAGTGGATCTTCTCTGAAGTAGACTCATGCTGAGGCTTGGGAGGCTCCGCTCCTCCCCACCATCCTGTGGCCTGGCCACGGTTTTGGTTTTAGGGCTGGGCTGGTCTCAGCTCCCGCCCTGCTGGCCTGCTGGATGAGCCCCTCCTGCCAGCTAACCCTCTCTAACCCTTGTTTTTCACGCCTTACTAGATGTGGAGTAGCTGGAGGTGAGGTAGATCTTCTCTCTTGTAGACTGTCTGCGGCTCTGCTCGGCTCCTCCTGGACTGCCCTGAGGCCTGGCTGCGGTTTCGGTTTCTGGCTGGGCTGGCCTCAGCTCCAAGCCTGCCGTGATGAGCACCTGCTGCTGAACTGCTTTCAGTGAGAGATGTGTTTTCTGTATTTTTGTGAGTTTTAGAGTCCTAGATTTTGTTTAGGGTCGTATTTTATGGGTATTTTTGGTGGCTGGGTGGGAGCTGCAGATCCTTGCTCCTTCTATGCTGCCATCTTGGCTCTTCCCCCTTATCCTTTATTTTCAAAGAGGACCAAAGACATCTTGGGGGTGATGCCTTGATTTGTACATGAATCAGGTTCAAGTGAGACAGTTGCACAAAGTCATCAGCCTTGCTTTCTCTTCCAGAGTCATCAAAGTCCAGTGGCAGGACAAAAGTCATGATGGCAGGCCATGGCTAAGAATGCAGTGGATGACCTCAGTGTCTTTGATGCCTGACCAAGCTCTAAGCTCTCCACTTCACCTGCCTCAGCCTCTTTCATGGCTGTTGAACCAAATTGTTCTTGCCTGTTCATTCTGTCAGGGAAGTCTTCACTCACTTGGGGTGGACACCCCAGTAATTCACCAATGGGTTGTCAGTTGTCCACAATCTGGTTTAGCTCATTGGTGTCCATTTGCCACCCAATTCTCACCTATGGCTCCAAGAAGCTATAGAACTCACAGTAGCCACACACCGCTGCATAATAGGTACTTAATAATAATTGTTATCTATTATTACTGACAATGTTATGGAGAAAATCAGCTTGGCCTGAGATCCTATTGGAAACCTCCTATCACACATCATTAAGGAAGAGGAGAAAATATCATGGGGGAGATTTTTCCAAAGGACACTCCTGGAGAATTAGTCCATTATTTTATAGAGATATATTTGTGGAACATCTGCAGTGTGCTGCTGCACACTGCAGAAAGGTCCAGAGGTATCCTGCCAGGGGTGTGCTAGTAAATATTTAACAACCAGCTCTCCAAATAAAGCAGGAAACACTTTTAAATTTAATCTGCATTATTAACATTTCCCATCCATTCTTTAAGTCTAGACAATTAACAACAATAAATCAAGCCCTGATTTTTAGTGTTTGTGGATTCCCAAGGTATAAGTGCTCATATTGAAATTTTAACAATCAGCTCTACTAGTTTGAGATGGCTCCAGCACACCCTTATTTCTTACCCTTGAGGAACTTACCATCTAGCAGAGGAGACAAGACTCTCACATAAAACAATCAGAAAACAATTAAGTGCTAAGTTCCTGAAAATGAGAACTTAGTATTTCAAAATACTAAATATTTTCGAAATATTCAGTATTTCATGCTTTAATATGTAATCTCCTTGAGAAGGGTGGCTAGGTGGCACAGTGGAAAGAGTCAAAAAAAAGTCCGACTTCTCCTTGTGAGTTCAAATCTGGCTTCAGACACTAGCCGTGTGAACCTGGACAAGTCGCTTACCGCAGTTTCCTCATCTATAAAATGAGTTCAGCAAGGAAATGGCAAACCACTCTGGTATCTTTGCCAAGAAAATCCCAAAAGGGGCCATGAAGAGTTGGACAGAATGAAAACAACTAAACAACAGTAACAAATTCCTGAGATACTTTAGTAGCTGATCTTCCTGAGATACATTAGTAGCTAAGCTTCCTAAGATGCCTTGGTAGTTGATTTTCCTGAGATGCCTTAGAAGCCTGTCTTCCTGAGATGCTATGGCCAGTCATCTCCATCATTATCACCATCATCTGGTGGCCAAGGCCCAGGCAATGAGATTTTCTAACCTTTAATTAGGCTGATCCTGAGACAATAGCCATGCAGTCCACTGGGTCCACATCTGCATCTTTCCAGCTTTGTAGCACCCTCTGGAGCTTGTGCTCTGTTGGAGTAGCCTTTGACATTTCAGAGTTACCTCTAAGCTATGATGGACCACAGAAGAAGTACTGTCAGGACCCCAGGAAGGCCACCTGTAAAACCACTCAAGTTCTAAGTAACCCTTTAAAATATTCCACTAACCAGCCCCCTGGTAAATCAATTCCAGTCAGCCCATACAAACTTTGAAGGTGGAACCTGACTTGGCCTTCAAGGGCTCTGAGCCAATCCATAAAGACAGCTTTGCTGTGCTCTGTTGGCTGTGGTCCATTGCCCCCAGAACATCATTGGGCATTATTAAGATTACTGGGATGGTTGCCCCTCTGCCAGACATTGCTGATATTAATGAATCGTCCCCTGTCAAATATTCATATACCTAAGAATGCATAAACCTCTCTAGCAATTTAAGTAATACCCAGAGAAGAACGATGCATCTCTATTAATATAAGCCGGTCTCACATCCACTTTTATGCAAGGGTTTTATTCTGGCCCATTTCCATGCAGAAGGTATTTTATGAGTTGACAAAGACAGGCTAAATAACTCAGTTACTGTGTTTGGCTATGGATGAAGCAGCTATTTTAAGACTCTGGAGTTCAAGGTTATCTGTTCCAGTACTTTTGTTTAAATTGATTTGTAGAGATGCTTTCTTGACCTTGCTAGATAAAATAGCATCAAGGAAAAAAAAAGTGTTAGGTTCTCATTAGAGGGTCTAGTGTGAGCATCAGGCAAGCTGTTGGCTTGTATGATTTGGCCTAGTTGCCTGACTTCTGATCAGTTGACCTTGAGCCTGTCTGTGTTTACATTAACAATGTAACACAACAATTGTGTCTCTCTGTACTCTGTAAAAACAGCTTCTGTTTGTTTAGTGCCCTCCATTTCTTAAGCAAAGTTACTCTTGAAATCTCAAACTCACAGTTATCCCGGCTGAGGTGGCTAGGAATCCAATGCCAGGAGGCTTCAGGAAGGGGGAGGTGAAGAGGGATAACTCCAGAGCTTGGTGTCAGTGAACCAAGAATAAGAGTGGAGATTGGAGGAGTAAGGAGGAGAGCAGGGTTGGAGGGGAAGGGAGGAATGTGAGTCTATTTTGGGATCTTTGTAATGTGGCTTGACTGTCAGTATAGATCTAGGATTCTTAACATGGAGTCTGTGAACTTGTTTTTTTTAATATTTTAAAACTATTTCCATATAATTGGTTTGCTTTGTAATCCTATTTATTTTATTACATGCCCTTTAAAAATGTCCTTCTAAGAAGGGGTCTACAGGCTTCATTGTACTGCCAAAGGGGTGGCACAGAAACAAATTCTTACCAGGTAATGATTTTACTTAAGTAGGTTTTACCAACTCTGCTTTGCACTGTATATTTCCAGTCTTATTCAATAGCATAGTGTCCAGCTGGTCTATCTTAACAACATAAAGAAGGATCAGCAAGGATTTAAGTCAAATGGACCTTAAGAATCACCTTTTCCCTTCTTCCAATTTTTACAAATGAGGAAACAAAGCCCCACTGACTTGTCTGAGATCACACAGGTGGTAAGTGGCAGAACTGGGATTCACGGTAGGCCCCTTGACTCCAAAGCCAGGACCTTTCCTCTCACCTGCAGCTGTCTGTTAGCGAGTAGGTCTGCCATCCAGTTCATTGAGTTCTTCTGTACCTCCAGAAATTATCATCACCTCTTCCTTGAAGCATTCTTTATCCCTCTTGCCCTTAGTGATCTCTTCCTCTCCTGAACCCCTTGAAAGTCAGTGTCTGTCCCACACGTTTGGTATCTGTAATACATTGTGTTATTAATTATATTTTTAATGCTTTTTAAAACTCTGAACTTGACAAACACCAAAAGAAAATAAAATGAAAATTTTCTATATACAAAATAGAAAGGAAAGGAGGACTCTATGTGAAATTATGCATTTCTATTATATGCAACTTGTCTTTTTAAGAGTATATAATAAATTCTATGTGTTACTTTCAAAAGCCAACTTGTTGGTTTCCTTTTGAACTGTTTTCTTCTGTGCATTAAAAAATACACACACAAAAACTTCAATAGACTTCTTTACTTTTTTTTTGTTGCAACATTATACCTAACTTCCCTCTTTCCCACCCTTGTGTTAATTATTCTGTAGTGTCTATTTTTCTTTTCTCTCCTAGAAGTAGTAACTAGGTTGTAAGCTCCTTACTTGCAATGCCTACAGAAAGGATCCTATTTATTCTAGTATATACCTTAGTATAGGGCAGCTAAGTGACACAGTGGATAGAGCGCTGGGCAGGAAGAGTTCAAATCCAACCTCAGACACTAGCTGTGTGACCCTGGACCAGTTGCTTAACCCTGTTTGCCTCAGTTTCTTCATCTGTAAAATGAGCTGGAGAAGGAAACAGCAAACCATGGCAGTATCTTTGCCAAGAAAATCCCAGACTGAAAAACAAGGTGAGTATATTTCATCATCATTCCTTAGTACCTTTTACTGTGTTGGGCTCAGTGAATAATTGTTGAGTATGAAGGTGAAGAAAACACCTTCACCTCCCTTTCCCAAGCTGGTAAAGTATCTCTCTGGAGCTTTTTCTGCTTGAAGAGTCTAGCCTTCTGGCCTCTGTCTCTCCTCTGTGCACTGGCCATCAATGTTCTTGCAATTTCGTCTTGTCTCAACAATGTTTGCATAGCTTTTTCTATACATCAGCTCATTAGATCCTCATGATAACTCTGACAAATAAGTGTTAGCATTATCATTTCCATCTGACAAATAAAGTACCTCAGGCATGTTAAATGACTTACCCAGGATCACAGCTAATAGGTATCAAAGATGGACTTCAAATCCTGCATCTTTCTAATTCTGAGGTCAGTGCTATCTCCACCACACAATGCCGCCTCTCACTTCTGTAAGGTGAACTAAGCTTGTTCCTCACTGAGAACACATCACTCAGAGTCCCCAGGTGTTGAGACTGTGGGAACTAATGAAGTTTCTGACTAGATATTTAATTTTTAACTACCTATATATGAAACAGTGTAGATTACAAAGAGGCACAGAATTGGGAATCAGATGCCAAGCATCCGTGTGCCATCATCCCAGAAGCCATCCATGGCTGTGCCCCTCTGAATTTCAGTTTCTTTCTTGGTCTGTCTATGATGGATCTCTGCAAGCTCCATCATCTCATCTCCAGGTTCCTTTCTGGAGGTGCCTCCTCTCTCTCCTCTCCTGAATCACCACGGGCACTTGGTGAGGAACATCAACTATCTAAGAATACAGATATTGAGGGGCACCTTAGCCCAGGCACCATGGATGTGATTGGAAAGAAATAGTCTAAGAAGTATAGTGGTCCACTACCAGTGGAAGAAGATTGTATAGAATACTATCATACTAAGAAATTCAAGAGTCCACAGAGTACAGGAAAGCCAGCTGGCTCCTTGTCTGTGGCAGTTTGATATAATGTGAAGAACACCTGTGTGGGAGTCAGGACACCTGGGGGAAATCTTTGTTCTGAGACTAGCCCTTAGAACTTTGATACGTCTTCACTTGTCTCCAGTCTCAGTTTCCTTAGCTATTAAGTGGGGATACTAATTCATATCATTCTTGCCTACAAAGGGGACTGGGATAATAAGTTAAATAGTAAACAGGAAAGTATCTTAGAAAGGTTAAAGCTATGTCCAATTCCTAAGAAGTACTATAAGGCAGAGCCCAAGAGAAAGGATGAAACTCATGTATTGCCTGCAAGTAATCACTAGATGGCAGTGTGTCAAAGCAGCCTGTATGATGGCAGGGTGAGGGTGTCAATTTCAGGCCTGTGCTACATGTGGGTCTTAGGAGATCTTTGGGATTCTTCAATTGAAAGCATCATACCATAGAAGAGAAGAGGGTTTCCTCTGAGGCTGCTGGACAGTGTTTCTGAGGGCTGAAACCATCCCTCCTTTCTCCTTACATCAGGGAGCATATTCATGGTAGAGGGTGGACTGGCTCACTGCCTGGGGCATAGATCCCATTGGCTCTTGGGGATATGTCATCCCACCCAGCGTCCACTATTAGCCCTAATGGCTAGACTAGGATGCTTTAATGAGGGATGAATACCAGAACAGGATCTTGGGATGTTGGCACTGGAAGAGACTTTTGAGATCATCTATTATAACATCCTTGTTTTGCAAATGAAGACACTGAGCCTCAGAGAGAAAAAGATGACTGGCTTAAGGTCCTATGATTAAATTTTTTTAGTGTAACCTGCATTTTGGCCTCCCTCATATGATGTGTGTATACATATATTTATATTTCAAAGTATTTTCCCATTGAATATTCGTTTGAGCCTCTTGGTAATCCAGAGGACAAGGCTTATTGTGCCCATTTGACAGATGAAGGAGCTGAGGCTCGAAGAGGGCACAGGGTCATACATTTAAAGCTGAAGGACCTTAAAAGTCCTTTACCAAGGGTAGGGAGCCGCAGCCTCAAAGCCACATGTGACCCTCTATGTCCTCAAGTGCAGCCCTCTGACTGAATCCAAACTTCACAGAACAAATTCCCTTAATAAAAGGATTTATTCTGTGAAGTTTAGATTTAGTCAAAAAGCCACCTTTGAGGGACACCTTAGACCAGGCACCATGGATGTGATTGGAAAGAAATAGTCTAAGAAGTATAGTGGTCCACTACCAGTGGAAGAAGATTGTATAGAATACTATCATACTAAGAAATTCAAGAGTCCACAGAGTACAGGAAAGCCAGCTGGCTTTCCTAGAGGGTTCCATGTGACCTTGAGGCTGCAGGTTTCACACCCTTGAATTCTAGTCCAACCTTCCTCATCCCCACCCCCACTTTTATAGATAAGGAAACTGACAAAGAAGTTAAGTAACCTACTCCGTGTCACAGGGGTAGTAAGAGAACAAAATGGGTAAGTTTTGAGCCCATGACTTCTGATGCCCATGTTCTTCTCCCTGCACCACATGCCTCTGTTGGCTAAAGTCTCACAACTAATCAGTGGCAGAGCTGGGACTCACACCCAGGTCTCCTGTCCCCAGCCCAATGTTCTTTCTACTTCACATCCCCTTTTGCTGCTCACTTTTCCCCTACCTCCATGAGAATCAAAGATCTGTGACATCTTCTTTCTGGAGCAAGGTGATAGCTCAATGAGAACTCACGTTTTGGCTCAGAGACTGATCTCCTGACAACAGCAATGCCCTGCCTCCAAGCATTTCCATTTTTCTACCAGTTCTCCTTTTTTTCCCCCTTCCTCTCAAGTTTTGATTGAATTTATACTTAATGAATCCAACTTTGTCATTTAGGGGATGTTCAAGCAATAAGACAGGACAAGGCGTGAATGATGATGAAATAATTCATGCCTGGAGCATTGTCAGGCATAAGGCCAAAGGCCCGATGCCATCTCTGCAACTAGGTGTGAATTATTACTCCATAATTCAAGTCCTGTAGAAACAACAGGGGACTAGCGATAGATGGGGCAAGATATTGAGTCTCTTCATTTTATGTACACTGAAAGACCAAAAGAACTTACTCATCTTTTAGGGGGATGAGAGGAAGGGTTTTATTCATGGTTTCTTAGGGAAAAAAAACGTGGGTGAGAATGATTCCAGGCACCAACTGACTCTTGGCAGTAGGTGTCCTTTCCCTGGGTGGGGATAAGCAATTAACCTTAGTAGGAGCAAGACAAACACATAGGAAATTTGGGGGGGGGCAGTGATCAGAGTAGAGGGCTTCTAGACAGAGTGCCTGGCCTAGAGTCAGGAAGACTCATCTTTGTGAATTTGAATCTGGCCCTAGATACTTACAAACTGTTTGACCCTAGGCATGTCAACTTAGCCCTGTTTGCCTCAGTTTCCTCATCTGTAAAATGAGCTGGACAAGGAAATGGCAAACCACTCCAATATCTTTGCCAAGAAAACCCCAAATGAGTTCATGGATATTCAGGCACAACCAGAAAACAAGCAGACAACGCCAGATCAGAGTGAGCATGTTGTTCCAGGTGTACGTACCAACATGAGCTGAGCTCAGCCAAATCAGAGAAACTTCTGAGTCCCAGTAATAGGGCAGGACACAACACAATATGGGCTTAGATAAGCTAAGGTGGTCACTTGGGACCACATAGGACCACAGACCTAGATCTGGGGAGCCCATCTAATTCAACCTCCTAATTTTACAGATAAGGAGACAGGCCCAGGAAAATCAAAGCGATTTGTCTGAGGTCATTGTTATCATAGATCATAGACTTGGATCTGGAAGGGACCTCAAATGTCATTTTCTCCAACCTCATTTTACAGGTGAAGGAAAGTGAGGCCCAGAGAGGTTGTGACTTACAGTAGTAAGCATCAGAGGTAAGATTTGACCCAGGTACTCTGAGCTCAGTGCTCTGTTCACTATACCAGGCTGGCATGGTTTCAAAGAGGGGTGGGCAAGACTTCCAGGAAGATAAAGCAAATATTGGCAGCAAATATCAACTATAATACCAGGGATTACCTTGAGCTGCTCTAATTTGGATCCTTCAAATAATAAAGCTTTGGATCCTAGAGCTGGGTGGAGGACATCATTCATCAGCTTGGCTCCTACAACAGAACTTTCAGAGTCAAAGATTCTTGGAGTATTTGAGTTAGAAGAGACTTTATCATTTGACCCAAGCTCCTACTCAGAATGAAAATCCCTTTTACAGCAGGATTTGTGTCTTGCTCAGGAAGATTCAAGATATCAAGATCCAATTCAAGCAAGCAAAGAACATGTAAGAAGATAAGCCAGGGAGAAGGAAGAAATAGGTCAGATCTGCTTGGTCCCCAGGTGGAAATGGTCACATCCCATTGGGGGCCTGGGCAGAATGGGACACTCCAACCAGTAATGTCTGGTTGGACTTTATAGGGTTCTCATCTGGATCCAGTAGGACTGAGTATAAATTGGGAGATGGGAACAGAGGAATCTAGACTTGGGGACTTGTGTCTATTTACGCTGGGGTGACAAAGAAAGCAGAAAAGAGCATGGGGAGAGGAAAAGAAGGGTACTGTACTAAAGGAAAGACTCTCAGTGAATTGGTGGTTAGTTGGTATCCAAACTCACAGCTAGTGGGGAAGGGGCTTTGAGCTCTTACTACTGGTCTAGTGGGATAGAGTAACTACTATGATCATTGTAGATTGGTTCTGGGTTTTAAAGAAGCTGATGTAGCTAAGTGAGGCTGGGTCCCCTGAGAGGTTAAGGAGAACTTTGAAGCCCATATCCTGGCGTATGCTGGAGCTAGTTTTCCCTAGCTCAGAACTAATTGTTAAATTTTCAGTATGAGCATTTACATTTCTGAAACAGGTAAATGCTACAAATCAGGTTTGATTTATTGTTTTGTTGACTTAAGAAAGTAATGGAGAAAATATTAGTAGTGTCGATTAAGCTTAAAAGTGTGTTGGTTGTACATTATTGGGGGAAAGAGCTAGTTGTTAAATATTTACCCACACATCCCTGGCCATATCTCACATATGAGTCACAGCTTCTGGCCAGACTTGAAGTTCTGCAGGTATCTGCATCCACCAAGTATGTGTTCCTTTGGGATTGACCTCAGAGAAGAGTGTCCCTTCTTTTTGGACTCCAGAATTCTAATCCTCTATGACCAAGTCACCTCTTGGCTTCAGGACAGGAGGCTTGGTTATAGGGATATTGACACTGAGGGCTCTCTACCTACTTCTTTCCAGGTGCCTCCAGAGCCCCCAAGAGAAGAATGTCCTCCCCACCAATCCCATCAGATCCTGTATTTTTCTTTCACTCACATGTTATCTTACCATAACTTGGTCTAAACAGTTTTAAGTTCCCTGTGGCTGAATGCCTTGTGGTCCTCAGGTACCAAGGTCTCTGTAAGGGAGAAAAGTTTTTTTGAGGTTATTTTTATATGACTTTCCAAAGGAATTGCACCTAGGAATGAGCCAACTTTGGCTTTTCTCATAGACATTCATTATTTCTTCATAGACTTCATTCTTTTCTTCAGGTTTGGTATGGATGTAGGAGTATTGGTTATCCTCTCTTTAGTGGCCACTGAAAGGGAGTTTCCTACAGCAGTAAGATGTATTGCCATAGTATACAGAGCAGGAAGGGTAAAATTCAAATAAACAACATTTGCAGAAAGACATAATGGATAGAAGGCAGCTAGGCAGCACAGTGGATAGAGAGCCAGGTCTCAATTTAGAAAGACCTGAGTTCAAATCTGGCCTCAGTCACTGACTAACTGTGTGACCCTAAGCAAGTGGTTTCCTCATTTGTAAAATGAATTGGAGAAGGAGACAGCAAGTCCACTCCAGTATCCTTGCCAACAAAACCCCAAATGGGGTCACAAAGAGCTGGAAACAACTGAACAACAACAACGATATGGACAGAATGCTTGGCTTAGAGGTAGCTAGGTGGTGGGTGCAGTGAATAGAGCGCTGGCCCTGAGTTCAAATCTGACCTCAGACACTTAACATGTACTAGCTGCGTGACCTTGGGCAAGTCACTCAACCCCAATTGTCCCTCTAAAAAAAAAAAAGCAAAAAAAAAAAATGCTTGGCTTGGAGCTAGAAAGACCTGGTGTCAAGACCTGATTCAGATACTACTAGAAGTGTGACCCTGCGCAAGTGGCTTAATTTCTTTGAGCCTGAGTTTCTTCATCTATAAAATGAGGAAGTTGGGCTACTTGGCCTTTGAGATCCTTTTCAGCTCCAAGTCTATGATCTTTTGAACCTTTGACATCGTCATCATTCTTTGAGGAAGATCCTATTTCCAGAAAAGATGTTGGAGCTGGGGTCTCAAAGGAGCCTATCACCCTCATTCATATCTCTGAAAAAGTAATAGAAACAACCAAAATAAGCAAAGCTGCCAGGAATTCTTCAAAGAAGATTAAAGAATCACTCAAAGAAATGAACAAAGTGATACAGAGCCCTGGCACAGTGAAAAAATACTTGGGATTTTAAAAACGCACAAGGAAATGCTCGGGGGAAATGTACAAAATAAAACAAATGCCCAACAGTAGCACAAAAAAAAACAACAACAATTTTTCTTGATACAAAAGAATGAACAATGGAAAAATTAAAGGAAGAAATGGAATTAGCAAAAAAAATCATCTATTTTAGAAGGACTTGGTACAAATAAAGAATCTCAGGAGAAAGTTCTAAATTCTAACTATTTTTAAAATTCTAGCTATTTTTCACTCACTGCTTCCATCATGATACTCAGTCTCCCCAAACCTCTACCTTCCTGCCTATAAAATGGAGGGGGTGAACAAAACGACTTCTAAAGTCCCTTCCCAGGCCAAATCTGGGATCCAAAAAATTCTGGCTTTGCTACTTATTACCTGTGTAACTTTAGACATTGTTTCTAATGTTTGGCCTGTCCTCTGAGAATGGAAGATTAGACTAAACAATTTTGAAGGTCCCTTTTAAGAAGCAATGTGCTGGTAAATATTTAACAATCGACTCTTGGGGGGTGGATGGGATATGACATAACATTCATAAATTTCTTACACATTTCACTGATTGTTGTCATTCACTACTTTCAGTCATGTCTTATTATGTAAGCCCATTTAGGGTTATCTTGGCATGGTTTGTCATTTCCTTCTCCAGCTCATTTTACAGACGAGGAAACTGAGCTAAACAGGATCAAGTGACTTGCCCAGGGTCACACAGCTAGTAAGTGTCTGGGGCTGGATTTGAACTCATGAAGAAGAGTCTTCTGACTCCAGGCCTGGTGCTCTATCCACTGAGCCACCTAGCTGATACAAAGGATGTATATATAGCATACCATTCACCAATAATAATAAAATATACAAGACTCTTTCTTGCAAATTCCATTTAGACAATTGATTCTCACAGAATGCTTTTGTTGATTTTTGCCAGACTCTTGTGTCTCTAGCCATGCTATGATTGTGATTCAGCTGTGATTTGACAAATAGAGTTGTAGTTCAATAAGTTCTTTTCCCAATAAATGCATTGTAATTGTGATATGTGAACTACTATTAAATTACTTCTCATCATCTTGCAAGTTATATTAATTAAACTGAAACTTCTTTCAGCATTAGTACTACTGACTGTATATAGTGCTATCTTTTTACCTGTGTGTATAGATTGTTGCCAGGATTGGAACATTGTTTGATTTTATATTATAATCTTCAAAATCCTGAAAATCATTTAAATCAGTTTTATGTTTTAAAATTTCACTTAATTGATAATTTTTACCAGCTAGCTGTAGTAAAGTTAGTTCTTCATAAGGCCAAGTAGATGGCTCTAATAAATCAAAATAATTAAAAATGCTTTCATCATTGTTTCTGTTCAATAAAGGATGTAAGTTTATGTGTTAAATTATATTTTCTAGTAACTTATTCCTAGGGAGAACATTAAATTTATTATTTTTATTAAATGGAGTATCTTTAAACTTATCTGACTTAATCAAATCTTCAACTTGAGATTCATGCTTTCCAGTACCAATCTTTAAATTTTCCAAAGCTCTTATGGTGTGTTTGATTAATTTTTGCATTTTCTGAATGTTAGTTGATCTTGACTGCAATGCAGCTGAAAGTAATGAAAATTCTTCAAGAATGCCAATCATTAAAACAAGATCTTACAAGAAATTAATGTTAGCTAATTTCTTTTCCAAACCAGAATAAGAAGAATGGAAAAGTGCATTTGTAATATAGGGTATGAGGCACCATTAGAGCAGTAGCAACTCATAAACTACCTTCTGCCCTTCACGATCCCAGTACTTGACCAATTTTAATCATTTCCATTTCAAGTTCTTTAGCTGTGGTTTCTTGTTCAGTTTCATTTTTACTACATTGGTGATAAATAATATACATTTTATCCAGAAATATTTTAAAATGATTGATATTTTATTTCAGATATTGAACTGTCAAGTTATAATTGCAATTGATGACTTAAATAGGGTCAAATGATGGTTTTAGGAAAATTTTCTAGCAACTTTGTAGTTACTCCAGACTTTCTTCCCAGCAAAACAGAACAAAATGCAATTAAATTTGCTTTCAAATATTCACCATGAAAGGCACAATTATTTAAAGTAGACAATAATCTGTTAAAAATACATTCTGCTGTGGTTGACACTAATTCTTTTTAAACAACAAATAATAATAACACCAGTTTGGGAAATGAATGAACTGCACATTGACTGTTTTTAACAACTGGTCTGCAATTCCTAAAATTTTAATAATCGACTCTGTTAAGCTGGTATAATCTGGCTCCAGCACATTACTCTGTGTCACCTTAGACAAGTCACTTGCCCTCCTCCATCTCATTTTCATTTTCTATAGAATGAAAAGTTAGACATAGTAGAGGATTTTTAAGACTCCTTCCAGCTCTAAAACTGCAATCCTGGGACAAAATGATGATGAAGCCTTCCTTGAGGAAGATCAAAGCAAAGGTGGGCAGGCAGGCACTGGGGGTAGATGGAAAATCCTGGTACATGGGAGGGAGGGCACTGAACGGATAGGAGGGAACATGCTGAACATTACTTTCATCTGCCTCCCTGAAGAGGCCCAAGTAAGGAACAAACCAAGAGATTTCTCATCACTTCCCCTGGGAGGATAAAGACGAAAAAATTGTGCAAAACCCTAGAGGATCTCTGGTAAGAAACATTCCTGTGCAGGATCCCATGGGATGAACAGGGACCCAGGTATCACTGCAGAATCATGAAATTCTAAGATGCTGTTTGCCCTTCGCCTCCTCCACTTTCAGTTGTATAAAGCTTCTGTTTCATGACCATCTGAGACAATTACTTGGGGAGAGCTCCCTGATACCACTGAGGAATTAACTGGCTCAGATCTTTCCTTATCAAATATTGTTTTAAATAGCCTGTATCTTGGGGTGGCTAGGTGGCGTAGTGAATATGAGCAACGGCCCTGGAGTCAGGAGGACTTGAGTTCAAATCTGGTCTCAGACACTTAGCATGTACTAGCCATGTGACCTTGAGCAAGTCACTAAACCCCAATTGCCCTGCCTTCCCCGCCTCCAAAAAGAAGAAAAGAAAACAAAAAGTAGCCTATATCTTGCTCCCACCACAGTGTTCTTTGGGGATCCCTCATCCCTGGGGCTGTTAAGGAGAAAAAGCTACCTTCTCTTACCCTTCTTCATATAGCTCATCAGTCACCAAGCCTTCCGCAAGCTATTTCCACATCTCTCACATCCATCCCCTTCTTTCTCAGCATATGGCCACCACTCTAATTTAGGTCATCATTGCTTCTCATACCTATACTACTGGATTAACTTCCTAAGCAGCTAGGGGACTGGAATGCTAGATTTGGAGGCAGGAAGACCCCGAGTTCAAATGCTGCCTCGGAGGTTGACTTTGTTGTATGAACTTGGGCAAGTCAATTAACTTCTTTTAGTTTCCATTTCCTCATCTACAAAATGGGATAATAATACTACTTAGTTCATAGGGTGGTTGTGAAGATCAATGAGATTTATATATAAATATGTGTGTGTATAAAACTTTGCAAACCTTCAAGCCCTATATAATTGCTAGCTGTTATTGTTATTATTAATTATTATTCTCCTTGTCCCCTCTCTAATAGATCCTCACACAGCTGCCAAAATATCACTGCCATTTGAATTGTCTTAGGAAGATTCTGAAGATCACCTGGCATGATAAGGTACCCCCTTGCTCGAACTAAACTGCCAAGCATTCCAACTCTGCTTCAGAGAGCGTGACTCAGATGGGCTGGCCACATTGTTAGAATGCAAAACGTATGTTTGCCAAAAAGACTGTTTTATGGAGAACTCACACAGGGCAGGCTTTCACATACTGGTCAGAAGAAGTGATACAAGAACACTCTCAAAGTTTCTCTCAAGAACTTTGGAATTGATTGTGTGACATGGGAGACTCTGGTACAGGACCACTGAGTATGGTGTGCTCACATCAAGAGGGGTTTGTGTTAGATCTATGAGCAAAGCAGAATTGAAACAGCTCAAAGGAAATGCGGGATGTGCAGATTTAGAGAATCCACTCCAAAAGTTCACATGGACTATTTGCTCCCAACCAGTAGTAGAGCATTCCGAGCTCCTATTGCTCTGATCAGCCACAGTAAGACACACTGGAACTTGAGTCTAGTATAGTGATGTCACTTAGGTCCTCTTGGAGAACAAGGGACAACAACTACCACTAAAGCTTCGCTATGACTGCATCACTCACTCCCTTGCTCTAAATTCTTCAGTAACTCTTGAATAAAATACGAATTCCTCACTTGGTATTTAAAGCCCAGCATGTGTCCTGACTCCCACCAACTTTTGCAGCCTTATTTTATACTCCTCTATGTTCTAACCCAATATTCTTTTCCTACTTATCTGACCATTCTTTCTCAGTCTTCTTTGATGGACTATTAGCTATTCCGTGCATTCAAGAAACCACACCTGGAATGCATTTGCTACTTGTCTTCACCATTCAGAATCCTGATCATCCTTCAAGTAGCAACTTGTATTATTCACACACACACACACACACACACACACGTGCATGTACACACATACACTCTTGCTGTCTGTCTTTCTCTCTACATATATATCATACATTAGATATTATACCATATTTATCCACACATACATATAAACATGTCCCACAATGACTGCATCTTGTGATTCAATTCTGGATCTAGTTCAGCTCCCTTTCTATTCAATTATTGGTCTAGTCCAATTTATGTCTTGCAAGAAAAGTTTATTATGGGAATCTCATCATTTATTATGAAACAACAGTATTGTTGACTGCATTGTTTGGACCTAACCCTGCATAGCTGGGAAGCTGGACCACCTCTACCTGCTGCTTAGGGACCCCTAACTAAGGACCTAGGTTATTCTGACCAGAAACCCAGTCAAATCTGAAGATTGATGCGCATTACAATTGCACATCTCAACCAACCCATACATCTTATCTGAAAACGGGTCCCTCGCTGGTCAGTTATTGTTTCCTTTTTCCTTAGATTGAATGCAGACACTTAAGGGAGAGTGAGACACCTTCTTCTGATTATGGGGAATTGCACCTGTTTGCTCTACCCCCTTCCAGCTCTTGAAACTCTCTCATTCTCTTCCCAACTTAGAAAGCCCCTAGCCTTACCTCCAATTAAAAACCATGTTACCTAATCTTGTATCCTAGTTTATATCCTGTTAATTGTTAACTTTTCATGAATAAAAATCTGTATTCTCCTGTATTCAGGGTCCAGTGCAAAGCCAAGGGGACCTGATCCTGATTCATTATGCAGTTAGCATGCATTGCTCAATAAATTGATATGCTCAGAAACTCTAACCTTTGTTTCCTCAATTATTTTAGATTTCACCTGCCATAGTGTATATGTACTTATGTGTGTATATCTATATCTATATCTATATCTATATCTATATCTATATCTATCTATCTATGTGCATGTGTATATGAGTGTATGTACATGGATATATATGCACTCATATACAAATATATGTATATATTCACATATATATATTTATATATATGCACACATTATATTATCCCTTTAGTAGAATGCAAACTCCTTGAAGGTAAGGACTGTTTAGTTTGTGTCCTTGTTTTCCCAGAATCAAGCACAATGACTGGCTTTTAATAAGTGTTTCTTGGAACAAATTTTATTTTACCATTCAACTTTACCTTTCTTAAGAAACTCTCTTTTTTATCTTTTTGTTCGAATTCAACATTCGCTTTTATAAGATTTTGAGTTGTGAATTTTTTTCTCCCTCTCTCCCTTCCTTCCCCCCTCACCAAGATAGCAAACAACCCGGTATAGGTTATGCACGGGCAACCAGGTTAAACATATTTCCACATTAGTCATGTTGTGAAAGAAGAAACAGAACAGAAATATAATGTTCCAGGGGTGGAGTCAAGATCGTGGTGCAGAAGCAGGAAAACTCTGCAGCTCCCCCCCTAACCACTTCAAATACCTAGAAAATATGACTCTAAACAAATTTTAGAGCTCCAGAACTCATAAAATAACAGAGAAACAAGGCTCCCACTGAAGGCAGCCTGGCAGACGGATGGAAGGGATTCATCACAGTGCTCTGGGAGCAGAGCCCAGCCCCATACAGTTTTTGACGCAGGCCATTCAGGAGAAGCCACAGTTGGAGCTTTCAGGAGAGCGGATCACCAGCAGCTGTGGCAGTTTCCAGAATTACCAACCTATAAGAGCCAAGGACAAAGGGAAAAGGTCAATGGAACTCGGCTAAATTTGGGGGAGAGGGTCTGAGCCCTGCCTCCAGAGCTAGAAGCAGTGGCAGAAGCTTCTGGCCTACAGATTGCAGAGGGCCAAACAATCATTCAGAGGCTAAGTGCTCTTTCATTGAGCTTCCTGGATCCAGATCATGGTCTCAGGTAGTGGTCCTGAGGTGTGTGACCAGTGAGCCAAAGCTGGTGGGGGCTATAGAGACAGCCTCCTAATAGCTCTGGCAGCAAAACCCCCAGCAATTTGGGACAGAGCTCTTCCCTCTGAAAACAGAGTTCTTTTGAGCCCAAAAGTCAAGTAACTCACTGACAACATGAGCAGGCAAAGGAAGCAAAGAAAATTCAGCAATCCAACTTTAGATTCCTTTTCTGGGGACAAAAAGGATCAACACATGGAATAGGAGGAAGACATCAGTGAGAACTCCCACACCAAAAGCTTCCAAGAAAAATGTAGACTGGTTACAAACCATAGAGCAGCTTAAGAAGAATTTTGAAAACCAAATAAGAGAAGTGGAACAAAAATTGGGGACAGAAATGAGAATGATGCAAGAAAATCATGAAAAGAGAGTCAACAACCTGATTGAAGAAAGTAACACTTTAAAAATAGACTAACTCAAATGGCAAAAGAGTCCCAAAAAGCCAATGAGGAGAAGAATGCCTTAAAAAGTCAAATTTGCCAAATGGAAAAAGAATCTTAAAAGCTTTCTGAAGAGAATAATTCCTTCAGAATTAGAGTAGAGCAAATGGAAGCAAATGACTTTATAAGAAATCAAGATAATATTAAACAGATTCAAACAAATGAAAAAATAGAAAGCAATGTGAAATATCTCCTTGAAAAAACCACTGACCTGGAAAATAGATCTAGGAGAGACAATTTAAAAATTATTGGACTATC
>CM053595.1:103667478-103717681 GCA_028646575.1 Pseudocheirus occidentalis | reverse complement strand
AGCCATTACAGTTTGGACAATTCACATTTTGCAAAAATGCAACCCCCTCCAACCTCCCCCCTCCCCCCTTGAAAAATCTGCAAATTGTTCCTGCCCTTAGCAGGGCCCCAAGGTTCTAGGCGCCCCCACCGACGCACCCCTTCTTCCCTCAGGGCGCCCCTTCTTTGCAACAATCTTTTTATTTTAGGCCACAATTCTCTTTCTCAATTTTTTTTTTTCTAATTTTTCTTCAAACGGTAGTTTTTTCCCATTAAAACGACGCCACCTAGAGGATACTATTTTGTAAATAAAAAAAGAAATTAAAATTGAAAAAAAAGGAAATATTTGCTATTTCTTTTTTGAAAAAGTTTGAATTGTGAGACAAGGGAAAAGATTTCTTTTTCTTCCTCCTGGGGAGGGCGAAAAATTCTCTCTCTGGGCTTCCCTAGTGCTGGGAGACAATTTTATTCCTGAAGCTAAATCCTTCTAATGTGTAAATGAAAATTAAGCTAGAATTTGAATGAATTCAGGGGTCGGTGAGGAGAAAGCAAAAATCTTTTTCCAGAAAAAAGGAAGCTTTGCCCATCCAACTGAATTCAGTTTTAGACATCCATCCTGGGCTGAGCCAAGGAAGAACTGCTTTCTTTAGTTGAAGGAAACTAACAGAATTAGCTTTTGAAGCAATTAGGAATTGTACTTCATTGTAATTTGGAACTTGCTTAGCTTAGTGCATTAAAACCCTGATTTCACAATTTGACCATATTTAAAGTTTTTCTTTTCCCAAACATGGAGGATTAGAGAAAAACAGACCCTGTAGCATTGGCTTTGGACACACCCCAGAAAAATTGTAGGGTTTTTTTTTGGGGGGGGGGAAGGATAATTTTACATTTACATTTTGCTGCATTTAAATCACAAGGTTTTGAAGAAAAACTGAACGGATTAGAAAATGGAAAAGTTAAAAGTGAATTGTTTGCCCTTTTTTTTGCATTTCAAGATTTGAAATTTTTGGCAAATTTTTAAAATTTTGCTGACATTAAATAAAAACATTATTTTTTGATTTTGTTTGCTTCAGAATCTGTTTTTCTATTTTTATTTGTAAAGGAAATGCTCTTGAACACCTTCCTCTCACCTTTGACATGAATTCAGAAATAATCCTGAATTCAGAAATAATCCTAAATTCATTTTCAAAATTGAGTACCCCACAGGTTTGTAGGCTAGACCGCCATTATAAGATATGCATAATTAACATTATTATGAAAAAATTAACAACGTATTCATAGAAGCCTATTTTTAAACATTAAAATAAATCACTTGATAAGGACGTGGATAGAAAGACAATTGATAGTTATAAATTTTCCTTTTCTCATTCCTTGTTTATAATCAACCCTGAAATGTGAATTTTTCCCCCCTGTAACTGTAACTGTTGTGTTTCTCCATCATTAGGCATCTTGGTTTGATATGGTTAGTGTTGCCTTGTACAAATGGTAATGAGGAAATTTCACTGACTTGACAAGAACGAAACAAAAAGGAGGGGAGAAGGGGTGTGAATGTGAAAATTCTTGGTCTTATCTATCTCCCCAAGTGGCCCACTTACATCGCTGAAGAAACAGGAAAAATTTCAACCCAGCTGACTGTAGCAGCAAAATTTAATTTGGAAAACACACACACACACACACACACATATACACACACACACACACACACACACACACATACACACACACATATCCTCTCTCTCTCTCTCTTTCTCTCTCTTTCTCTCTCTCTCTCTCTCTCTCTCTCTCTCTCTCTCTCTCTCTCTCAACCTCAACCTAGTTTTTGCTCTGAGCAGGAAAGACCATCTGCAACTGGTATTTCAGTCAGTTTCTTTAGCCTGAAATAGAAGGAAATGGGTTTTTTTTTTGGGTGAGAGGAATTTCAATCAGAACAGATTTGGAACATTAAAATAAGGAACCCCCTGAAAACTGAGGGCTTATTTTTGGGAAATTGATACTTCAACTATGGTTGGAGCTTAGTAGGCAAATTGGTTCTAAAACAGAGCCCCACTTTTTTCCACTCTAGCTCCTAGTCTCCCTCGGGTGGCTCAATGAGAAGACACTGATAGAGCTAGTTATGGAAGACCAGTTGGTCGTTGATGGTCCTAAGTCATTCATTGATGACTAATGTGAAACCTATCTTTATTATAGTATTAAATTTGATAATAGCTGATGTGTTGCTTTTCCAAATAATCCTTATTTGCTTTGAGTATATTTTATTTATTGTAATAGTGATTTACTGCTGAAAGGACTCAGTCTATTTTACATGTATGCATTTAATGCATATATTAAAACAAATTATTCTGCTCATCATCATTATAATGATAACTTAACATTTATATAGCACTTTAAGGTTTATAAGGCACTTTTCTCTCTATGGGAATTTCCAAGGGATTCTTCTAAAACTAAAAGATTCAGGACTAGACAATCTTCCCTACACTCTGATTCAATGGAAGGAGAGTTGGGAGCATGAGTTGTAGAGGTAGGCAGTGGGGAAGTGGGAGGAAGGAGAGGCCCACTGAGTCTTACCCTCACCACCTCTGACCCATAGGAAAATTCCAGGGCAGTTGATAACAAAGGCTTGGAGAATGATATCTAAGAAACCCTTCCCCAAATCCTATTTTATGCTTCTTGCTTCAACAAAATTAAAGAATACTGTTGACTACCACTTCTTTTATTTGTTTGTTTGGTCTTTTTTGGAGGGGGGAAGGCAAGGCAGTTGGGGTTAAGTGACTTGCCCAAGGTCACAGAGTTAGTATGTCAAGTGTCTGAGTCCAGATTTGAACTCAAGTCTTCCTGACTCCAGGGCCAGTGCTCTATTCACTTTGCCACCTAGTTGCCCTAGCCACCACTTCTTTTAAGGGTCTCCAAAGGATTGTTTCTTTTTTGTTATATATTGAAATATTCTTGTATTTAAATGTGGTGATTTTCACATAGTAGGGATCTAAATATTTGAACTGATTATCTAAACTCTAAAGTAAGTGGGCATTTGTTGGAAATTGGAAATATTTTCTGCTTTACAGAGGGCTTTAAAACAAACAATTCCGACGGTATTTGCCACAAAGGGATTTAACTATGTGTTGCCAGAGTTCCCGTGGTATTTTTTTGTTTCCATACCATCCTTTCATGGCATTAAATTATCTTTATTGGAGTCCACTTGCATGAACCTTGTCTTGGGTATGACTTGAGAAACTTCTCCCTTAGTTGGAAATTTGACCAGAAGTGGGTAAATAACTGAGTTTATTTTGTGAATAAGCTCTTACTCTCTTTCGACACTCTCTTCCGTACTTGCTTCCAAGGTCTTGGGTAGAACTCTGGCAGCTACTGCTTTAGGGGTGGTAATTCATGATGGACATACTTGTTTTGATGGCAAGATTCTAGCTTACATTCATTCACACAGTGGATACGCTATGACTTCATGTATTTCTTTTATGTCTTAGGAGTTGGTGGCTTTTTAGTCTGACAAAGTTGAGATGTCAGGGATTTGCTTTATAGTTTGTCTTTGCACAAAACCAGGAGAAAGAATTTCGCGCATTTTTTGTCCTATGTGGAGGTGAGTGTGAACTCAAGACTTGTTTTTTTATTTGGAAAACAGCAAAGATTTCTAATCTTTGTATAAGCCAACCTTTGTCTCTGCCCCACAAAATCAAGAGCAACTGGTCTATTCACTGGAGAAATAAACTTTTAAATGGTTTTAGCATCAGGCCCATTTTTATTTATTTATTTATTTGTTTATTTTACCATTTGACCCATTTCTTGGCATGCTTTGTCTGGGAACTCAAGATTCCTTGCATCTGCTCATTGGCTGGTGAGATAAGAACTCTCTTACCATGGTTAATCAGATGAATGAGTGAACTTTTATTTCAAGGTCATGTTGAAACTGAGAATTCCTCCCTATGATTGCAGTATTCATCTTTCATTGCTTCTCTTAACCAAGATACTTTTAAAAAAGTAGACTTGAGGATCACCTGCAATAGGTGGGATTTCCCAGGAAGTTAATAGTCTTTTATGGATTGGCTTTTCTTTAAGCAATGCCTGCCATATTGTATATATTTAGAGGGAATTGATTGAGTCATAGTGCATTATTGGGAAGGATCTTATTCCTGGCTATCTCTCACTTCTTTATGGATTGATGACTGGGCATCTGCCTACCTCGTTTTGTTAATTCCCCTTCCTGAGTCCTGATGCTTTTGAACTGACTAGAGTAGGCCAACATCACTCAGACACAACTAACAACTTGTTGAGTTTAGTGGTAATTGATTTTTATAGCTATGGGAGGGATAGTAATGAATTCTTGTCCCTCCCATAAACCAGCTGAGTGTGACCTTGGGAAAAATTACTTCACCTGTCTGGACCTCATTTTCCCTTATTTTTAAGTTGAAGTTGGATTAGATAATCTCACAGGCCCCCTTTGGCCTGTGAATATTTTGTGTTCTGTGTTGTAATGTTTTATATCCTGAGGTCCTTTCTAGCTGTGACATTCTAAAGGCCTTATGGGGATTGGGACTGGACCTGTGATTTCATTAGAATAGGGAATTCCCAGGTGAGGAAACCCCCTTCTTACCAATTAGGTCAGAAGCTTCTCTTAGAGAAGTGCCTAGAACACTGAAAAGTTAAGCAACTTATCCAGGGTTTGACTCTCAAGGCTTCTTATGAGTCTATGAATTGAGGTGTTTGTTTTACCCACAAAATATGACTAATTTGGAGTGAGCTGCCTTGGCGAGATACATTGCTGGAAAGGCAGCTTGGAGAGTAGTGTTTGTTGGCCAAGGAGTTCTCAGTTTTCTTACCAGCCATCTGCAAATAGAAAATTTGAACTGTCTTGTCAGGGTGGGAGGTACAATAATCAAAGTTAGTTTCTTTGCCCATTCTTGCTTTAGAGAACTAGGAAAGGTTTCTCAGAGTTAGAGACCACATTAGTGTTCAATGTAGCAGTGTGTGTGTGTGTGTGTGTGTGTGTGAGTGTGTGAGAGAGACAGACAGAGACAGACAGAGAAAGAGAGACAGAGACAGAGAAGAGAGACAGAGATAGAAAAGACAAGCAGAAGTGCCATGCTGGGTTAGTCCCAGCATTCTCTATGTGACAGCAGCCCTAGTGGGCTTTTCATGAAAGCATATGGCAGATCTCTACAATATTAATTTCAGAAAGATTGGGGAACCAACTTCCCTCCCCCAGTATCCTTAACTTCTCATTAGTAGTCTTTGGGGATCTGTCATTCATTCCTTTATCTGAACCTTTCAGGAATTTAGTTGGAATCCTAGACTAATAGGATGTTAAGCCTAAGAGGTGATTGACAATTATACACTTAGTCCTTACATCAGTGTAATGGGAAGAAGGATTGACTGAGGAGTCAAGAGATCTTGGATCCAAGCAATTATGTGACCCTGGTAAGTCACGTAAGCTTTCCAGGCCCAGGGTTGCTTATTTGTAAAATGAAATGGTTTTCAGCATGCAAAGTATTACTAGCTGAAGGACCTAGGTTCACATCCTGCCTCTGACATGACCTGTGTGACTTTGGGCAAGGAACCCAACCTCTCTGGCTCTCAGTTTCCTCATCTGTAAAATGAAGGTTTGGATTAGTCCCTTTTCAGCCAGTATGTTTGTGATATGCTACTTTGACCAAATAATTTCTGTGGTTCCTTCAAGCTCTAACCATCCTAGTGAATTTTTCTGCCTGTAAATTCTCTGGGGTGATGTGCTCTGAAGCTTTATTCCCTCTTGCAGAAATTATAGTTAAACAAAGTATGGGAATTGTGTGTTCCAGTAGGACAAGGCACTACCCCTTTCTGGGTCTCAGTTTCCTCATCTGTAAAATGAGATCTAAGATCTCTTCTGTCTCTTGATTTTATGAATTTGGGAGTATAAAGCAATATCCCTAATTGGAGTAATAGTCATTATAATGGAGAGTTTTTTATAGGCTCATGGACACTAAAAATGAAGATGAGACAGTAAAATAGAGGGAAGCAGCATGTATAGATAGTGAGAGGAAAGGGAGCTGACCCTAGAGTCAGCAAGTTCTGACTTTCCTGCACACTGTGTCACCCTGGACAAGTCACTCACCTAAATCTCTCAGTGTCCCTGCCAATTCTCTAAAGACATTAAATTGCAGAGAGGTATTAGATCTGCATTGGAAAAAGGATATTCCTTACTGGCCTGATAAGAAAGAAAGGAAGGTAAGAGAAAGAGGAAAAAGAAAAAAAGAATAGAGAGAGAAAGAAAGAAAAAGAAAGATGTTTGGAAGCTTGGGGAGTTGTTGGACACTTGGTTTCAAGAAGCAACAAATTAAGATAATAAAAGAAACATTTTATCTTCTGGGAAATTCTGATCTATATGTGAGAATCAGTCTTGTTATTTTGTAGTCCTACCTCATTTTGTATATCCTGTTAGACTGAGCATTATGGAAGTACACTTGTGGGTGTTTTGGGGGGACTGCTATTTTTTTTGTCTTTCTGGGACTGCTGTGTCTCTTTCTTCTTCTTTGTAAATCCTCTCTCCGGTCACAGGGAGAGATGAATGTTTCTTATTGTCTCCATTCTATAAATGGTGAAACAGGTTGAGAGAAATGAATTAATTGACTTGTTAGTAAACTTCTGAGTTGGAATTTGAACTCTGGTCTTCCTGAATTCCAAGTCAAGTGCTCTAACCCAATACCTGCACTTGGCAGCCCCAGGTCAGGAGGTGTGGAGGTGGGTGGAGGTGGCTTTTGGCTTCCAAACTCTTGGCAGTTTGAAGCTCAGTGTAGTCAGTATTCTATTAGCCCCAAGTCGTTTGGTGCTTTGGATCTGTGATGTTATTTCCACTTGGGGCTTGGTGTGGTCACAGTAGTTCCTGGGGCGTAATGTGAGGGCTGAGTGCTTGAAACCAGTGGGCCTTCTGTAGTATGCAGATCATAAAATTCAGAGCTGGAAAGAGTTAGAGGTCATCTAGTTCAACTCCTATTTTGCTGGTGAGGACCTGAGAAAATAAGCACCTTGTCGAAGCCACACAGCTAGTATTATTATTATTAGTAGTAACAGTAATAGTAATAGCCATTTATATCGTTTTAAGGTTTGCAAATAATTTGATCCTCACAATAAACCCCATGAGGTGGATGCCATTATCTCAAATTTAATAGCTGAGGAAACTGAGACGCATAGCAGTTAAGTGACTTTACCAAGGCAGTAAGTGTCTAAGGCAAATGCTATTTGAATCTAGGTCTTCCTGCTGCCTAGCCCATCCTACTATCACCCCCTGTGCCACCTCACTTTTGAGGTCCCAAGTGGAAGAGCTGAGGATTCCAGCGAAGATCTTGGGGTACAAATCCCTAGCCTACCCTCACTCCACCCGGTGAAATAATAACAAAGGAGCTTCCTGGGTCAGTCAGTGTCTGAGAAAGCATGAAGGTTTGAAGATTCAGAGTCTGGTACAGGTTAGAGAAAGGCTCAGGCCCCTTTTCCTTTTCTCTGAACTTCCCCAGGGGCAGTAAGTAATTAAGCCTTGTAGTGGGTGTATTTTTCACTCCCAAGTTTACCAATTTGCTGAAAGAAACAGCTGCAGGGCTATACTGGAGGAGAAAGTGGCAGGGCAGGGCAGAGCTAGAAATAGAATACTGACCTAGCAATGCTTTTCTTTCTAAGTAGCTTTTCTAAAGTCATGGAACCCTGTCATTGCTTGGATAAAAATGTTGTGACCAGTCCTAACATACACACACATGCATCACATGTTACATGTATGTATGTGGAGAAGCACACACACCTCCCTGTTTCTTAAAGTCTGTCTTTTGAAGGGCTTCCTCATGTATCACTTGTTTCTTCAAGCCCACACCCCCCAGGAAAGGTTAATTGTCCCTCTTCATTTCCCATGGAACTTTGGACCTCTGCTTGGCCCTTGGTCTCATTTCTGCTGTATCACAGATATTTGCTCATGGTCTGTCTCTCCATCTCGACCCCCTGGAATAATTTCCTGGAGAGCAGGATTTGTTGAATTGCCAGCATGGTTCCTTGCCTATAGAAGTGTTTAATAAATGGTAGGTGATGTAAAGAATGGTTGCAGGGAGCAGAATGGAATGGGAAGGGCTGCCAGACTAGGCTTCTGGAGACCCTGTTTCTTTCTCATCCTGGTGGGCACCTCATTTGCAAGGCACTTAACCAACTCTCTAAGTCTTGGTTTTTGTTTTTTTTTTTAATCTCTGTAGTGGATAAAAAACATAGTCTATCTCCTGGGCTCCTTGTAGTTGTTTAGTTGTTAAGGGACCTGTTGGGCCATACTGTCCATGGGGTTTTCTTGGCGGAAATACTGGTGTGGTTTGCCATTTTCTTCCTCAAAGGATTAAGGCAGACAGGTTAAGTGACTTGCCTGGGGTCACATAGCCTAGTATGTCTAAATTCAGGTCTTCCTAGGGGCGGCTGTGGTGCAGTGAATAGAGCACCGGCCCTGGAGTCAGGAGTACCTGAGTTCAAATCCGGCCTCAGACACTTAACACAAAAACTAGCCGTGTGACCTTGGGCAAGTCACTTAACCCCAACTGCCCTCCAAAAAGCAAAAAAGAAAAAAAAATAAATTCAGGTCTTCCTGATTCTAGGCCTAGAGCTCTATCCACTGAGCCATCTAGCTCAGGCTCCTTAGGTAGGAAGATCTAATTAAGCCATTGTGTAAAATTAATCTGATTAATCCTTTTACTGTAAAAGTACAGTGTTCTACATAGGTGTAGGATTATTATTTCACATGTATACTTGATCTACCAAATGTGATGAAAAAATGCATTTGGTCTTGAGAATTTGAGCCAACCCCCTAATCTTTTTCACTCAATGTTAAAAGAAGGGCACCCCCCTGGGTGCTGAAAACTTGGTTTAAGACAGTGTGACCTTAATGACCAGTCTTTCTTTTCTGAACACTAGGAAATGTTTTTTTCATGGAAATACCTAAATGAATGGAAGTTGGTCAGTATCTTGGAGTGATCTGGTTTCAAAGGGGTCTTGGCCTGTGATTGTGAATACTTGAATTCCTTAAATGGATCTGTGATCTCATCAGTTTAATTGGGCTCTCCAGCTGTGCAGATGAGACAGTTAAGAAGCAAAAAAAGAAAAATTAATTAAACATCTTTTATGTGTGGGGTGCATATGAATACTGGTAGCTCAGTGAATAGTGCCCTGGGACTAGAGACTTAAGTTCAAATCTAGTCCCAGATACTTACCAGCTGTGTGAACCTGAGCAAATTACTTAACCTCTGCCTACCTCAGTTTCCTCATCTGTAAAATGGGCATAATAATAATAATAATTATTATTATTATAATTATAATTATAATAGTACCTATGTCCCTTGGGGGATCAAATGAAATAATAATTGTGACATCTTTGAACAGTATCTGACATGTAGCAAACGCTATGTAAATGTTAGCTATTATTAGATAGGCCCTGGACTAGGAATTGTAGTTACAAAGAGAAAAAAAAAACCCAAATAACTCCAGCTCACCTGCATTCCAGAAGCAAGACATGCATATATAGGTATGTACTGAATAAGTAAAAATAAATGCAATGTAGTTATGGAGGAAGGGAATAAGGAAAAACTTCATATGAGGAGGAGGTGTTTGAGCTCCGTCTTGAAGGAAGAGGGATTCTGAGAGATGGGGGTGAAGAAGGAGCGGATTCTTTTTTTTTTTTGGCTTTTTTGGAGGGGGGAAGGCAGGAGAGTTGAGGTTAAGTGACTTGCCCAAGGTCACACAGCTATTAAGTGTTAAGTGTCTGAGGCTGGATTTGAACTCAGGTCCTCCTGATTCCAGGGCCGGGGCTCTATTCACTGTGCCACCTACCCACCCACCCACCTACCCAGGAGCAGATTCTTGATGTGGGTTTGGCCTGTACAAAAAACATGGGACCAGGGTTGGTATGAGAAACAAGGCCAGCAAGGCTGAGCTGTAACCTGCTTTTTCTTTATGTTCCTTGTCTATGTTTTCCTGTAGCTTGGGGGGGGGGGTAGTGGAGAGGTAGGGAGGGGAGCCCACCACATGATGGTGTTCTGACTGTAATACCTACAGTTGAATGGGATGGTACATAAGAGCCATGTATATGTACGCTTCTGTGTCATATATATGTGTGTATATGCTTATACACACACACATCTGTCAGTTTGGAGTTTGTAGACGAGATTAGATTGGTTTAGAAAGAAAATGCAGCAGAGAGATGACGAAGGTAAAGATGTTATTGAATCTGCAGGAGCAATGATATAAATATTTTGGCTGACGAAGCAGAGTGAGGCTTGATATATAAGCCAAAGAGAAGAAATGGAGTCAGGTGATTCCTGGATCTCTGTGACCATTGTAGGGAAAAAAAATTCAGGAAATGTTTGAGACTATCTGAGAGACTAGTCCTTAGATGGGTATGGGGGTTGGGAAGAGAGGGTGGGTGGTTTGAGGTATATGGGCTTCTGAAGGGAATAGCCCTTCAAAGACTAAGGAAAGGAGGAGGTCTGTCTTCGGGCTAGCATCATGCTGATTTCCTATGCAGTTTGTTGACTAGCCTTCCCAGCTGGAAGCTGTTCCTGGGATGAATGCTGGAATATTAGCTGAATTTTTGTTACTGTCATGATGGTGAGGGTCAAAGGACCACAGACCCAACCCTCTTGACTCCCCTCCCTGATCTAGAGGTTTGTGTTTCTACCATACAAATTGCCATTGATCTGAAGAATGGAGGGGGGGGAAGAGGAGAAAAAGAAAGGGGGGTGCAGAGAGAGAGAGGGGAGAGAGCGCGAGAGAGAGGGGAGAGAGCGCGCGCGAGAGAGAGAAAACTACATGTTGGAGAGAATTTAGTGTCATTTTGTTGCTGATTAGGTAGGGAGGAGGTTGGACCAATTGAATTTTATCAAAGCCTCTTCTAAACCTGAAATTCTCTTTATTTAGAGGAAAATATCTTATGGTCATCATTTGTCAAAGGGACATTGGGGAACAGTAAACCCTAAGCTCAGAAGTTTCCAAGGAAAAACAGATTAAGAAATTTTTAGATGAGAAATTTTTTCCTCAAAATTTTCATTGCTTAGAGGGAAAAAAAATTAAAATAAGTGTGTGTTTTTAATAGAAATTCTTCTCTGTGATAGGAGGCAGTGGGATGGGGTGGGAAGTCACTAGATTGATCTGTTATGACACTCCTTCTGTGGGCCCCAGTTTCCTTATTGTAAAGTGAAGGGCCTGACCAGGAGCCTTGAAGGTCCATTTCTGTCCTGATGTTAGGATGGAACCTGAAAAGGCAACCACAGTGAAACTGGAGCTCTGTCATTGTTTACTTAAAAGGGCTGTTACACATCAGCCTGTCTGAGCCTCTGTTTCCTCCTCTGTAAAAGGAGGCGTTGAAGCCCACTGGGTAGGACCTCTCCGGCTCTAATGTTCTATATTCTAGATCACTTGACAAGTCCAGTGGCATCCTAAGGATCTGAGGCTTTTTTCAGCTCAGCTCATGTGCTGCCTGCTAGGGAAAACCTTTCTTGATGGCTCTACCCCAGGGTTTCTTTATTTTTTTTTCATATGTCCAAAGGAGCCCCTTTGACAGTCTGGTAAAGCCTAGTATGGATCCCTTCTTGGAGTAATATTTTTAAATGCAAAAATTAAAATATGTAGGATTACAAAGAAAACCAATTATATTGAAATAAAGAGGTACTTTTACTCCTCATCCAGACTCAGGGACACCCTGAAACATACCTACAGACCTCAGGTTACAAAGTTGTTAGTACTTTCCCTTTCCTCAAATTATTGTGTCTTTACTAATCTGTTGTAACATGTTGTCACCTCCAGCAGGCTGCAGTGCCCTCTTTGAGGGCAGGGACTGTTTTGAAAATGCCTGTTTGCCAACTTCAGTTCTGTATTCTAAGGACCCTCCTAGCTGGAATATTCTGCTTTCTTAGTGCCTTTCCAGCTGTAACGTTCTATGTCATAACAGTCTATAGTCAAAGTTTCATTCCAGAGTTAACATTCTGTGATTTAAATCCTTTTTACTTGCTATATAGAATGAAGTAAGGGTATAAGATGTATCCATTTGTAACCCTAATCAAGGAAATTTAATTGCAGAAAGATGAAGGGCACCTCCTTATAAAAGTACAGATGTCAAAGATAATGTTATAGTGAGACTCCAATATAATTAGTTAAAATTGAGGGAGAATTTTTTTTTTAATCAGATGAGGTACTAGTAAGTTTTTTTTAAAAGCCATTTGTTCCCAACTTGTCTCTTTCCTTGAACATTAATTAAACACATTGCCAATTTGGAGGGAAATAAATCTATCAAATGAATCCAAAAGATTAGCCCCTCCAATTTTTCCTTCAAAAAGGTTCCAAACAGTGCTTGGTCTATGTGGTGGTTGCTTCCCAATTCTGGCTACATTTCAGTGTCTGACATGACTGGCAGATTTTGATTTGGAAACCCAAATCGTCTTTAGTGTGGGTTTAAGCCTGCCAACTGGAAACGGGTAGGTTTTAATTCAGGCTAGGGGAAGTAAGTCATCCTTGAGGTAAGTCAGATTCCTAGAATGCAAAGCAGAGCATCAATTTTGGGGCCTGAAATGGACCCTAGAAAATTGAAAGGATTGTAGAGTCCAAGAAGGCCAGTTCACTCATTTTGCATAAGATACAGAGGAGTCCCAGGGAGGGGAAGTCATTTGCCTACTGTTGCAGAAATGAATTAGGTGTAAAGCTGACCCTGAAACCTGTTTCTTGATTTCTAGTTCAATGATTAACTCTTTTAAAATGTTTTATTGGTGTTTTTTTTTTTAAAGATAGTTCCCAGTGTCTCTATTCCTCACCCCCGAAATAGAACTCTCTTCCTTGTAAAAAGTAAATACAAGTCAGGCAAAACAGAAATCCAACACACTTGCCACATCTCAGAGTGCATATGTTGTTCTCAAGGGTAAAATTAACAGGCCTTGGTGGCAGCTTGGATAAGAAGAGGTGAGAGGTGGTGAGGAGGCCAGGATGACTCCTAGGTTGTAAATGCCCTCCGTACAGATAATAGGGAAAGGAGGGGTGGAGGTTTTTCAGGGAAAGATAAAAGTTCTCTTTTGCACATAGTGAGTTTAAGATGTCTTTTGGACTTCCAGTTTGGAGATAAGAGATGGGAGGTCAGTAGAGAGTTTGGGGCAGAATGGGTAGATTTGAGAATTACCAGCATAGAGATGGTAACTAAATCCTTGGGAGTTGATGGGATCACCAAGTGAAATAGTATGGAAGGAGAAGAGGGCCCAGGAGGAATGTAGGTGGAACACCTACATTTAGAGGGTGTGGTCTGGAGAGGAAGATCCAGCAAAAGGACTTGACTGAGAAGAAGCTGTCTGATAGATAGGAGGAGGGCCAGGAGAAGTGTAGGGAAAACCTACTCTGTATGTCTCCAACAAGAAGCAAGAGGGGCCTCCCTGCAGTCCTGAAGACACAACTAATCAGTTGTTCCTGCGTTGACCAGAATGTTCAAGTCTTTCAGTTCTGATTTCCTTTATAGTGTTGTGTTCGTTGTATAAATTCTTTTCTTGCTTCTGTTTATTTCACTCTGTGGGCTTATTAAAATCTTCCTAAGTTTTCTCTGAATTCTTCCTGTTTGTGCAACCATATTCCATTACATTCTTTGTTTAGCCATCGTCTGATCATTGCGTACCTACTCTCATTCCAGTTCTTTGGGGCTGCTACATCTTTTTTTTTTTTTTTTAATATATGTGACCTTTCCCTCTGTCTTTGAGCTCCTTTGGGCATAGGCCCAGAAGTGGTATCACTCCTTCAAAGGATATATACAGTTTATGCTCTTTCCAGTATACTCTGCTTCCTGCTCTCCATAGGGGAGGTTTTTGAACCTTAAGTTAACTTGAATGGAAAGTTACTTTAGCTTCAAAACATTTTTTAAAATCAGGCACCCGCTCTGTTGAAAAGAGCTAAAATTGGGCATCAGCCTGGATCTTGTGATAAGCAGTTTATGTGCTTTATCTTTGTAAAATTTAACTTCCTCCCCCAAAATATCTGCCTTGAAATCAGAGCTAGAGTTGGGGTAGGCATCCTTGGGCAGTATTCTCGAAATCATGTTTGTATGAGATCACAGAGTTTTTAACTGAAAGGGACCATTTAGAGACTATTTAGTCCAACCCTGTCATTTTACTGAAACTGAGGAAACTGAGGCCCAGACTTACCCAAGGTTAAACAGGTATTAAAGTTCCTGGTTGGAGTTTGAACCCAGGATCTCTGGCTCCCAAGTGAGTCATTGTTCTTTGCTTTTCATCCTTCTTCATCTTGGGCTCTGCTTCAGCTTCTCCTGGGCTGAAGACTGAGCAACTGTCTTTAGTCCTCCTAACCCAGAACATGATTAACTGGATGAGTTACAAATTTGTTGTGTGTTTCATGTGTGGAAAGCCTTTAATATTGGGTTTGAAAACAATTGCAGAAGGTTGCTGTAATTAATTCCATTTGACATACTTGGAGTTAGGGCCCTCATGGATTAAAAATGCAAATTTATGCCAAACCAGATGCAAGGTATTGTTTAGAGCCAATAGCCTTGGTGCTTTTTTCCTTCTTTTTTTTGCAGAAAATCGGTAGTATAGCTGGCTTTCCCTGGTTGAGACAGTAGCCTTTGGATTTACATGGGAGGGTATGTTGAACTGCCAGAAGATTAGTAAAGTATTTGGGTTCTTAATGGAAAGGAAGGAAGGAAGGAAGGAAGGAAGGAAGGAGGGAGGGAAGAAAGGAGGGAGGAAGGAGGGAGGGAGGGAGGAAGGGAAGGAGTGAAGGAGGGAAGAAGGGAGGAAGGAAGGAGGGAAGAAGGGAGGAAGAAGGAGAGAAGAAGGGACGAAGGAAGGAGGGACAGAGGGAAGGAAAGGAGGGAGGGAGGAAGGAAGGAAACAGGCATTTATTAAGCAACTACTATGTGCCAGGTGCTTCACAGATATCCTCATGACACCTCTAGGAGGCAGGTGCCATTATTATCCCCATTTTACAGTTGAGGGAACTGAAGCAAAGAAAAGTTAAGTGACTTGCCCAAGGTCACACAGAAAGTAAGAGTGAGGCTGGATTTAACTTCAGGCCTTATTGTCTCCAGCCCCAGTGCCCAATTCACTGTACCCCCTAACTGCCTAAGTTCCTAGGCAGGACCAGAACCCAGATCTCTTAATTCCTCCTTCAGTAGCAGTCAACAAGCTTTAAGTTCCTATTGTGTGCCAGCAACTGGGTGAGGCACTTATAGGATACAAAGATGAAAAACATGAAACAATCCTTACTTGTCCTCAAGTAGTTTATTGTATTAGGGAAGATAACATGTCTATGTATGTCTTTTTTAAAACTAGTCTTTGAACAGACCTGTGATTTCAGTGCTAGAGTGAGTTCTGTGTTCAGGAGGTCCCTCCACCTCACTGCAGGTCACCCCCTTTTCTGTAACTTTAAATAGTTGCCTGGGACCCTGAGAGGTTAACTGAGGTCACCCCACCAGTGTGTGTCAGAGATGGCCTGGATGCCAGGTATTCCTGACCCTGAGGCCAGTTCTCTGCTGCTGCTAGGGCCATGCTGTCCCTTCTATAACTATATTGAGGAGAAATACCAAACATAAGGTCGTTAAGCACAAAGGTTTTAGGAAAGGAGGGCGCTAATGGTTTTGGGGATTTGAAAGGTCTTTGCCATGGGTTTGGAGGTCATTTCTTCCTCCAGTATGTAGGAGGGCAAGGGAGTAAGTAAAAAATAAACTAATACTAATAAACTAAAATAAATAGTCCCTGTTAGATGTTAGTAGCCTTTGGGAAGTCTTATTTGCATAGAGACAGAATCCTAGAATGTGCTGGAGGGGTGCTTGGAACATATTAGAACATGGTAAATTAGAGCTTGAAGAGTTCTGAGTTGCCAGTTGTCTCCAGACTGCCATAGTGGTAGTGTTGGTGGTGGGGTGCAGCCTTCCTTATGAATCTTCCTTGCCTGGTGAATCTGTTTATCTGAAAGCATTTATTGCATGTCTACTGCATGCAAAGCATCATGATGCTAAATACAGGTGTGTCTGAGATAGTCCCTGTCCTCACGTACCTGGAATAAATGAACAGCACAGAACATTTTATACAGAGTATCCAGTAAGTGTTATAGAAATTAAGCGCAGTACAACTCCAGAGGACAGAAACACTAGTATGGGCTGGGGTAGTTGGGGGTGGCTTCTTGAAGGAGATGAATAAATAAATGGGGGAAAAATTATTGAACACCTGCTGTGTGCAAAACGTTGGGGATATAAATAGGAGAAATTAAAACTATCCCTTTCCTTCAATCAGATAACATTTATTAAGAGGCTCTGTGGTCCAGGTGCCATGCTAAGCTTGGGGCATACAAAAAGAAGCAAAAGACAGTCCCTGCTCTCAAGGAGTTTATAATCTAATAGGTAGTTCACATTCAAATAGAGGGAACCAACACGTTGGAGGTTTCATTTATAGTAAGATGGCCCTTAAAGGACAGTTGGGTCTGAGTAAGTGGAGAAGAGGAAGAAGGGAAGGCTGGCAGGCAAACAAAAATCTCCCTAGTGAATGGAGCTTGGCTCTGATCTCTGTGACAGTGGTCTGGAGCATGTGGCATGTGAGACCACTGAGCTGAAAGTGGAGAGAATTGTCTTCTCACCTGGGAGCCGGCAATGAAAACCGTCGGGGATTGGCTGGAACTGGGGAAAAGCTAGGGCTGAGGTGCCTCCGAAGTGGAGATGTAAATAGTGGTGTAATCAGTAAGCACCAGCTTCAAAGTGGTATAAACAGTCTGGTAAGGAGGAGGAGTGGAAGAGCTATTAAAATAAGCAGAAGGCTGTTTAAAAAAAAGATGTAACAGGAGGCTCCAGCAGCCACTTCTGACGATCTAGCAGCAGAGACTGTATTGATGCTGAAGGTTTTACAGGGAGAGTCTGCTGTAGAGGGTAGAGGGGAAAGTGATGGTCCATGCCTGAGGTTCTAACTCCAGCTGTGCAATACCCCAGGGTGTCCCCCGGTTGTCTCACATCCTTCATGGAAATCCCCTTTTGTTCTGTTTACCTTTAAAAGTAAATCTGTGTCCCTCAGCACTTAATGGGCTTCCAAGGATCAGGCACACTTGATGATAGGCTCCCCTAGATGGAAAATGTTGGGAATGATAACCTCCAGATTGAGAAAGGGAGTGATCTTGGCCTTCTTGCTGTTCTTCTAACAAGACGCTCTGGGCATTTTCAGTGGTCATCTCCCAAGCCTGAAGTGCTTTTCCTCCTCATCTCTGCCTCCAGCCTTCCCTGGGCTCCTTTAGATACCAGCTAAGGTCCCACCTTCTACAGAAGCCTGTCCCAGACTCCCTTTCTTCCAGTGCCTTACTCCTGATGATTGTTTACAATTCATCCTGTATATAGCTTGTTTGCTTATTGTCTCCCCCAATAGACTGAGCTCCTTGAGAGTAGGGATGGTCTTTTACCTTTCTCTGAATCCTCATTGTTTAGCACTATGCCTGGAATTAGGAAGTGCCTAGAGGCACTTCAGTCAGTAAACAAGCATGTATTAAGTGCCTGATTTTATGCTAAACTTTAAAACACTGAGAATAAAACAATACCTAATATCAAGGTGATTACACTGAGAGGGAGGGGTGGGAGGAAGGAGGAACAGTGTGTGTGTGGCACCCTGCATACAAATAGTATATATGGAATAAATACAAAATAAATAAGATTTTTGGAGAGTCATCTTATCTTACCTTTGGATTTAGGAGCATCCAAGGGGGAGGTATCACAGGAAGAGGCAAGATTTCTTGCCCTTGAAGATGTTGACACTGGTGGGTTTTCTCAGGCTGTGCAGCATCACTAAAAAAATAGGAAGGCCCATTTCTACAAGACTCCCTTCATCACTGAGCCCAACGCCATCCTTGTAGGTGGTGCCATGTTGAAGACTGTTGAATGCAGCCATAGGGAGTCGCTTGCCCAGCCCTGAGACCTTTACAACCCATCTCTTTACTTGAGGATTGCAGTAGTGTGAGATTTACAGCAGGAAGGGGCCTCCAAGGTCTTAGACACTTCACTTTATAGATGACAAAACTGAAACCTAGATTGAGAAGTCTGCTAAGTGGCAGATCTCGGATTGGAAACCCGATCCTCTGGTACCAAGCACATTACCCTGTGTATGCTGCCCATTCATCTTGGAGGAGCCAGATGCAGGAGCAGCTTTGGTCCATAAGTGTCTGTCTTTGTTAAGTGTCTGAGTGTGACAGAGCACATACAGGTGCTGGTGAAGAGGTGATGAATAAGTAAAAGATCCTACTTATTATAAGGGAAGGCGCCAGATTTTTTGAGGCTAACAAAGGTCAACCGGGTACCTCTTACTTAGGGCTTATACAAAGGGGTGCCCTCAAGGGCCTTAAAGTCTAGTATCAGAGTCTATTGTTTCCTTGTTTGAATAATAGAATCTTAAAGCAAGTGATGCCTCCAACCTATTTCCTCATCTATGACTTCAAGGTAGTAATATCTGCCTTATTTACTTCCCAGGGTTGTTTTAACCATTAGAGTTTGTTGACTCCAGCCTCATTATAGATGAGTAAACTAAAGCCCAGGAAGGAGCAAGACTTGACTCAAATTACCTAGCTGACTAGTGGGAGAGCTGGGATGAGAATCTAGATCTTTTAATTTCCCAGTCCAGTGGTCTTCCCACTACACAATTCTGCCTTTCTAAGCTGAGAAGCTCTGGATGCTCTGCACAGGTGCCATAGTTCTTACGTGACTCAGTTTTTCTTCTTGTCTTCATAATCATGGATGGGCCAGTGGTTAAAATCCTTCTTGCAGGCTGGCCTGAGCCATAAGTCAGAGAGACTAGAAAGTAGGCTCTGTCAGCCATGGATTGTTGGTAACCTAGACACACCCTCTTCAAAGCACAACCAGCAAGACAAATATTTGGCTTGTCAGCTTCCCTGTTAAATCCCAGGTGTCCATTAGCTCACAGAGAATTCAGTTGCTATATTAGCTGGCGAGCTAGGAATCACCAGTACTTGTACCAGGCCTTGGAAATAAGAACTGATTAATTCCACATTGATGATTAGCTAGACAAGGTTAAAATATAGTTAAAATGGTCAAAATATATTCCATTTAGAGAGACAGTGCTCAGGGTGAACTTGAGCAGGTACTATGGAGTGTCCAAGGTGTGTGTGTGTGTGTGTGTGTGTGTGTGTGTGTGCACGTGCGTGTGTGCATGTGTGCCCAAAAATGCTCTGGGCATCTGATCCCTTTTTCCCTAACAGTTGATTGTTATTATTATTTTAAGTATATACATGATTTCTCAAAATTTTGAACTTGAACTGCTTTAAGTGAAATTTGTTGATCCCGTAGTCATAGTGACCCTCAGTGCACAAACCATAGAACCCAAGTTTCTGAGATTTAGGGGAATCTCACCAAACTTCCAAGGAGGCGTGCAGCACAGGCCTCCCTGTTTTCTTATGGCTCTTTTATGGGAAGGTTGCTGAGATCCTCCCACATTTCCTTTTCCTGAATTCAGTTTACTAAGGATTTTTTTTAAAGGCTTTGGCATATAAAGACAAAATAATAAACAATCTCTACTTTTAAAGCTCTTACATACTTTGCTGGGGGGATATGGTGAGTTTGGTGGATCTGATTATCCTTATCTGTGTCCATGTTCTATCTATCAGTTCTGTCTTTCCTGTCAGTGTTGAGATGGCAGGGGAAGACTATCTTAACACTTAATATAGTATTTTAAGGTCTGCAAAGCAGTTTCCTCCCATTATCTCATTTTCACAACAACTATGTGAGTTAGGCACTGTTATTACCATGATTTTACAATGAGGAAAATGGGCTTGAAAGAGGTTTAGTTATGTGCCCAGGTAGTTGTTGTTGTTGAGTCCTGTCTGACACTTTGTGACCCCAGTTAGGGTTTTCGTGGTAGAGAGACTGGAGTGGTTTGCCATTTCCTTCTCCAGCTCATTTTACAGATGAGGAAACTGAGGTAAACAGGATGAAGTGACTTGCCCAGGGTCACACAGCTAGTAAGTGTCTGAAGCCAGACTTGAACTGAGGAAAATGAGCCTTCTTGATTCCAAGCCCAGTTCTCCTTCCACTTTGCCACCTTGCTGTCCATTATTAAAACTTAATAGCTTTTATCTGTACTAAAATTTTTGGGATACCTTGTATATATGCACCTATCAAATATGCTTTGTATTTAGCTATGTGTACATTGTGTGTGTATGTATATATATATATATGTATATACATACACACAAATATAAATATATAATATATATACTGAATAGTTCCCTAAACATAGCATGAAAGTCATTGTGATGTAGTAGAAAGACCATAGTATTTTGTATTCAGAGATCTGGGTTTGAAAACTGGCACTGTTACTACCTGTATACAGCCTTGAGCAAGGCAAACCTCTCTGAATCTCAGTTTCTTCCATGAAATAAAGGAGCAAGACTATACCATCTCTGAAGTACTTGTTGTCTCCAGTCTCTCTGTTTTTCTCTCTCTGTCTCTGTCTCTCCCTCCCTCATTCTCTCTCCTTCCCTCCCTCTCTCTCTCCTTTTCTCTCTCTTTTTCTCTCTTTTTCTCTTTCTCCCCTTCTCTCTCTCCATTTGATACTCTAAGAATGTATATAATTTGTTGTTCACTCATTTCCAGTCATGCCTGGCTCTTTGTGACCCCATTTGGACTTTTCTTGGCAAAGAAAGAGGTTTGCCATTTCCTTCTTCAACCCATTTTTTCAGATGAGGAAACTGAGACAAATAGGATTAAATAATTTGCCCAGCGTCACACAGCTAGTAAGTGTCTGAGGTGGGATTTGAACTCATGAAGATGAGTCTTCCCAAGTCCAGGCCTGGCACTCTGTCCACTGCCTAGTTGCCCTTTTCTTTCTTAGGACCACACAGCGAATAAATGTTTTAGGTAGAATTCAAACTCAAATCTTCCTGATTTCAAGTTCAGCTGCCTTACTCATCCTTTTATCTCCATCAAGACCTACCACAGGACCTCTAACATAGTAGGCACTCAATAAGTTTTCCAGTATAATTTAAATAGATAAGGATAGGAATAGGGACTGGACCTCTAATTTTATTAGCAGTAGGGGACTCTCCATGAGGAAACTCACTTTACTGAGGCAGACTGGCACTTTGAGTCTTATACACCTGCCTTCAGCAGGGATCTGCAGGCAACAGTGGTTTGAGTGGAGTGGTGCAAAAACCAGGATGGATGAGTTTGGCCATAGTGTGTTGACCTCTGGCCTAGAGCACTTTGCTCTTGGAAATGAAGGTGGACTGAGGCTGCACAGATCTGAGCATGATCCATTTATTGTCTAGGCTATCATCTGCCAATAAATAGGGTCAATGGACTCAGGAGTCCAAAATTCTGAATGAGGGAGGGCAGGGTCTTTTATGGTGATAAACAGGATGACAGAACAAAATCTAGAACAACACAGGTGGGTCTTCTGATTAGCTAGAAAGTAAACAAACAAACAAAACCCTCTGACATCAGTTTGATAATTATGATTGTTTGGGCCTCCCCTTCAGAAACCTCTAGCTACAAACAGAACATATGATTTGGATCACAAGACAAAAGCAAGACAAAACCAGTTGTAGGTGTTTCAGTGAGGAGGTGGGATAACTGTCATCTCTGCTTTTCTTTACAACATTGGGAGATGAGATCAGTTCTCAGGTGATAAGAGTAGTCCCCAAGTGTTAGGATTTATCTTGACATTTGCCAAATTTCTCCAGAAGGTGGATACTGGGTGCTGTTCCAACATGGAGATACTGTAAGTTTCAAGACAAGGGTGGAAGTACTAGTTACAAGATAAGAATTGTGAGACCAGTGGCCTGAGGTTACTTGAGTAAAACTTATGGTGAAGGGGAATATTAAATATAGCTTGATTAAGTCTTAATAAAATAGAATTAACAGTTGGCTTTTAGTTTCACAACTTAAGAGGTTAAGGTGTTTGCCTTGAGTGTGGTAGCTAGGATGAGTCAGAAGTGAAATTTGAATTCAAGGCTTCCCCAGCTTCAAGGCCATCTCTTTATCTGCTATACAATACTGCCTCTCATAAATACAAACACATACACATAAATATAATATGATTTGAGGAAGGAAGGAGCTCTGCCAGTTAGAACCATGAAAGTCTTCCCATAAAGAAAAATTCTGTCACAAAAATAAACTCAGCCAGCAACCTTTAGGAGACTTAGACTGTTTGATCCTAGCTCTACCACTAACTTGTTTTGTGATGGTGGGCAGGTCACTCCATCTCCCTTGGTTTCTTGTTTGTCTTCTGTAAAAAATGGTTATTGATTTCTGTCTTGCCCACTTCATTGTGTGAAGATGTTACATGGATAAATAATAAAGTAGGAATGTGCTTCGAAAAAACTTAAAAGTATGGTGGAAACACAAGGCAGTAATTGTGGTTATTATTATTGGTGTCATGAGTCTTGTAATCCTGGAAACCCTTCTGGCTGATGTCCAAAAGCTAAATGTGACTGGATACAGGGCAGCCAGGCTCCTTTAGGATCTTAGATTTGGAAAGGTCTAGCTAAGAGGTCATCTCATTCAACCCCTTCATTTTTTAGATGAGGAAACTGAGGCTCAGAGGGGGGTGGTATAAATGGCAAGGCTGACATTCATACTGGAGTCTTCTGACTTTAAATTCAGTGCTCTTTACACAACTGTATCAGAACCTGCAGTTACTACAATTGTACTTTCATCTGTCTGGAAATTCTAAAAAGTCACTTCTCTGCTACTGACCAGTCAAGTAATTATGAGCCAGTCACGATGGCTCTGAAGTTCCATTTTCCTGACCTGTAGAACTAGCATAATAACAGCTATCCTCTTCATGCCCCACCGTTGTTGTGAGGATCAGCTCTAATAATGAGTATGGAAGGTGTGGTACTTGGAATGTTGTATCCTCCTTTCTAAAAATCTAATTTGTATGGACGCTTCTTATTTTGACACGACATTTGTTTTAAAATGTTTCCCTTTCTCTACCCGGTAAACCATCCCTTAAAATAATGATCAAAAAAGAAAGAAAAAACAAAAGTAATTCAACAAAAACAGTCAATACTTCAACCATATCTGACAGTGTATGCCATGTTCCACATCCATAGTTCCTTAACTCTGCAAAGAAGGGATGGAGGTACATTTTCTAAACTCTTCTGGTGAGGATGAAGGAGATGGTAAACTTACTATTTATAATAACTCAGGTTTCAGTTTCATTTTTATTATCCTTCTATTTGCATTATTTTAATCATTGTGTATATTTTTGGAGTTCTGCTTCCTTCGCTCTGCATCTGTTCATACAAGTCTTCCAATGCTCCTTTGAATTCTTCATATTTTCTATTTCTTACAGTACAATAAGATGTTACGTTGGAGTACTGCAGTATGTTTAACCATTCCCCAATTAGTGGGCATCCATATTTTGTTTTATTATTGTTTGGGCTACTCCTTTTAGGACCCACTGACAGGGATGATTTGGTGGTTCAGTTCTAACCCCTCTTCATTTTTAAAGTGTTTTAAGTGAAAATAGACAAAGAGTTTTAAGAGGTTTTATAGATCCACCTGTTTAAAGTGACTGGTCATAGACATAGTAATCTTAGAGACAGATGCCTGGCCATTTATTTTTCTTGTGTTTGGTTGTGGACTGCTGATGGCAAAGTACCTTCATATGTACTATTAGATGTGGCACAAGATGCTCAATTATTTCTGCTTCTCTGGTCTGTTTCTTTAACAGTCATCTTCCATAGAGAAAATGTCTTGAGAGTCTCAAGGTCAGCAGCTGGGGTGCTAGCCCAGAATCAGTTTTGGTTTCACATGACAGCAATCTTTACTAATTAGTTGTCTGATCCTGATCAAGTCATTTCCCTCTCTGGGACCCTGTTTCATCATTTACAATTGAGTGGGTTGAATTAGATAATCCACTAAGGTCCCTTTCATTTCTAAGAGTCTGTGGTTCTTTGGTACGATGTAGGGTAGAGGAACTGGGTAGCCACATGCCCCAATGACATGGAAGAAGCTACTGGCCCCGGCAGTCCAAAGCAGAAAAAATCAAGTCCTTTATGCCTCCAGTAGACTGGCAGACTGAGGGATCATTTTGTTTGGAGCTAGAATCTCAGCAAAGCTCTTCAATGTGGGTTCTTGGGTTTCCTGCCTTAAGTTTCCAGAGGAGTTTCAGGTGGGAAGAGGATGGTTTACTCAGATACTTTATTACTTTTGCCTTAGTGGATTAGATTCTAATTGTTTGTGTCCCTGTTGTATCCTTTCTATGTCACTGTCAGCGCTAAGGAAATAGGGAAAGATCATCTCTTACTCATCTTTGTGTCTCCTGCAAGGGCTAGCCTGCACACAGTAGGCACTCAGTTTTTCGCTTTCTTCATCCTTAAAATGGGGGTGATTATATTTGCACTCTACATTTCACAGAGTTGTTGGAGAGGAAAGGAACTGTTTTTTTTTTTTTTTGGAAGTTTTGTCATCTTCAAAGCACTGTAGAAATTTGTGTTTTGATTACATTCAGAATGGTGATGAAGTGGATGGATATTAAGGATTTAAAGGTTTGAAAATTTCTTTAGTTTAAAGGTTCTAGTGAGGCCATTGCTATGAATTATCAAGAGGGACTTTTAAATTGAGGGGAATTCTTTGTATTAAAGATCTCTGGTGCTTGGAATGATTTCTGTATGCTTTCCAAATATGCCTCTCTAAAGTGGATAGTCTGGGATGGCTACTGGGGAAAAAAATTTAATCAATAAATAAAATAAATCTGGGGGTGTAGTTTAGTCCAGAGGAATCATGTTAGAGAAGCTTGTATCTCAGCTGGTGAAACATGGGCATGACCAGGGTTTCTAGCTGAGATGGTGGGAAAGGTGGCTGACTCTTGCTGGTACCCAGGATGACAAGGGCAGAATAGGATCTCTGGGGTCAGACAGGATGCTGACCAGCCTCAGCATAGTGTAGTGAATAAGTAGAATGTTGCACCTGAAGTCAGGAAGACTCAGGTTCAAAACTCTCCCCTCCCATACTTCATAACTGTATGACTGGCGAAGTCACTTAACCTCAGCCTCAGTTCCTCATCTATAAAATGAGATCATTGGACTAGGTAACTTTTAAGGTCCCTTTCAGCACTAAATCTAGCATTCTTTTTGTCTGCTGGTAGAGGGAATTCCCAGGGAGAAAATTTCCTCTCTCAATCCAGATCAGAAATTTTTCTGTATCTTCTAGTCTTAGAGGATTGCCTGGATCACTGGAAAGCTAAGTGACTTGTTCTGGGTGCCATAACCAGTATGTATCAGAGGCTAGATCTTTTTAACTCTGAGGCTGGTTTTATTTACAGTCAGCCATGCCACCCACTCCTTTTCTTGTCTCCCCGAAATAGGCTCTGGTTTTCCTCTGGGATCTTCAACTCTTTGTTTCCAAAGCTTTTTGGTATGTGCACTTTGTTTCAGTTTGTGGTTGTGAATCAGAGTGGGAGTACATCTTTTTGAGTTATGAAGGACCACTGTGTCTTTGGAGAGCAAGAGGTAGTTTGCACTGTCCACTCTTCCTAGTGCTGAGGAGCTACTTCATTTTCTGTGACCATCCCTCTCTCTAGTCAATCAGTCATAGTACCTACTGTGCTCATGGTACCTTTTTAGCACTGTGGAACACAAAGAAAGACAAAAGACAATCTCTGCCCTCAGAGAGCTCAAAATCTAATTGGGGAAGTCAACACATAAATGCAGTTGGGGGAGGTGATGGCCAGGAAGGTACCTAGATGTCCAGAGAAATGCCACTGGAGGTAGAAGTGATGAGATGGGCTCCCTCATTAAATGGAGGATCTCTTAGGGGTTCTCGAATTGGTGTCTCCTTTTTCAAACTCAATGTCTACACAGCATGTTGCTTAAAGTGCAGATCTGGCCATATTACTGATTTTCTAGCATAAAAAAATTTCAGTGATTCTTTCCTTTAGAATAAAATATAAATCTTTTCTGCCATTTAAAACTCTTCTTAATAGGGCACCAACTTACCTTTTGGCTTTATTTTCCATTATTTGTCTTCATAATCAGCTGACAAACTGATTTTGAAGCATAAGTCTGATGATGTCATCCCCTTTGCAGTAAATTCCAGGGGCTCCTGATTCCCTCCGGGATTAAATATGAAATCTCTGTTTTGCTTCCAAAGCCCTTTATAACTGGGCTCCTTCCTACTTTTCCAGTATTTTTACACCTTACACCCTCCTTACCCCCTCCACACAGTGACCTCTCCCCATCCAGTGACACTGGCCTCTTTTCTGTTCTTCAGACAAGACATGCCATGTCCCAGTGCTGGGCATTATCATTGACTGTCCCCCATCTCATTGGAACACTCTCCCTCCTTCCATCCACGTCCTGGTTTCCTTCAGGTTTCAGTTAAAATTCCACCTTCTGCAAAAGGCCTTTCCTGGCCCAATTTAATGCTACTGCCCTCCTTCTGTCACCTTCTACTTCCACTTTCTGTATCTTGTTGGTACCTCATTGTTTGCATGATATTTCTTCCCTGTCAGACTGGGAGCTCCTTCAGGGCAAGGACTGTTTCTTACTCTCTTTGCCTCCCCAGCTCATAGTACATGTAGGTGATTAATAGATACTTGCTGACTTGACTTCACATACTTTATATCTCGAATGAACTGGACTACTATGGGTCCCAATATTGACCTGCTATGCTGTTACTCCTCACTCTTCACTCAAGCACACCATCTTTTCACTCCTGTGATGTACTCCCTCATATTTCTTCATCTAAAATTCTCTTCTGTTGAGGCTTAACTTAGGTGCTGTTTCCTCTGTGAATCCTCCCCAGATAGCCCAAGTCAAAAGTAGGGGACCATGCTTTCCTTAAATTGCCTTGGTTCACCTCATCTGGATCTCTCCTTTGCTCCTGACTAATATATGTTACCTTATAATATACTTACCTGTGAACTTGTATCTTCCTCCCATGTTTGTAGTAGACAGTAAGCTCCATGAAAGTAGAGACTATGTCATTTTTCATCTTTGTGTTCTCTGCCCTCCCTTTCCTAGTGCAGCGATCTGTGCCTTTACCCAATAAGTGTTTCATAAATGTTTAACTTGAAACGCTGTTTGGTTTCTCCTCATCGCCCTGGGAACAAAACTGGGCTAATTTCAGTCTGTGACATTGCTCATCATTGTCATCAAAAGCCCCTGTTTAAGTCTCCACCTTTCAAAGTATTATTCTAAGTGGAACACTGTACTGCCTCATGAGTGTTCTTTGAAGGCAGCCCGTTCAAGGTCCACCTTCTCCACAAAGGCCTTCTCTGGTGGGGACTCCCCCATTCAGCAGCCTCCTCTCCATTTCGCCTCCTGCTGTGGATGTTCTGTTCCCTAAGTCATCCTGACACCACCTGTCACTATTGATATGGCATTCTATTCCTCAGCTGGTTCGACCTTTCCACCTCCTCTTCCATTGTGATCAGCCGGGGTTCCCTGGGGGAGAGCACGGCACCAAGCCCCTACAGATGCTGTATTGTGCTTTCATGTTTCAGTTTCATGTTTCCAGCTTTCTCTGAAGTATAGCCTAGACATGTCTCTGGTTATGTGGTGTTTGACTTGTTTTGTAAACTCTTAGAAGATAGAAATTTATGGTATCCTGGAAGTTGGAGGCTTAAGTAAAGGCTTTTTGATAGTCAAAGATAAGGAGAATTGGATTTAATTAGTGGACTGTAGGTAGAATGATGACTAATTAGCAGCAAAGAGAGAAAAGACAAATGAGAAAGCATTCATTAAGGGCTTACTATGTGTCAGACCTATTGAGAATACAGATAGAAAAGACAAACCCTATTTTCAAGAAACTCACACTATTTGGGGGAAGCAGCAAGTATTATAGGAAGGTTCAGCTGTAGGGTGAATGGAAGGGCCTGGACATCTTTGGGTGTCAGGGTCCAGGGATCTTTAAGGCACAGTGGCAGGTCTTTGGAGTAGTGGCAGGGCAAATGATTAAGGCCTGGTGATCCTCTCTCTTATCAGAAGGATTATAGGGTGCTGCTAAGTGTTAAACAACAGGCTGGAGGTGGAGGGGGTGGGATAATTGTATACCTACATTTATTAACATTTTCTCCATAGCTTTCTTAAGTCTTGACAATAAACAAAACATTAAGTCAAGTCTTGATTTGTAAAGTTTTCATATTTCTGAGGTGTAAACACTCAACTGAAATCCTGGTTTCCTTCCAGACCCAGCTTGTGGGCTAGGAGGTGTTTTCTGTAGTGAGTGCCTTCCCATCTAAGATTGCCTTGTCCTGGCTTTGGCTTTGTATGTGTCCTGCATATACCTATGTAGGTACACAGGTCTTTTCTGTTAGAATGTAAACTAGGAGCCACAGTGGATAAAAAGGGCAATATTTGGCATCAGGAAGACCTGAGGTCAGATCCTGTCTCAAACACTTAGTAAGTATGTAGCTCTGTAACCCTAGGCAAGTCACATAGCACCCACCTCACAGGGTTGTTGTGAGGATCAAATGTCATAAAGGGCTTTGCAAACCTTAAAGCGTATATAAACACTTGTTTGAGTGGGTAGGGATTGTTTCACTTTGGTCAGTCAGAAGGATTATAGATTTAGAGCTGGAAGAACTTTCACAGACCATCTAGTCCAGAGGTCAGGCTCAATCTGGAGGGAGCTAGAACCAGATTCAAACATAAATGGGAAATGTCTAATAAAAGAAATTTTTAAAAATACAGTACAACATAGAGAATGTTAATTTGTGGTTTTCTAAATCAGCATGCAGCCAGTTGTTTCTCTTTGTCATCACTGAGTCCAACCCTCTGCTTTAACAAATGAGGAAACAGGCCTGGAGAGATTGACTTGCTCAAAGTCATGAATGGTAGTATTTGACAGAGCCAAAAACTCAACCCCAGGTTCTCCGGTCCAAATTTAGTTGTCTTTACGTAGTACCAAATGCTTCTGGTACTGAGTATAGTTTCCGGTACGTAGTAGGTACTTAAATGCTTGTTGATTGATTGGAATTGGAAGGTCTGAACTTAGTTCCTTTCTGGGGTTTCAGCCCTTTAGACCATTTGCCTCATGAAAGTAGCTTAGACTTGAAAAATCCTGAGCTGGAACTGAGAAATGGGAGGAATGTCTATAGCCAACTACTTGGATGTGGTTCATTTACACTTAATGAGAAAACCTAAGGGCAGGGGTATGCTGGAGTCAGCTCCAACCAATTGTTACATTTTCAGTGTGAGCGTTTACACCTTGGAAATAGGCAAAGGCTATAAATCAGGACATGATTGATTGTTTTGCTGATTGTGTAGACTTAAGAAAGCAATGGAGAAAGTGTTAATAATGTAGATTAAACTTAAAAGTGTCAGGGTTCCTGGAGGGGTGGTTGTTAAACACCCCTGCTTAAGGGCCAGAGTCTCTCAAAACCATAGCCTTTGGAAGGTCTTTAAAAGAGAAATCTGGGTTTTTTTTTCTCAGTGTCTCTGATACTTTCAGAGTCTCTATTTCTATCTTCCACTCAAAATCTGGGGGTTGGGGTAAGAGGAAACTTCTCTATGGAGATAAAGGTTATTTGGGCTTTAGAGATAAAGTAATATTTACTGTACTCCAGGAATTTGCCCTCAGGGTGAATGGAGTTGAGGTTAGGTGAGACTGGTGAAGTTACATCTTTAAGACCTCCCCACCTTTCTTTACAATACTGAAGAAGACAGCAGTTGGTATGGTATTTCTATCTGGGTCTTGTTGTTTTGTCATTTTTTCAGTCTTTCTGACTCGTCATTACCCCATTTGAGGTCTTCCTGGCAAAGATACTGGAGCAGTTTCCTGTCTCCTTCTCTAGCTCATTTTACAGATGAGGAAACTGATGTAAATAGGGTTAAGTGACTTTTCCAGGGTCACACAGATAGTAAGTGTCTGAGTCAGATTTGAACTCAGGAAGAGGAGTCTCCCTGACTCCAGGCCGTATACTTCAGCACCTAGCTGTCTACACCACCTCTGAAGGGTGTAATATTGGGGTCCCCAGGAGCCTTTTAATACTGCTCATGACCTCTAAGCTTCAGGATAGGACATTGCAACTGCATGTGTGTTTTATTTTATTTGGGGTGTGTGTGTGTGTGTGTGTGTGTGTGTGTGTGTGTGTGTGTGTGTGTGTACACACTTCAAGGGAAATAAAAAGAACCGAGAATAAGAAGTCTTCTTAAGAATGCACTAAGAGCAAAAAATGTCTTTGGTATTGAAGTCATGGATATTCTGTTTTGTGTCACGGTCCCCTTTTGGCAGTGTTAGTGACCCCTTTTTATGAACTTGTTCTTAAAGTTTTATATGCATGAAACAAAATACATAGGATTGTAAAGGAAACCAATTATATTGAAATAGAGTTACCAAAATGTTTAAAGCAAGAAATAAGTGCATAAACCCCAGGTTAAGAATCCCTGACTTATATTCTGTACCACCAAGGGGAATGGAGCAAGCTGGAAGAAATCTCTTCAGCTCCACTTCTTTTAGAACAAGGCCCTTCAGCCTTGATTTCTGGGTCAGGCTTTGCTTTTCATCTCATCCCTATTTCAGTTTCCAGGTTCTAGTTCTAGGCAGAAATCTCTCCTTCTTCCCCCAATACTACCAGCAGGGTGCTTTCCCCAACACACTCGGGTAATTGTTCCTACATCCCCGAAATCTGGCTCTCTACATCCCTACATCTGGCTCTCCATCTGGTCCCAACTTTTTTCTTAATTACCCACTGAATTGGCTCTAAGTAAATGCTGACAACTTGAATGAGACATTCCCCGTGACATATGCTCTAACTTGCCAGGGCTGTGCTTCTCTGGTACTGATGGACTAGGGACCTTTGGAGATGCTCATTTTCTGGCTGGGGGCCCCACCTGCCTGCCCTACCACCTCTGTAAATTCTGCTAGTGATCTGGTGCGTTTTGCATTCTAGAATCAGTGTGATGGGGCAGAAGGGTTCTTAAGTTCTGCGGTACTGGAAATAAAATTAGCCTGGAAGAGAATGGTTTAATGAGTGTTTACTTGTTTTTGTTTCTTTTGGCTGGGTAATTTTGCTAAGAAGGGTGGAGTGAAATTTGTTTCTTGCTTTTCTCTTTCCTCTTCATCCTCTCTTCTCCTTCCTCCCCTCTCCTTCCTCCCCTTCTCCAACCCCCCTCAAATAAATTCTGCAACAAAGGGTCAATTAACTGACCATTCCAAGCACTGTAGTGAGGCACTACTAAGACAAAAGTCTTTTTTTTTTTTGAGGAAAGTCCCTGCCTTCAAGGAGCTTACATTCCAGTTGAATAATACAGCTTGCCTGAGGATAAATAAAAATGGTTTATGTATGTACAGAAAAAGAAAACCCACAAACAGTCCCGGAAAACAGGGCATTGAAACACTAATAATAGGAGAATCCCTTGAGGAAATCAGCCTCCGCCCCTTTTGCATCTCTTAATATTTTTTTCCAATTATATGTAAACATTTTTAACATTCTTTCTTCAAAATTTTGAGTTTCAAAATTCTCTCTTCATTTTGTCCTCTCTCCCTTCCCCCTTGCTTGAGACTGCAAGCAATTTGATATAGGTTATACATGTGCAGTCATGCAAAACATTTCCATATTAGTCATGTTGTGAAGAAAACACAGACCAAAAAAACTCACCAACCAGCCACCTCATGAAAAATAAAGTAAAAAATAGTATGCTTCGATCTGCATTCAGACTCCATCAGTTCTTTCTCTGGAAGTTGATGGCATTTTTCATCACTGAGTCCTTTGGAGTTGTCTTGGATCATTATATACCCGAGAAAGAAAAGCCCTTTTGGAAGTTCTTTTCGCTGCCCTTTACGTGAGACCTTTCTGATCCCTCAGCTACTATGGTGCTTCCCCCCAAATCTCTTAGCATATATTTTTGTGTACACTTCTATGTAAACATGTTGGCTACACACTTTCACTTTTGTGTTTGTGTTACTGATGCCTATCACAGTGGTGAGCATATAGTAAGAGTTTAAGGGCTTAAGAATTGCTTCTTGATTATTTCATTGAAGAGCTGTACCTCAAATGGCCTGAGGGGCTTAAGAGGCAGATGTGAGGAGGGAGACCATTTCTAGCCCAGGTGAGCCTGTGTGGAGGCCCAGAGACAGGAGGAAGAGGGTCCTATACACAATAGCGAGTTGGCCAGTGTTTGGAAAGGACTTTAAATAAACAACAGGGGCATTTGTATTTTATCCTAAAGACAGTGGAGAGCCAGTAATGATTGTAGAGTAGGTGAGATATGCCTGTCCTTAGGAATGTCACTTTGGCAGCTCTGTGGAGGATGAATTGGTGATGGAAGAGGCCTGGATACAGGGACACCAGTTAGGAGACCAAGTACAGGTGAGGAGGTACAGCCTGGACCAGGCTGATTGTATGGTGAGCAGAAAGAAATAGAAACTAGATAGAGATTTAGAGGAAATGGCTCTTGCAAGATTTGGTGAATGACTTTCTAACAGAGAGGCGCCATATTGGAACTTGACTTTATCCTCTGACCTTCCATTTTCATACAGTTCCATCAGTGATACTAAGGTGCCTGCTACAAACTCGGTTTGTAGGAGACCTAAGACATGTAGTACTTGGAATCAGGAGAGCTGGTTTTGTATCTGTCCCTATAATCATAGGCCAGTTGCTTAATTTCTCTAGGCCTTAGTTTTCTCCTCTTTACAGTGAGGGTTATACTTCCATTACCTTACCTTGCAAAGGAAAGTGCTTTGTAAACCTGAAAGCCCTATAGATATGTCAGAGGGATTTCTACTCCTGACTTCGTGTAAGACTTATACCTGCCTATTTCCCAAAGGAATTGAAGCAGTTTATAGTATGACATAACGTAGTTTAAGGATAAAGTGTAGCAGTGATCTTTCCAAGGAAGTAGCAGCAGGAGCTTTTAGGCACCTGAGCTGAGTGGATTACAACCTTTGGAGTCATAAAGGCATCAGGTGTTAGGTATGTCTATCTTGGCTTTCAGCCCAGGAAGTTTAGTTAGGGAGCTATGCAGAGAACCTCTTTATTATACTAACATGGATTTATGCCATGTTTCACTGTGGTATAGTGGATAGCTAGCAAGGTATGGAATCAGTAAGATCTGGGTTCAAGTCATCCCCTACCTCTGACACATATTTTGGTGAGAGACTTTGGACTAGTCACTTTTACCTTTCATTGCCTTTAGGCTATGTTCCACATTTGTAGTTCACTACCTCTGCTATATTATATCAGTCTTCTGAAGTTATAATTAATCTCTTCATTGATCAGAAGATCTGAAGTCTTTTCTTTATAATAGTATTTTCCCCCAGGTTATATTTAAAACAATTTTTAGGATTAATTTTAACAAAATTTTGAGTTCCAAATTTTTTCTCCCTTAGTTCCCTCCCCTCTTCCTAAAATGGTAAGCATTTTGAGATAGGTTATATATATGCAATCGTGTAAGACATATTTTCCTATTAGTCACAGTTGTGAAAAAAGAAACAGACCAAAAGGGGAAAAAAAACCACACAAAAAATAAAGTGAGAAGAGTATGCTTTGATCTGCATTGAGTCCATCAGTTCTTTCTCTGGATGTGGATAGCATTTTCTCTGAGTCCTTTGTAATTGTCTTGGATCTTTTGTATTACTGAATGAAGTCTTTTGGTGTTGTTTTTTCTTATGCAAAACTTTGGGTAAAAACTTTTCAATTAAAAAAAATCAAGGTAGTTTGTTCTATCTTCTTTGATCTTTTCTGGGTTTTGCTAGGTTGTGAATTCTTTATCTATAGTTGTAAAAGAGATTTCCTTCCTTGCTCTTTTAATCCATTTACTATGGCAATCTAGTTATTCTTCTGGTCGTCCCAGGCAACTTCTAAGATTATAGACCACTTGCTGATCCATATCAGTAGAGGGAGTTTTCACATTGGGATTTCCATGTACCAATTAATTTACTTGTCTAGACAGCTTTATTCCCACCCCCCACCCTCAAACTACATGAAATTTTGAAGCATAGAATGCTTTAAGGTTTCCAAAGTATTTTTCTTACGAGAACATGGTGGAATGAAAACCCAAGGACAATGGCATCATATTAAGGACAATGCAGCACTTTAGTTTCAAAGATACCCTGCTTGTCTGTGGCTACCTCTGAATTTTTCTTTTCTTTTTTTTTTTTTGCCAGTAGATTAAAAAAAATCATTCTGTGCCTTTTTTTTTAGAGCATTATTATCACTAATTCACCCAGTCTTCCTCCCCAAATTATATATATATATATATATATATGGGAATGGCTCTTGTTCTTATTGGTTTTTATGTATCTCAGGTACCACATAATCATTCCAAGATAAATGTTTAACTCTAACTGTTTCCCTTCAGATTTTAATGGCATTGATTTTTTAAAAACTTTAAAAAAACCAATTTCAATATTAAGCAATCAAGATTGCCTATTTTATCTTCTCTGATCCTTTCTATCCCTTTTTTGGTCATGAATTCCTCCTCTATCTGTAGTTATAAAAGGTATTTCCTTTTTTTGCTCATTTGTTTATGATAGGACCTTTAAATCTAGGCCATGCATCCATTTTGAGTTATTGTGGTTTATGGTGTAAGATGTTGGTTTAAATCTATTTTCTGCCAGACAACTTTCTAGTTTTCTTGGTAGCGTTTGTCAAATACTGAGTCCTTACTGCAGTAGTTAGATTTATTGTGTTTATCTAAAATATGCTACTGTTTATTTACTTCTATATATTGTGTTAACTAATCTATTCCATTGATACACTGTAGCGGCAAGCAACCTAGCATGCCCAGGATGGCTGCTAGCACAGGTTCTTAGATCTGCTTTTCTAAAGGAAAGTGTCTCAAAATGGATTAACAATCTTACTTTAATCAATCAAACATGTATCATTTACTTAGTTCTGGGGGAAAAGTCAACACCCTGAACTTCAGAGAATACAAACAGAAGTTACAAACAGAAGTTAGGAGCAGACAAAGAAACAGATTAGCAGAGGAGTTTCCAGCGGTCTGACCATCACATCCATACCTAGTTAGTTACCAGAGAGGGAAACACCATCTGGGTTTTCAAAGCTGGAGGGTTCAACAGCTTCCCAGAGTCTTATCTGGCCAAATCACACAACTCTTTCCAAAGTGAGCCCCAAAGCAAAACCTCACATCAGGGTATATATAGCCCTCTTCTGGATCAGAGAATGTCATAACCCTCTTGACCCACTGCTCAATCACAAAGTAATAAGGTATGGGCATTCCTGAAGAACAAGCCTCCTGCCACAGGGTCCATGTGACCACATTCAGCCTATTAGGGGGCAGAGTATATTTGCAAATCAGGGAAGGTTCTCAGAGTCACTTAAGCTTATCAAAGGGCCAAGGGGCAGGGAAGATCTTCAGATTCCCATAACATACACTTTTAAACTTTTTAATCAATTAGTTTTGATGATTATGGCTTTCTGTTATATTTTGAGATCTGGTACTACTAGGCCTCTTCCTACTTTTTCATTATTTCCCTTTACATTCTTAATGATTTTTATTTCTCCAGGTGAATTTTGATATTTTTTTCTCACTCAATAAAATAATTCATTGGTAGCTTAATTGGTATGGAACTGATTAAATAAATTTAGATAGATAGCATTGCCATTTTTGTCATATTGTTATATAGCCCAACCATTCGTATCTCTCCATTTATTTATTTCTTTAAATAAAGTTTGTAATTGTATTGATGTAGTTCCTGTATGTACCATGGTAGGTTTCTCTTGACTTCTCTGTTTGTATTTGAAAGTTTCTAATCGGCCATGATCTTTTCATCAGAGAGACTGGAAAGTCCCATTCCATTAAAGGTCTATTTCTACTGCCTCTCAGACACCCCCTACCCCCATTATTATGGTTACTCTTAAATTCTAAGTTATTCTTAGTTGTAGCTTTTATATTTTGCCTTTTTGAGTATCATATACCAAGATTTTCTTCTTTCCTTTTCTTTATGGTAATAGCCGCCAAGTCTTGTGTGAACCTGACTCTTATTTCTTTCTACTTTAAGTCTTTGTTTCTGACTACTTATAGTATATTTTTTTCTTTGACCGGGAAGCTCTGTATTTTTGCTGTGACATTCCTGAGATTTTTTTATCTGGGTTTCTGGACATGACCAAGAATCTATTTTTCAGTTTGCTTTCTGGTTCTAATAGAGCTGGACAGTTTTAGCTATGCTTTTGGTGGGGGGGTCAGGGGAAGGGCAGTTAGTGTTTTCTAGACAATCTGGTAATTCATAAATTATTTCTCCTTGACCTCTTTTCCAGGCCAGTTGTTTTTGATGGTAGATATTTTAATTTTATTCCATTTTATTCATTTTTTTTTGTTGTTGTTCTTATATTTCTTCTTATCTCCTGGAATCATTGAATTTTGTTTGCTCCATTACAGTTTTCAAGTTTTCAAGGAGTTTATTCCTTGGGCAAAGGCTTCTGCCTTCTAATGTAAACTATTTTTATTCCAGTTCTTTCCTTCAAAGCCCTTATGTCACTTACATTTCACTTTTATTTTTTTGCTTTCAGGTACTCCTGAAGTCCTTGTAGCCAAAGTATTTTTTTTTTCTTTTTGAAACTCTGTTGGTACTTGTACAGTTATTCTTGTCCTCTGGATTTATCTCTTAAGCATCATTGGAGCTACAATATTTCTCTTTAATGTACAGCATCTTATAATTTCATATCTCTTCTCTCTGTTCTTGATTTGGAGCCTTGTAACAGGGCCAGGTTCAACACTTCTCCATCTGCTACCCCTCCCTCTTTAATGTGATAGCTGGGCTTAGACTAGACTTTAATTTCCTGGGTTCCTGCTGCTAGGTTTCTACTTCTCCTGCTATATTTGAATTCAGAATGTTTCAGTTCATCTTAGATTATCTGGGTTCAGAGTACTGTGGTTTTCAGGGCCCTCTGAAGCATCATATATTAGAGTGCTCCAGACCTCTGGTGCTCCTGGGGTACCCTAGTCTCATGAAAGATGTTTGCATACTGTAAAATATCATGCTGGTGTAAGGTGATATTATTCCTATTAAGATGGGTTTATCTTTGTATTGCTTTTGTGAGCTGGCCAGGTATTGTTTTGGAGTTTGGCCTTGTGGGATCTTTTCCCTCAAACTTTGTACAAGGAACACCCTGGAATGTCACTGGCATTCCATATTCCCAATAACTTGTAGGCAGATATGGAAGGTTGGGAAAAAGGTTGGTCCAGGCAGACCTGGGAAGATGGGACTCTTTGAAGAAATGGAAGTTGTCATTGCGTAGCTGGTGAGGAGAAGGCCCTTTTCTGATTCCAGGAACTCAGATGTTGCCTAGAGTGCTCAAGTTTGTGGGCCTTGTTCAGTTTACTACAATGTCTTTGGGCCTTGACATTTAGTTGTGGCATTACAGAAACCATTAACTGCCTGAGCATTTTCTCAGTAGAACCTGAAGCCGTTTGGGGTAAGGTAACATGATTTCTTCCATCCAGCACTCAGTGTATGCTAAGATTAAAATGAACCTAAATAACAAGTGGTAAGGAAAGTGACCAAACTGGAAAGGCCTCAATTATGGGTCCTAGCAAAGGGCAATATTTCTGCCTGCCATCTAAGGACCAACCCAAGTCTGGAGAGGCTAATCAATTGTGGGTTGGATACCAGTTGATTTTTCTTTTGGCCACAGAAATTCATTAAACTGTCTGCCTATGCATGGAGAGTTTGTGATCTGCACAGGCAGACAGCATATGAAATATGAATGAAATGAAGTGAAATGAAATAATAGCTAACATTTATATAGCACTTTATGGTTTGCAAAGCATCTAATTTTATTAGATGATTTATTATTAATAATTTATCTAATTTGATTCTTACCTGGGAAGTAGGGGTTATTATTATCCCCATTTAACAGATGAGGAAACCAAGGCAGACAAAGGTTAAGCTACTTGTCCAAAATCACACAACTAGTATGTGTCTGCAGCTGGTTTTGAACTCAGATTTTCCTGACTCTGGGTCCAGCACTCTATCTATTGTACCACTTAGCATGAAATATTGAAACAAATGAAAAAAAATACCAATCAGCTTATAAGATGACAGGAAAGACCTGTGATTTCCTTAGGGTTTTGAAGATCCTTGAGTAGGAATTCATTCTACCAAGGAACATAGCCTGTCTTTTATTTCCTTAGATAAGGCCCAGGGAGTTGCCTATGATACTGCCCAAGAGATACAAAGGTGGTAGTGGCTCATCCAAGTATCACACTGATAACAATAATTGTTAGAGACTAAATTTGAACCCAGCTCTTCAGGACTCCAAAGTCAGCACTATCTATTGTGTCATCCATTCTTACATCATGCAGTATCAAAAATTAAATGTCTCCGTTAACATAAAGTGGTTTGTTCCTAAACCCATAACTGAAGACATGCCAAATTCAGTTTCTTTTAACAACACATTTAGTAAGTATCTCTTCTGTCCAGGGCACTGTGCTAGGATGCTGCAAAGATAAAACCTAAATAAAAGACCCATTCCTCAAGGAGCTGATGTTCTCCTGGGAAATGCAACATGCAAACAAATGATAAATAATGACATATAGAATAATTTGAGAAGGGAGAGAGAGGACTAACAAGTAGGGAGATGAGGAAAAGTTTCTTGTGGGAAACTGAGCCTTGAAGGACAGCATGTATCCTAAGAGCAGAGATGTGGAGCGAATGCATTCCAGGCATGGGAGATGGCCTGTACAACGAAAGGCATGGAGGTGAGAGATGGGATGCCCTTTGGGCTGGCCTATGGAGTGTATGAATGTTTATAATGTGAGGTAGGCAGGAACCAGGTTAGGAAAGGCTTTTAATTAGGAAGTTGTCTTTAATCTTAGGAGGGACTGAATAGGGAGCTACCAAAATTCTTTCAGCAGGGGAATAACTTGGTTACATTGTATCGTCCTTTAGGGAGATTATTTTGGCAGCTCTGGGGGCTTGATTCAAGAGGGGAGAGACTGAAAGGAGGGAGATGCATCCAGAGGCTGTTGCAATAGTCCAAGTGAGAAGTGATTAGGCCTTGAACAGTGGTGTAACTGGAATGAAGGGGGCACATGTGTGATATGTAATGGAAGTGAACTAGATGAGATGTGGCAGCTTATTGAGTGTGGGGAATTAATACAGTGGTTCTCAACCTTCCTAATGCTGCAACTCTTTAATACTTGTATGTAGGCGTATCTGCATCTGCATGTGGACCCACCTGGGGATGGATAGAGGAGCGATGTCTCGGTGCCTAAGACCATCAGAAATATGTGTTTTCTGATGGTCTTAGGTAACCCCTGTGAAAGGGTCATTCGAACCCCAAGGGATCATGACCCACAGGTTGAGATCCGCTGAATTAAGGGGTAATGAAACGTCAAGGATTGCTGAGGTTGGGAACTTGGGTAACTGGAAGAATGTTTGGTAGAAGTTTGGTAGAAGAGTGGTTGGGAGGGGATGGGGGTGGAAATATATTGAATTCCTTTCTTGGGCATTTGAGTTCAAAAGACCTGTATCCAAGTGGAGATGTCCAGTAGGCATTTGATGATAAGAGAGTGAAGCTTTTGAGTCAGATTATGACAGGAAGGAATTAAAGAATTCTTAATTTCTTGAGCCCTTGGTTTGAGAAAGCTGCATATAGATTAGTTTTTCTCTTCTCATGAGTTTAAGATCTTGAAACTATGGAAATATACCTTCTAGGGGGCTGGGCACATAGTGCTGTTCATAGTGCTTATTGATTGTTAGAATCTACATCTGCAGTTCTTTAATTCTTTCTAGCTTTTTACTCAGGAGCCTCATATCCTGTTAGAAGCACCACCAGATTACTATTTCCTAAAGTCTGAACTAATGAGGTTTTCCAAATTTTCCAGACTGTTACTCTGTAAGCCATATTGCTTTGGTGGACTGTCTCACGCCAGCTCTCTCAAAGATGTCCATTTGGAGGTAATTTGAGGGGCATGGTTTCATTCAAGGGATTTTTATTTGCATAGTTTCACCTTCTCTTTGAAGTTGTTGAATGAATGAATGAAATCACATACTTATTGAGGGCCCACTGTGTGCAGAATACTTTACTAAGCGTGTGTGTTGGAGACGGGTAGAAGAATACAAATGATTTATATTCTTGTACTTAGTGCATTGTAAGCCATCAAGGAACTTCAGTCTTAGTTGAGATAAAGTAATTTCCTCACCTATAAAATGAAAGAATTGTATTCCTTCCCTAGAGACCCTTCCAGCTGTAGAAATTTATGAAGCCATGAATATAAGGTTTATACATGTTGGAAAGTTAAGTAATGATAAAAGAATTCAAGAAAATGCAAGTCAGTGACACAAATGTCAGAAAGCAGTCCTTGATTAAATGCTTCTGGAGTGTTACACACCAGTAGTATGGTTTTGGAGCAATGAGATTGGTAGCCTAGGATGGGAAGGTTTCACAGAATTGGAATGAATGGTGTTTGGATGGTTTTGGATTTGGTCATGGATGGTGGAAATGGTGGGGGAGAAAGTGAGAAGCTAAGACATGGAGGTGGGAATGATACTTGAACACATAAGGAGGAATTGAATTCAACAAACCATTACTAAGAGCCTACACAGCACACTGTATTTTGGAATATATACCTAGATCCCAGAAGGTTGCCATCTTAAATTTCATGTTGACATGTAAACCTTTTACCTCTCTGTAGTGATTGTTTTACCCCTCAAAGTCAAGGCCAACCTCCTTCTTTGTCATTGTCGCCAGCCCCTGGTAGCACACAGCTTTACTTACATTGGATGCCTAGTAAATAAATACTTGCTGATTAGTTGATGGTTGATAGATTACTTAACCTCGAATTGGTCTGATCCTGGCTCTATATCAAATGCTGTGTTCCAAGAATATGTGCCTTTTGGGGTGCCTAGGTGGTACAGTGAATAAAAAACTGACCCTGGAGTCAGGAGGACCTGAGTTTAAATCCAGCCTCAGACACTTGACACACTTGGGCAAGTCACTTAACCCCAATTGCCCCACCTTTCCCCCTCCAAAGAAGAAGGAAAAGGAGGAGGAGGAGGAAGAGGAGAAGAAGAAGAGTTTTTTTTTTTTAACGAGACAGGTGTGTTCCTGAGCCTCAAATCCATGGACTTCTAGATAAAACCCTTCCTTGATTGTGTTACTAAAACTCCCTCTGTAAAGAAGCCCTGGGCTGCATGTTGTCTTTTGGAGAGCAGGACCTCTCTTGGAGATGAATTCTTCCTGTGATAAGGTATCACTGTGTGTTTCTTCCTAGGCAGAGGTATTCACTTACTCAGTCTCCTTACTGTGTCTTTGCCATATCTTGCTTCTTTGCTTGATTCTCCTTGTTACAAGGATTGTATGTTTTCATTTTAATTTGAGGGCAGGGAGCTAGTGAAAGTGTTGACAAAAAAAAAATTACAGAGGATCTGTGAAGAATCTCAAAAATGAACAGAAAGTGTCAGAAGGAAGTTCACAGGGAGTCACAGACAAACAGGACTGCTTTGAAACTAATATGCTGTATTAAAAAAAATCTGACAGTTCCCTTTTGGGGGTCTGTATGAGGAGCACTTGGTAGGGAAACTCTCTCTATCAAAGCAGATTGGCAGGTGTCCCATTTTATAGTCTGAGAGAGTTGTTGCCTAGGGCCACCAAAGCCAGTATGTAGCAGAGAGGAGACTCGCACCCAGGTTACCCTAACTCACTCTGAGGCCAATTTTTTATCGTCATGCTGAGATGCCTCTCATGTTTTTACTTATACTGAGGAAATAAAATTTAAAGCCCTTAAAACCACTACCACTATACCAAATATTAGGAATGTAGCACATTCTAAATAATAACATATGAGCAATTTAGGGCTGAAGGGGAAGATTCATATGAACAGATACAGGGTGAAATAAGCACAATTAGGAAAACAGCATAGACACCGTGACTACAGGCATGTAAAAGGAAAGAACAGCAAAATGAAGCTAATTGCTATATAATGATCGTGACTAAACTTGGCCTTGGAGGAGAGATGAGAAAATACACTTTCTACCTTTCACTGGAGAGGTGGAGGACTGTGAATGTAGAATTATTGCATATGCTGTTAAATGTGGTGGATGCTGGAATTGGTTTTGCTGAAATGATCAGAAAACCTTTGGTATGGGGGAAGTGATATTAAAAACAGAAAGCATCAATAACACTTAAAAAGAAAATTATTAAAAAGAAAAAATAAATGGAAATACAAAATAATATCCTTAGGTTCCCAAAGTAGGTGATAATGCCCCCTGGGGGGTTCTGGAATGATACTGGGGGGTGGTAATAGCCTTAGGTGACACAAATTTTAAAAAAACCCCAACAGTTCTTAAAGGGTTAAGGAAAGTAGATTTCCAGGGGAACACTGAATAAATTTTTTTAAAGGGGGGTAGTAGACCAAATAAGTTTGGGAACCTCTTCGAGATAGGAAATTCTGAATCAGAAATTTCTGTAGAGTGTTTTAGTCTCTAGACAGCATTTTGTGTGATGTGCAGGGCACAAGAGGGATGAAGGGATTTGTACCTAAAACTTGTACAAATAAAGGATTCTCTCTCTCTTGTCAGATGAAGAGGGGATTGGTGAAGCTCAGGAAGTGTCATTTTAAAGGATTAATACACAGTCATAGATGTGAATTTGGGAGGAAGTGGGGAATAGTGGGAATGTCTGGATAAATCGACAGAGAATGTGCATTTCCCAAGTACTCTTGAAGTTGGTGTGCTGGAGGGTGAGACCTTCCCAGGATACAAGAGGTTAAATTGGCTGATGCCATAACCATCCCCAGAGCTCAAGAGGAAACTCCAGAGTAACTAGTGATTGCCTAATTAATTCAATTAAACTACTTTGTAAGTCAGTAAGTTGTTAAACTCTATTAAAAAATCAGTGAAACGTGATGTGAGGTATATGTTGGGAAGAGGAGGGGAGGGGAAGTCCTACATCATCTTCCTCTTCCTCCTTCATTTATGCTTCCCCCGTTACCCCAAGAGTTCATCTTTGTCCCTTTAGGAAGAGCCAAGGAAAGCTATTTCTCAGGACTGGTACATTTTGATCTCTTTGTCTTCCCTTTACTTCATAAAAAGTCCTTCTGTCCTGTCCCTGGGAGAGGTGTACAGAGAGCACTGAATGCCAAGCTTTATCTGGAATGCTTTGGGGAGGTGCTGAAGGATTTTGAACAGAGAATTGAGATGTACAGAGTGGCATGGAGACTGGCCAGGTAATTGTAATTCATCTGCTACTTTTCTCCGCCTGGGTCCCTGGTTTGCCTTGATTCCCAGTGGGGAAGGATTTGTAGCAGCTAATTAAGAGAGGATTTTGTGATGGAAAGAGCACACAGTCATAGGAGTCAAAAGAACTGGGTTCCGATCTCAACCCTACTCCTCACTATCTGTATCATCTTGGGCAAGTCACTTAACCCTTTCTGGTGCTCAGTTTTCCCATTTATAAAATGAGAGGTTTGAACAAAGAGCTCTCTAAACTCTCTTCTGTACTTAAACCTTTTACTTCCCCTCAAACCTTCCTCTTAAGAGGGCATTTCCATTCATCTTTGAGCTCCTTCCTACCCAAAGAAGTAAGAGAATTCCCTTGATTGTGATTTTCATGTTTGTAAACTGGGCATAGACCGGGTATAGTATCCAGAGCCACGGGATTAGCTAAAGAGCTGGTGAGGAAGGAAATACCCTAGTGATGCTCCAAGTCAGATCATCATGGAGGGAAGATATACCTCGAGAGATCCTAGGAACTTAGCTTGCTCGCTCCTTGCTCTGTTTATACTACTGTGCCTCCCACTGGACTCCTACATTTTTTGAATTAAGTTTCTCTGCTCCCCCAACATCTCAGTCAAATTGTTAATCTTTGAATACAAGTTCAAACCACCAGCTGTGTGGAGGCTGCTACTTAATGATGCCCCCTTCTGTGATTCCTTTTGTAAACTGAAGAAAGGAGGCAAGGTGGCCTCCTGAAAAGAAGGGCATTGGATCTGGGGTCAAAAGACCCAGGCTCAAATCTTGACTCTGCCATTTGCAGCCTGTGAGACATCAGGCGAGGCACTCGGTCTCTCTGCTCCCCAGTCCGATGAGGAATGAAGACTTCTAAAGTCCCTTTCAGCCTGAAATTTTGGGATTCTAATGTGAATAACCAGCTTGTTTTCTAAACCTCTATGTTGGGTCATGTTATTTCCCCAGGGCTGGTGTGCCCTGAAGGTCCAGCCAAATATTGGCTGGCTCAATTTAAATAGACCACAGCATATTTATTTAGTGTGGCTAATTTTAAATAGATTGGCCTGTGACTGGAAGCACTATTCCTTCCTTTTACATTTAAGAGAATTAACTCTTTACCTGTATGACTTTTGAGGCTTATAATTCAACTTTGTACTAAGTATTTCAGACTTGAAAAAAGAAAAACCTTGGAAAGGTTGTGTTTTGGAAATCACCACTGTTTATACAGTAAAACCTAACCAATTTAGATCACATTGATTTAGAATTTTTGGTCATTCAGATAGAAAGTAAACTCAAGTTCCCTTAGAGGAGAAGGAGGAGGAGGAGGAGGAAGACGGGTTGCTAAGCAAAGAACTGGTGTAAACAAGACCTCAGGGGGAAGTGGATAAAACCTAAATAAGAAAGTAAGCTATTTTTGAGAATTTTAGAGCTGTCCCTTTTCATAGTAATGTGGCCTTTGGAAAATAATTTAATCTTTCCTGAGCGTTAGTGTTTTCATTTGTAAAAAGGGAGGAAGGATTTGGATTAGGTCATTTCAAGGCCCTCCTAGTTCCAAATTCTGTGATTTCTTTAAAAAGTCTGCTCATTACAAATATGAAAGTAGATATATCAGGATCCCCTTTGGGAAACTTTAAAAATGCCATTGTTTTGTGTATAATGTACTTCATATGGGCATTTAGCTTGCCTGAATACCTGCTGGGCAAAACAAAAAGAGAGAAAGTAAGTCATCCCTTTTCCTGCTAGCTGCATCTTTACTTGGTTTTAATTTTTTCTATTCGAGTGGAAGTCCTGGTTCCTGCCTCTGTCCTGACCCATAGTTTAGGTGATTTTGGTGACAAATACAATTTACATTCGATTGTTTCCATAGCAACCATCTCACATTCATCTGCTTTCTGATACAGGTTGCCTCCTTTTATAAAGACACTCTCTCCCCTTTCTAGCTACAACCAGTTAAAGATTCTGTACTTTACTTGATGGGTGATTTAAGGAATTTTCAAGGCCAGTTTTGACCATACCTGGTTTTCAGGTTTTCACCTTATAGAGCTGACTTTAGAACCTGTCGTGACCCAGATTTGCCTCCATCCTGTTACGTTTCAGCCACATCAGTATATATCCGGCACTGCCTGTGCCCTCAGAGGCTTAGCTTTGGAGGCAGTTGGGGAAGGAGAGAGTATTTGATAGAAGACACTGTTGTGCCTTAGTCTAGGGCTTACTCATTAGGAATCCTTGAGCAAATTCTCCCGGGGTCCTCTCAAACACCTTAGTGAGGCCTGATAGCCCTTTAATCTTTATTATCTTTAATAAAGATCATCCTCTCTCCTACCCCACATGGTTGTTAGATCTTGTCATTTCTACCTCTACCACATCTGTCTTGGCCTTTCTGCCTCTTTAAGTCTTTCCCCCTCTCCAGTCCATCTATTGGACAGCTGCCAAAGTGACTTTCCTAAAATGCTGGTCTGGCCCTATCTCTTCCCTACTCAATAAATTCCAGGACTTTCTATTGCCTCTAGGATCAATTATAAGCTCTTCTCTTTGGCTTTTAAAGCTCCTCACAACCTTATCTCTCTAACCTTATGATAGATAATTGCTCACCGGTTATGGTCCCGCCCCAACCAGCGGTTCTTGTTACTCACACAAGATACTCCCCTGCCTTTGCAGTGGCCGCCTCCCATTCCTGGAATGAATTCCCTCCATCCTACTTTTAGGACCCCTCTTTTCTCCAAAATTCTGCTCAATCATATTCTGTCCTCTCTTCTACAGCAGATTATCTCCTATTTCTTGCTCACTCTCTCACTTACCTTGAGTCTCTTTGTCCACCAGCTGCTTCCCTGCTGGCTGCAAACATGCTCATGTGTCCTCCCCACCCCCCCATCCTCAGAAAACTCACTTGATCCCTCCATCCCACATAGACACCATTCTATAACCCCCCCTCCCCCACCCCGTTTTATGGCTAAATCCCTTGAGAAGGCCACCTACAATCAGTACTTCCCCTTTCTTTCCTCTCACTTTCTTCTTCAGTCTTCTGACCCCACTATTCCGCTGAAACTGCTTTCTCCAAAGTTACCGGTGATCTCTTAATAGACTTGTTCTTGTTGAGTTGTGTACTGACTCTTTGTGACCCATTTGGAATTTTCTTGGTAGAGATACTGGAGTGGTTTGCCATTTTCTTCTCCTTTTCCTCACCCATTTTACAGATGAGGAAACTGAGGCTAGCAGGGTTAAATGACTTGCCCAGGATCACACAGTTGGTAAGTGCCAGAGGCCAGATTTTATAATTCAGGTCTTCTTGGCTTCAGAGCCAGGCACTCTGTCCACTGCACAGACTAGACCCTAGTGCTCCCCTCTTAATTTAGCTCCCTTCAATCTTTCCAGTCTTACACTCCCCTCCCTACAATATATTCCACATACTTTACTCCCATCTCTGATAAAGAGATGATGCTTTGACAAAGTCAGCCTACTCTGCGGGCAGCCCAGATCCCATTTCCCTTCTTATTCTTTCTGGGTTTGTCCCCTGTCATCTCCTGGCTATCTTTAATCTTTAGTCCGTCTCTAGTGTACTGGCTCCTTTCCTGCAGCCACCAAATTCACTCTGCCCACTTTAGAAAAAACAAACAAACCTTCCATTGCTCTGACCATCCCTGCTGGCTATTGTCTGATTGCTCTTCTCCCCTTCTCAGCTAAATTCCTTGGGAAACTCCCATCTACATTAGATGCCTCCTCTTCTCTCATTGGATTCTGAACCCTCTTCAGTTTGACTTCTGACCTCACATTCAATTGAAACAGCCCCTTTCAAAGTTACCAGCATTTTGTTAATTGCCACATCTCTTGGTCTTTTCTCAGTCCTCATCCTTCTTGACCCTTCTGCAGCCTTTGATGCTGTCAGTTGCCCTCTCCTGTTGAATACTCTTGGCTCTCTAGGTTTTCTTGACACAGCTTTCTCCTGGATCTCTGAATACTTGTCTGACCGCTCCTTTTCAGTTTTCTTTGTTGTGTCTCTGTCCATTTTACATCCACTAATTGTGGGCGTTCTCTAAGGCTCTGTCCTGGGTTGTCTGATCAGTATCTATGAGTTTGAAGATTTCTATGCAGGTGATTTCCAGCTCTCCGTATCTGAGCCTAATCTCTTTCCTGGGCTATAGTGCCATTTCACCAGTTGGTTTTCAACCATCTCAAGTTAAATGTCATATATATTTCTTAAAAAAAAAGTTTCATTGATGCGTTTTATTTTTATATTACTAACTTTTACAAATTACAAGGAGCTTTTTTCTAACAAAGTACCACAGTTAAGTAAAACTAATAATACAGTAATTTCATCTGAAAGTGCCTAGAGCACCCTCCACTGCCTTATTTAAAAAAAAAATTAGCAGAAACATCTTCTCTCCCTCTCCTCCAATTTTTTGAAAAGAGAAAGAAAAATTAAACATATTTCTTGTAACAAATATATATAGTCAAGCTAGAATAGATTTTTTTAAAAAGCAGGAAGAGAGAAATTCCATATAAAATGACTATGGAATATATAAAATACTTGGGAGTTTATTTATTTATTTTTAGTTAACTTTTGTTTATTTTTAGCTTGCATCCTTCATTTCTGTGAGATTTTGAGTTACAAATTTTCCTCCTGTCTTTCCCCTACCCACCACCCCAAAACAGCAATCCCAGTGTATGCCCCCCTCCCCCAATCTGATCTCTCCTATATCTTCCCCCATCTCCCCTCTGATTTTTTGTTAGGACAAGATGGATCTCCCTACCCTAGTGCCTATATATCTTATTACCCAGTTGCATGTAGATAATAATAACTATTTTTAGATGAGATCACATACACACAGTGCTTCGCTAACCTTAAAGTGGTACACAAATGTTACTATTTTTATTAGTTTTCTTTTTTATTCTAGTACCTTCCTTCTGTTAAACATTTCCTATTTATCCTGAGTTAAGCTTATGTGTATTTACTTGTATGTATTTGCTTGCTTCTTGTCTCCTGTGTCATATTGTCTGGCCGTTGAGGGTGGGAGCTGTCTTTTTTTTTTTAATTGACTTGTTTGCTTACTTTTAGTTTACAATATTCAGTTCCAGAATCACATGAGTTTCAGATTTTTCTCCCTTTCCTCCCCACCCCCCACCCCTGCCATGGTGGCATAAAATCATGTATGTGATCTGCAAACTCTTTCACATTGTACAGTAGTCTGGTTGTATAGGTGTTATAGCCAATGGAGTGAACAATGAGGGGAGTTTATTTTCTAAGATACACAAAACTATATAAATGCATCCACAAACAATTGTTTAAAGAAATATAGACAAATACATTAAAAACATTAATTGTTTGTATTGGATGAGTTAATATAATAGAAATGACAGTCTGTCTAAATTAATTTACTTTCAGTGCCATACCTACTAAAGGATTACTTTATAGATCTAGAAAAAAATAGAAATGAAATTCATATAGAGGGAATAGAGTCAAGAATCTCAACAGAAATAATGAAAAGAAACAGGAAAGAAGGAGACCCAGCAATGCCAATTCCCAGAATATATGAAAAATCAATAATTATTAAAGCAATTTGGTACTAGTAAAAAAAAAATCTTAACAGTGGAACGATTTAGATATACAGTTTACTGAAGCAAATGTATTTAATATTTCCAGTATTTGACAAACAAGTCCTTCTATTGAGATAAAAATTCATGATTTGACCAAAAACTATTGGGAAAATTAGACAGCAGTATGGGGAAAATCAGATTGAGACTGACATATCTCATAATACAAAGATAAGCCGCTCTGAAAGGTTATAGCTAATCTAAGCGTCATAGTAGAGAGAGCATTGAGACTGGAGTCAGGAAGACTCCTTCCAGGATTCAAATCTGGCCTCATACACTTCCTAGCTGTGAGATCGTGGGCAAGTCATTTAACCCTGTTTACCTCAAGTTTCCTCATCAGTAAAATGAGTCAGAGAGGGAAATGGCAAACCACTCTAGTATCTTTGCCAAGAAAACCTCACATGGAATCACAAAGAGTTGGATGTGACTGAACAGAATGAAAGGTTATATCATAAATAAATGAGAGAAATCTGGAAAAAAATTACCTCTTATATTTGTGGACAATTTATGATCAAACAAAGAATAGAGAGATCACAGAAAACAAAATAGATAATTTTAATTACATAAAATTAAAAATATTTTGCTCAAGCAGATTTATTAAAAGGGAAACAACTGGGAAAAAATTTCTCTAGCAAGTTTCTCTCATAAAAGCCTTATTTCTAAGATTTATAAGGGACTGATTCAAATTTATAAGAAAAAGAACTATTCCCCAGTTATTCAGTGGTCTAAAGATATAGATGGTATATTGTCTATATCCAGGGGAAGAAACCCAGGTTGTTTTAGCCATATGAAAAAATTGCTCCAAAAATATTAATTAGAGAAATACACATTAAGACAATTTCGAGATTCTGCTTCATGCTTAACAGATGAAAAAAGGAAAATTATAAATGTTTGTGGGTCTTTGGGGAGATGGGCATAATGATGGACTGTTGGTGGTGAATTGGTTGTTGTTTGTCCTTCATTCTCAAAGAAGACCATGACATCGAAATGGTGATGCCATGACATGAATTGGATTTAAGTGAGGGAAGGCTGTGCAAAGTCACCAGCCTCACTTTTTCCTCCAGGGCCATCTAGGTCCAGTGATGAGATATAGAGCAGGATGACTGGAAATGACCCAGGATGCAGTGGGAGTCCTTGGCCTTTTTAATCTAAGGTCTTTCCCAGGTCTCAGTTTGACTGAGGCAATACCCATTCAGTGATTAAGGTGAGGTAAGAAATGAGGAAGATGGCGGCGTAGAAGCAGCAAAGGACCACAGCTCCCACACAAACACGCTAAAAAACTCATAAAATGGGACGCTAAACAGATTTTCAAGCTCCAAAACTCTCCACAAGACTGAAAGCACATCTGTTGCTACAGGCAGCACAGCAGGCGGGCTCTTCTCAGCAGTCTGGGACCCGCAGCTGAAACCCAGCCGGCTCAGGCCCCGGGGCTGCGGGCGGGGAGCCGCAGCTATAGGAGAGCAGATCGGCTGCACTGGAGGCACAGTTACCACATTTATCAGGCCAGAAGACAAAAAGGCTAAGAGAAAGGTCA
>CM053595.1:103652742-103666978 GCA_028646575.1 Pseudocheirus occidentalis | reverse complement strand
AGAAGGAAGGAAGGAAGGAAGAGGAAGAAAGAAAGAAAGAAAGAAAGAAAGAAAGAAAGAAAGAAAGAAAGAAAGAAAGAAAGAAAGAAAGAAAGAAAGAAAGACAGAAAGAAAGACAGAAAGAAAGACAGAAAGAGAAAGAGACTTCAGAAAAATCTGGAAAGACATATCAACTGATGCTGAGTGAAATGAGCAGAACCAGGAGAACAGTATCTGTAGTAACAGCCACATTGTGTGATAACTGACTTTGATAGTTTTAGCTCTTCTCAGCAATGAGAGGATCTAAGACAACTCCAAAAAACTTGTGATAGAAAATGCCGTCCACATCCATAAAAAGAACTTTGGAGTCTGAATGCAGATGGAAGCAGACTATTTGCTTTCCTTTTCCTTTGATGTTTTGTTTCTTCTTTCTCATGGTTCCTCCCATTGGTTCTAATTCTTCTTTACATCATGGCTAATGTGAAAATATGTTTAATATGAATGTAAAAAAAAAGAAAAAATGCCCCATGGAAGTTGTTACTATTCTCCATAAAATAATCTGATATGGCTATCAGTCACTCTTATTCCATTTTACATAATTGTTGTCTCCAGAACAAATTCCTTTGACAAGGGACACTGAGGACTTTTCTCTCTCTCTCTCTCTCTCACACACACACACACACACACACACACACACACACACACACACAGAGTGAGAGTATGCTGTTGACTGAATATACAGCTCTGCAACAACCTCTCACTACAGTGGCAGCTCTCAGTAGTTCTTATTGTTTAAGCAAGTATCCTCCTTTTCCCCTAGTTGCAAAGTGAACTGGATACTTACATCATTTTTCCATGTGGCTTGATTACTCAACCAAACTGGCTCGATCCCTGTTTCTCATGTGTTAATTTTAATTTCTTGCCTCTATGCACTTCCACAGGTTGTTGTTCCTCATGTCTGAAATGGCTTCCCCTCCTGCCCTCCACCTCTTAGAATCTCTCTTTTTCTTCAGAACTCAGTTTAAGCACCACCACCTCCTACCTGAGGCCTTCCCTCTAGCTATTCCATGTCCTTGAGGTTAGCTTCTATTTATTTGGTATATATTTTGCAAATATTTGTGTGTGTAGGTGGTCTCTCTTTATAGAGCAAACTCCTGGAGGGCAGGGACTCTAATTTTTTCTATGTGTCCCAAATACCCAGCATAGTTCCTGGCACACAGTAGGGGCTTAATAACAAGTGCTTGTCATTTAATTGATGATGTAAATCAAAGTTCTAGGTAAACAACACACGTTTAGGACTTGAAAAATCCTTGTGCCACATTCTTGCACCCTTCCCATTGAAATCAGAATTGTTCCCATCTGACCACCAAACTCTCCAATGGTTCCTTTTCCCAAGTCAGAGTGTGGTCAGCACCTAGGGGAGCAATCTGGAAGGTTAAATCTGCTTTTTATTACATTTTCTACAAGAGAAGCTTGTGCTCAGAAGCTTGATGCTGAGATTCCTGCTCCCAATATAGGCACATAGACACCATTGAGCGTTTTGTTTGCGTTCTGAACCAAATTTTTGTTGTAATTTTTAAAAAGTAAACGATTACATAGCATTCCTGATACTAAATTAGATCCATCTAGTGGCCAATATTTTTAGCCCATAGTTAGTCATCAGTTTTGTTGATGTGCTGTTTTTATTAAAATTTCTACTAACATTTTTTCCAGTGAGCAGTTTATAGATTCATTAACTTTTTACTATGGTCGTAAAGCCAAAAACAAGAGAGGAAAGGAAATGGTTATCTAGTCGACAAGATTTCACTGAAAGACGGCTTAGCTTTTAAAGTAGCTTTTAAGAAAGACAGACTTGTGGGACAAGGAATAACTTTAAAGAATTCAGAATTGTGCAGAACCAGGGTCTTCCCACATGATCACAGGCAGCTTTATGTAGGGAATTCAGAGTTTCCAAATCAGGACTGAATGTGTAGAGACAGCATGGAGTATTGCAATGGGCACTGGTGTTAGAGTCAAGAGAGGCTTGGTTCAAATCCTGTCTCAGACATGTGGGCAAGCCTTGATTTTTTGTTCTGCAAATTGGACAGCGATTGCTATTGTTGTGAGGATCAAATGAGGTTATATCTGTGATACTCTGAAAGCTTCAGAGTACTATGTCGATAGGAGCTACTAGTCTTACCATCTTATCCCAAAGTTCTGAGTCTAACAAGTTGGTCAAGAAAGGACATGCCCTTCTGGAAGAAGAAATCAAAGCTTATCTGCTGTAGTCATATGAAAACATGCTTTAAATCATTATTGATTTAGAGAAATGCCAATTAAAACAACTCTGAGGTACCAACTCAAACCTACCAGATTGGCTAAAACGATAGAAGGGGAAAATGACAAATGTTGGAGGGGATGTGGCAAAATTGGGATATTAATACACTGTTGGAATTGTGAATTGTTCCCATCATTTTGGAGAGTGATCTGGGATTATGGCCAAACAGTCATAAAACCTGTTTATACTTTTTTGCCCAGCAATACCACTATCAGTTCTGTTTCCTAAGGTGATCAGGGAAAAAGAAAATGAACCTATATGTTCTAAAATATTTATAGCAGCTCTCTTTGTGGTGTCAAAGAACTGGAACTGAGAAATGGCTAAATAAATTGAGAAATGGCTAAGTAAATTTTGATATGTGATGGTGATGCATTGCAACCATGCTGTAAGAAATGATGAATGGGTTGGTTTTAGAAAAATGTGTAAAGATTTGTATGAAATAATGAAGAGTGAAATGAGGAGAACCAAGAGAATGTTGTATACAGTAACAATATTGTTCAAAGAGTAATCGTGAATGACTAATCTGTTTTGAGTGATCATTTTTTTATTGTATTTTGAGTACGATAATATTATTCAAATCAGCTTACAAAGGACTTACGAAGGATAATGCTATCCAGCCCCAAGGAACTGACATATGGAAGTACATATTACATGACTCCACATATATATTTACATATCTGTCTAGTGATAGATAGATCTATAACAAATGTTGGTCTTCTTCTGATATAGGGCTGGAAGGGAAGGAAGGAGAGAGAGAGAGTGAGAGACAGTGTAAAAAATAAAAATAAAACGAAGAGACATACCTCACACCCCTAAAATTCCTTTATGTTTCATTAGGAATATGTAATCCAGTGATCTCTGGGCCTGTTTCAAGCCTGAATCACTTCAAGGAAGTAATGAGTTCCATATGTTTGTTATCCTCTGTAGAACATATAACTTCATTATTTGTCAGAAAGGTCTCTATAATAGAATCATAGCACATCAGAGCTGGAAGAAACCTTAAAGGTCATCTCAACCAACCCCCTTCAGATAAAGACCTACAAATGCAGAAGGCAAAGTGATTTTTGCTTATGGTAGCAGCAGAGTGACAGAGGCAGCCCTAAAACTTTGGTCTCCAAATTCCCAGCTCATTTTTAGTTTTACTAAGTGGTGTTGCTTGAAGCTAGAGGGCTGGAGCAAAGTGCAGCATAGAGCAGCGGGTGACACAGGAGGGTCAGGAGGTCATGAATTCAAATCCTACCTCTGATGCCAATTAAGCTGTGGCACCCAGAGCAAATAGTTTCACCTTATCTCAGCCTTAGTTTCCTCCTTCATAAAATGTGGATAATAATAGCACCTAGCTCAAGGAGGTTGTTATGAGAATCACAATCAGTAGCATAGTGTTTTGCAAACCTTAAAGTTCTCCATAAATGCCAGCTATTGTTATTAATTATTTAGTAAACCTAGGTACACGAGTACACACCTAAGTTTCGTCTCAAAAGAGTACATTGTGCATAAGACTTACTGAGGTTCCTGTACTGAAGAAGCCCCCACTCACCAGATGGTGTTCAGAATTAAGAGTACAAGGACAGAACATGATTAGGTCTGCCTTATACTCAATATAGTGAACTCTGTTCCTTGAACCTCAGTCAGGTTTTTACTTTTTTTTTTTTAACTCTGACTAGAACTGAAAAGTTACTTCTTTTAAAAACAACCCTTTTCATTGATATCTTCTATTTTTTACATTATTTATATTTCCCAATATATAGCCTTCTTTCTTTTCTTTTTTAGGGAGAGCTAGCCCTTATAATAAAGAAAGAGAAATTGATTAACTGACAGGCATCCAGGCATGCAAAGACAAATATGGAAACAATCTCTGTTTGCAAAGTTCTTACATTCTGTTAAGATTATTTAAGAAAAAAAAAAGTTCTACAGAACTGACCAACATATCAGCCAAGTCAGAAATTATATGTAAAGTTTCATCCCCATTTGCCCAGTTTCTGCAATCAAGGAGAGAACTACATTCTCATATCTCTTCTTTGTGGCCAAGCTTAGTGACAGAATCCAGGTTTTATTTTTTGTTCTTTGTTCCATTTATACTTCATGTATGTAGGAGAAAAAAAAAACTAGAACAATTCTAGGTCCCTAGGTTGGAAAGTGCCATTGCATCTCAGCTTACCTCTTAATGGATCAATCATCCAATCCAGATTCAATTCAGCAAATGTTAATTGGTCATGACTACTTAACAGGGCCTTGTGCTAGATCAGTGATTCTCAACCTGTGGGTCACGACCCCTTCCGGGGGTCGAACGACACTTTCACAGGGTTCATCTAAGACCATCAGAAAACATATTTCCAATGGTCTTAGGAACCGACCCCTCCTCTATCTGTCTCCAGGCGAGTTCACCCACATGCAGATATGCCCACATATGAGTATTAAAGGGTCGCAGCATTAGGAGGGTTGAGAACCACTGTGCTAGGTACTGAAGGAGTTACAAAAATTAATAAAACACGGTCACTGCTCTCAAGGGCATTGTAGTAAAGAGAGAAGAATAAGGCACACAAAGAAATTAAGATAATAATACAAGGAGACCTGGTGCCCACAGCTATTAAATAATAGCATTTTTAGCAATAGTTTTGTCTCAGTTGAATTATTTAGAGTGGAAAGGCACCTTAGTGATCATCTAGTTCAAATGCCCCAATTTAACTACTTGGACAGTGAGGCTCAGGGAGATTTAGACGCTTACAAGAAGTCTGTCTTACTAGCTTACTGATATTAGAACCAAGGTATTTCCAGACACTGGGAATAGAATCCCATTTCTTATCATCTAGGTGATGTTGGACAAATCACTTAACTTGTCTCAGACGTAGCCAGGTGGCTCAGTGGATGATGTTAGGGAAGACCCAAGTTCAAATCCAGCCTTAGATGTTTACCAGCTGTATGACCCTGGGCAAGTCACTTAGCTTCTGTTTGCCTCAGTTTCCTCAACTGTAAAATGGAGATAATAATAATAGCACTTAGCTCACAGGGTTGTTGCAATGATTAAATGAGGTAATATTTGTAAGATGCTTAGCATGGTGCCTGGCACAGTCTGTCTGTGTAGTAGGTGCTATATAAATGCTTATTTCCTTCCCCCATCCTCTTTCCTCTGGCCTCAGTTCCTGATTCCTTAAATGAGGACTTGGACTAGAAGATCTCTTAAGGTCCTGGCAATTCTAGATCTGTGATCATAAGATAATGCCTGGTCTGTCTAGACGGCTCTATTTTTAGCAGAATCACACCTTAGTTTCTTTACTCTATAAAATGAGAAGATTGGACTAAACATTTATCTAAGATTTCTCTCGTTTAATTCCCGAATATGCGGTCTCAGCCCCATGTCAGCTAGTCCTGTCTAATATGTTAGAGGAAGCACCCCATAGTTTTAGTGTTGGGCACATTAAGCCAGAAGTGTCTAAATTTTCAGTTGGGTTTTGAAGGTATGGAGAGGAGCACCCTTAGAGTACTTTGGAGGTTTCAGAAATAGGAAACTAAATTAGTTTGTCAGATGCTCTTCAAAACTGTATTTTAATATATTCTAAATAAACACCAGGACTCAGTTATATTTAGGTGCCTTCTAATAATCCAGAAGGTTTAGCTCTCAGTTGAACTCAGTAGTTCTTTGTGATGGTGATGTTGGTTTTTGCTCTAGTGAGATGTGTTCTGATGAAGCTCAGAGCCTTGGAGAAGGAGGCATAGACAAGTGGACAGGACCACAGTTTCTTTCTTTACTCTTCTCCCTCTCTCTCCTTCTTCCTTCTCCTCCCTCCTTCCTACTCATCATCTCCACAATTTCTGAACACCTTTTTTATGAAGCTTCATAGCAGAGTAGAGTATTAGGTTTTATTAGATTCGGAGTTGGGAAGATCAGGACTAGTTAAGCACCTGTTATATTTACTAACTGTTAGATCTGGGGTGGAGAATCTGTGACCTTGAGGCCACATGTGGCTTTCTAGATCCTTAAGGTGCAGCTTTTTTTTCTTTTTTAAAAATTAACTTTTTGTGTTTATTTTTTAGTTTACATCATTCATTTCAACAAGATTTTGAATTACAAATTTTTCTCCCCATCTTTCCCTACCCACCACCCCAAAAAAGCAGTCTCACTGAATACTCCCTCCCCCAATCTGTTTTCTCCTATATCCTCCCCCTTTCTCCCCTCTGACTTTCTGGTGGGACAAGATGGATCTCCATTCCCCACTGCCTATATATCTTATTTCCCAGTTGCATGTAAGTAATAATAATAATATTTTTTAAAAAAACATTTGATTTTAAAACTTTGAGTTCCAGATTCTTTCCCTTCCTCCCTCATTACACACCCTTACTGGGAAGATAAGCAATTTAATATAGGTTGTACACATGTAGTTATGCAAAACATTTCCATAGTGGATATATTGTGAAAGACTGACTATATTTCCATCCATCCCATCCCTTCCCACTTGTTCTATTCTCTGTTTTGTCCCTGTCCCTTTACAAAAGTGTGTGCTTCTATCTACCCTCCCTGCCAACCTGCTCTCCCCTCTATCATCCCCCCTCTCATCCCCTTCCCCCCTAATCTCCTATCGGGAAACATACCCAATTTAGAGTTTGTCATTCCCTCTCTAAGCCAAATTCAATGAGAGTAAGGTTGACCCATTCCCGTTTGCCTTTCTTTCCTGTTCTTCCCCTCCATTGTAAGTTATCCCTTGCCTCTTCTGTATAAGATCATTTACCCCATTCTGTCTCTCCCCATCTCCTCTCATTATATTCTTCTCTCACCTCTTAATTTTATTTTTTAAATATCATCCCTTCCTACTCAATTGATCCTATGCCCTATATCTACGTGCACATATATGCACACACTCACATATGTATTAATACGCATATACACCCTCCTATATAGACATATATGTATATATACATACATACACATATACATACATACATACATACGGTCACACATCTCAGGACCACCACCCAAGACCACGATCCTAATCCAGGCAGGTTGTGGCAAGAGTGCTTAACCTCTGGAAGGTTGCTTGGCGCCTGTGATCTGCAGGCCAGGGAACTCTGAAGCAGCCACGTGAAGTAGCCACTGCAGGGCTACTGCTTCCACTACTTCTTGTTTAGAGTATAAAAGCTTGGACCACACTCCATCCCCTCCAGATCTAGGAGAGTTCCACTGATGTTTTACTTTGTCTTTGGCATTTATGGGTTGATAATTCTGGAAACCACCACAGTTGCTGGTGATCTACTGTCCTGAATGCTCCAGCTGTGGCTAGTCCTGGCCACCTTGGGGCTAAAATCTCTGATTCGCACTTGGCTCCCAGTGTGCAGGGATGGACCCTTCCTGGCAGCCTGCTGGGCTGCCTTCAGTAGGAGATTTGTTTCTCTTTGTTACTTTGTGAGTTCTGTAGCTCTAAAGCTTGTTTAGAGTCATATTTTATAGGTATTTAAGGTGGTTATGGGGGGAGTCATGGAGTTTTCCTGCTTCTACAACGCCATCTTGACTCTGTCCCCCTCTCATTTTATTGTTGAGCAAACTGAGGCAGGCAGGTTTAATGACTTGCCCAGGGTCACACAGTCAGTAAGTGTCTGAGACACAACTTTTTAACATTCAATCCAATAACAGTAGATAAGGTTGGAGGCCTTCCTACTTGACAAGGTGGGCACCATGATCACCAGGCTGAAGACTTGTTGCTTGTTTCTGGGCATTTGTGGGCCATGTTTTTGAGAAGGGTCAGTCATCTGCCTAAAAGCTATACTTTTAGGAATCAGTATCTGTCTGGGATATATAGGCTGGATTTAGAGGGCTAAAGACACAGCCAAAGAGGCTCTCAGAGGGCAGCAGTGCAGTTGAATTCACTGTTATAGAGCCACCTGAGAAATGCCAGTCTGAGAGGGTCTTTAGAATTGGAAGGGACCTTAGGGATCATCTCAACCAATAGAGCTCATTTTAAAAATAAGGAAATGGAGGCCTGGAGAGATGTTTGCCCAAAGTCACATAATCTAGTAAATTTGGCAGCAATAGAATTGAAGCCTTGATTGTTGTGACTCTAAGTCTGGGACTTTCCCCATGACGCTGTGTTTATTTAAGTGAGATATAGAGCCCTTTCCTAGGCACATTGTTTATTTGATGTAAGAGATTGCCAGGAGGATCTTTCTAGAGTGGGAGGGAAGATATTCCCTGGTAACGGTGTTTGCCTGCATATTAAAATAAGCAATAGTTGTCTTTGGCGAGAACATAACCAGGAGGTCTTAACCTGTGCATTGTACCCAGTGTTCCATGTATGAGTCCAGTGCTGATGTCCCTATGCTCGCTGAATGGGTAGAATAGGGTGTTTCAGGCCTTGTTCTATGGAATTTTGCTAGGGTTGCTCTCTGTTTAGGTATTATGAATAAATTATTATTTCTATGCTTAGTAGCCATCAATGGAAACAAATATTTGGGTAGAGAGAGAAGTAAAAATTGTTGTATGTGACAGTGGGAAGTCTTATTTACAGCTTGGTTTTTTAAAAGTGTGAATTAACTTTAATAAGATAGTAATAAAATAAATTTTATTTGTTTCCATGCCCCCTTTTGAATTCTCTTCTTTTGTGTATTTTCCCAGAATCCATTTGTTATGCTGTATTAATAATTTTTATATGATTGTATTTTCTGCTTTCTTTGCTCAGTAGGACTTCATGTGTCTTCCTGTTATTTCTTTCCATTTTTCATATTCTGTTACATTTACATACTACAATTTGTTTTTGCTTTTGTTGTTGTTCAGTTGTTTAAATAGTGCCTGACTCTTTGTGATCCCGTTTGGGATTTTCTTGGCAGAGATACTGGAGTAGTTTACCATTTCCTTCTCCAGATCATTTTTACAGATGAGGAAACTGAGGCAAACAAGGTTAAGTGACTTGCCCATGGTCACACAGCTAGTAAATATTTGAGGCCAGGTTTAAACTCAGGAAGATGGGTTTTTCTGACTCCAGATCTGGTACCCACTACTATGTTTGTTTAGCCATTCCCTAAAAATCACTGGACATAAGAGCTGTTTTCAGTTTTTTGCACATTATTCTATTGTGGATATTTTATATAGAAAAGAATCTGTCCCATTTCCTATCCCTTTACGCTCCCAGGGGATAAATAACATCCCATAGGACATGGTCTGGGAATGAATTTATTCGACCAAAAGGTATGATTAGTTTTGTAGTGCTTATTGTATAACGCTACATTGCTTTCCAAAAAAGATTGAACTAAATTATAAGTCTGCCCACTGTGTGATGTTATGCCTGTTTTGCCATAGCCCTGCCAACATGGAATTTTGTAATTTGTAGCATTCTTTAATTTAATAGGTAGATTGTAGTAGTATTTCACAGTTGTTTTAATTTTTTTTTCCCCTGAACTGAGTGATTTATTTTTGTATTAATTTTGTTTTGCTTTTTGAAACCTGCCTATTCATGTCATTTTACCATTTACTTATTGAGGAATGGGTCTTACTCTTATATATTTGTGTCAGTTCCTATTAGATTTTGGATGTTCGAGCTTTTATAAGAAATATTATTTTTTCTTAGTTTGATTTTTTTTTCCTTTTTAACATTGCTTTTTGTCATACAAAAACTTTTTTATATTATCAAAACCATTTTATTTTGTCCCCTGTAATTTCTTCTTTTTGCTGAGCAGGTAAGAAAATTTCCCCTTTCTCAAATAGAGCATTATGTTTTCTTCCAGTTTTTTTTTAATTGCACATTTATAAACATTAGATCATAGTTTCACAGGTTTAGGCTAGAAGGGACCTTAGAGATCTTCCATGTCAAATACTTTTATTTTAAAGAAGAGGATTAATGATCCATTTGAAATTTAATATGGTGATATTGTGATATGGTGATATGGACCTAATACATTTTAGCATGGGGGCATTTTTCAAATGAAATTTGACTTCATGTTGGTTTTTTTTTTCCATCTTCCCTTCCCCTCCCCACTCCATTCCTAACTCCTTTTTTTGTTTTAAGATGTTATATCTGAAGCCAATTCCTTTCTGCTCCAAGTCTCTCTGTAAGGGCAAGTCTCAGAGTGAACCAAGTAAGGCTAAAACTGAAAATATACAAATATCCAAATATTCCGTTAGACTCATAGAATCTTTTAAAATATTTTAAAAAATAATTTATTGATTTTTAGTTTTTAACATTCATTTCCATAAGATTTTTAGTTTTAAAATTTCTCCTTCTTAGTCCCTCCCCCATCCCCAAGACAGTGTGCCATCTGATATAGGCTCTACATTTACTTTCATATTAAATATATTTTCACATTAGTCATGTTGTAGAGAAGAATTAGAAGGGAGGAACTACGAGAAAGAAGAAACAAAACTAAATACAATGAAGAGAGAGAGCGAAGAGTATGCTTCAATATGCATTCAGACTCCATAGTTCTTTCTCTGAATGTGAATAGCATTTTCCATCATAAGTCTTTTGGAATTGTCTTAGATCCTTGCGTTGCTGAGAAGAGCTAAGCCTATCAAAGTTAGTCATTGCACAATGTACTGTGTACAGTGTTCTCCTGGTTCTGCTCACTTCACTCAGCATCATTTCATGTAAGTCTTTCCAGGTTTTTCTGAAATCTGCCTACTTGTCATTTCTTAGAGCATAATAATATTCCACTGCATTCATATGCCACAACTTGTTCAGTCATTCCCCAATTGATGGACAGACATCCCCTCAGTTTCCAATTCTTGGCCACCACCAAAAGAGCTGCTATAAATATTTTTGTACATGTGGGAGAATCTTAAGAGTTGGGAAAGACCTTAAAGGTCATTTAGTCTAAACACTGGTGAAAACATAAAACTTCTCTAAAGGACCTCCAGTAAATAGGTGTCCATATTCTCTAAGATTGCCAGTGATGGGAACCTGCTCATCCTGAGGCAGCCCATTCCATTGTCAGATAGATCTTAATTGTTGGAAATTCTTCCTTCTTATTAGCTGAAATCAGCCTCCTGATAGTGAATGCTGGAGCCCCAGCCTTCACTACTAGGGCCAAAAGGTGGTCTTGAGACCACAGTAACAGTGTGTTACTGACTAATACTTAGGAGATCTAGGTTCTTTTTAAACTGCTGCCTACTGATTGTAGTCAAAATGATTTCATCTGTAAAATGCTGGGGTTGGACAGCATGACCTCTAAGATGCCTTCCAGCTCTTTACATTTTGTGATTCAGTGAAAATTCAATTAAGTGTTTTGATAGGGATGCTTCTACAATGGCTGCTCACATTCAGTTGGTACTTTACGGTTTACAAAGTCCCTATCTCATGACAACTCTATAGGGGAGGTAGTGAAAGTACTATTTGTTGCCTTCATTTTATAAACAAGGAAAGGAAGACCCAAGAAGGGAACTGACTTGCCTATCGTCATTAGCTTTGATATGTTGCTACTAGTACCACCTATGGACTGGAAATTTATCACATTTATTTTATCAAGACACAGAAGAGCAACAATAGCAAATGGAAAGAGAGTAGTTTTTATTTTAGCCCCCCAGTTTGTAACTCCAGTTTTGCTAGACTAATATTTAGTTATTTCTTTGCTTATTATTTTAGACCTTGTCCTTAACATGAATCATTGGCTGTAAACATCTAAATTTTGCTTTTTGCCATTTGCCTTACAAATATAGCTTTAAAACTTTGCTTGTTCAATTTTCTGTGTATTTTTATTTTCTACTTAAGATTAAGTTCTGTAAATTCAAAATATTTGAAAACTTTTGATTCATAAGCACAGAATATAGAATATGAGAGCTGAGTTAGGATCTTAAAGCATAGACTGTTAAAGCTCTGTGGTTCCTTAGAGGTCACATCTATTTTCTAGGATTGCACTACTTTTCATACTTCATGAGGTCTTAAGATCATAGTTTTAGAGTTGGCTGAAAGGTAATTGAGCTGTATGACCTCATTTTACATGTAAGGAAATTTAGGACCAGAGAGGGGCTACGGAATTTATGCTAACTTACCGTTCTTATACGTGAAGCATAATTCCCCTTTATTTTATTCATCAAGCATATTGGCAAGGAATAACCATGTAGCCTGTTCTTAAAGACTTCAAGTGATGAGCATCTCACTGTCTGTTGAAGCAACTTATTTCAGCTCCTTACGAATTGCACCCACTGTGCCTTCTGGTACAGAACAGAATTAAATCTGATCTTCCACTTGAGGGTGCTTCTTGTATTTGAAGGCATTGACTGTTTTCTCCCTAAAGCTTCCCTTTGCCTAGCAAACTTCCTTCAGCCAGTCCTTACACTGTAGGGTTTCTGTTCCCCATCCATTCTTTCTGGTTACCCTCTGGATATACCCAGTGTAGATGAGGTTAAAGCCACAGATTCTCTAACGATATAGACCAGTCAACTACAGTATTATTCACCTTTCATAAACTCCTCAAGCCCAGGGCACATGTGAAGCACTAAGTGCTGTTGTGTTTGAGCGTGTCACTGCAAAGCCAGTGTTACGTCTGGAGTTGAAATTAAAGTACTTGTCCCGCTTGTCTGGGATCTGGAGCACTGTCCCAAGTATGTTCAAAACTGTGGACAGTAATTTATTCCAAAAGCCATTTTTGAGTGCTTATTAGTTATAGGGCTGGGGACAGATAAATAGACAAAAATGAAACCCTTTTCCTCAAGGGGTTTACATTTCCTGAATGGAATTCAACATGTATGTAAATAAATAAATACAGAATAGATATAAATTAATGCCAAGAAACGGAATGGGTGGGGGGGAAGGGCTTGTAGCAGATGACCCTCCAGCAAAGCTGTGCTTTGAAGGAAGATAGGAATGCTACAAGCTAGAGAAGAAGCAGGTGTACATTCTAGACATGGGAGCATTTACAAAAAGGTGGAGAGGCAGGAAACGGAAGAGCAAGAGATAGTGTGGAAATATTGTCAACAAGGCTTCACAGTTGATTGGTTATAGGAGTTGAGGGAAGAAGAAAAGATGACTCTTAAATAAGGATGAGGACTTGGGTGATTAGAAGAATGATGGTGCCACCAATAGAAAGTTAGAAGTTTGGAGGTTGGCTGAGTTTTGGGGAAATAAAAGGTTTTGTTTGTTCATGTTGTGATGCCTGTGGGAATGGTTGGATGGTGATGTCCATCAGCAGGCATTTGATTGATCTGTGGGACTGGAGTTCTAAATATAGAGATTTTGGAATTGAGAGGAGGAGAGAGCATAGAGATAGGGGCAGAAGAAGGACCAGGAGAGAGTTTTAGGAATATCCATGCCTACTGGAAGGGGCAAAGATGAAATGGTGACCTAGAGAAAGAGACTGAGGAGGAGCAGTCAGACAGTAGAAGAAACTAGAAAGAACAGGGTCAAAGAATCGAAGAAAAGGAATGTTAAAGGGGAATTAGGTGGTGGCTCAGTTGTGTCAGAAACTATGGAGAGGTTAAATAGAGCAAGTATTGAGTAAAGGCAATTAATTTAGCAGTTAAGAAATCATTGGTAACCTTGATGAAAGCAGTTTCAGTGGAGTGGTATGTTGGAAACCAAATTGCAAGAAATTGAGAAGTGAGTGGGAGGTGAGAAAACTGAAGCTAAGTGAACAGATTACCCTTTCCAGCAGTTTGGCTATGAAAGAGAGAAGAGATCTAAGAACAGTTAAAATAGTTGGAATAACTAGGACAGTTGTTTGAGGGAAAGGCAGAGTACAATGAAGATTTTTTTTTTAAAGTAACAGGCTTACAAAATAAACCTATAAATATCAACAGTTTTATACAGCAGCAACAAAATTCAAGAGAGAATAAAAGAGAGGGAAGTCAGTTTACCAAAACACATTTAATTCTTGTATAGTCACAATTGCAAAGTGTTCCTTGAAGAAATAAAGAAAAGGGTAAATTCTTGGAGGTATATATATATATATATATATATATATATATATATATATATATATATATATATATATATATATATATATATATATATATATATATATATA
>CM053595.1:103598322-103652642 GCA_028646575.1 Pseudocheirus occidentalis | reverse complement strand
TTTGGAGGAACAAAAAGTCTAGAATATCAAGGGAAATCATGAAAAAGGATAAGAATGAAGGGGGAACAATAGTTTCAAACTATGTCATAAACGAGTAATCAACAAAACAGTTTTATTCTGCTTGAAAATATAAAAGGAGATTGATGGAATACATTAGAGGAAAGAAATAATATAGTGGGTAGAATACTGAATTTGAAGTCAGGAAATCCTGAGTTCAAATTCTGCCTCAGACATTTGCTAGCAGTGTTACCCTGGGCAAGCCACTTAACCTGTGTCTCAGTTTTGTCATCTGTAAATTGAGAGGGTTGAACTCCAAAATTACTTCCAGCTATAAATCTGTGATCCTATGAATAAAAAACCAATTGAACTTGGAATTAATGGGAATAATTCATTTTATGATAAACTTGAAAACATAAATTGCCTTTGAAAGAACTCCCTATTTTATAAGAATTGCTGGGAAAACTAAGAAGTAGTCTGGCAGAAATTAGGTTTAGATCAACACCTTATACTACATTACATACCATACCATAATAAACTTAGGATGGGTGTGTGGTCTGAATCTTAAAAATGAGAAGAGAACCAAATCAAGTACCTTTCACAGATGGCTAGGGGATGAATTTTTAACCAAAGGATAAATGCAATTACAAAAGATAGAATAGATAATTTTTATTACATGAAATTGAAAACCTGCAAGAGCAAAATTAATACAACTAAGATAATAAGAGAAGTATTTAATAGAGGGAAAAAAAACCCTTTGCATCCAATATCTCTGATAAAGAGTTTATTATCCAATAACCAGACTCATATAAGACCAAAAGCTATTCTCCAATAGATAAGTAGTCAGAGGCTGTGAATAAATGAATAAAAATGATTTTGTTAATAATTTACAATATGCTAAGCACCATCCCTAAGCACTAATGCTACAAATACTTCTAAGGAGCTTCCTGTCTTCCTCGCTCCTTCCCTCCCTTCTTTCATTGCTAGACTTTTAGGTGGTGGTGCCTGAAAAGTTGATCTCTTTACAAAACTGTTGATTACTGGTGTCAGTCCTTCCATTGCTATGTGACTTGGGGCAAGATTTCAGAAGATTTAGGAGGGAATCTGGTAACTGTCTTCAGATTTGGAGGACTTTTGAAGAGGGATTAGTTTTATTCTGCCTGGCTGCACAGACCATATCAATGAGCAATGAGTATAAGGTGCAGGAGTCACATTTTACCTGATAAAAGGAAGATCTTTCTAGAACTGTGCAAAAGTGGAAAGGTTGCCTTTGAAGGAAATGGGTTCCTATCATTGAAGGTCTTCTAAGGAGGTGTTATGAGGTAGGTGGGAGACATTCATGAACCTCTGAGGGTTCTTTCCAGTCTGAAATTTGATTAAAATGACTGAATCTCTAGTTTCTTCAGTAAAATGATGGGGTTGGATTAGATCATCTCTAAGGACCCAACCAGGTCTAAAAGTATGACTAATTTTCTGTCACTTTTTTGAAATGTGTGACCAGAGAGGTGAGGAGGTTATAGAATAAGGGTTGCTGAACCTCAATTGTGCTTTATCTGTGATCTTTTGTCACTTGTACTGCCAACATGGTCTCTGTTAAGGCCCAGTGCCTCTCTCTGTGTGACAGCATATCAGGAAAGGCCAGCTTGAAAGCAAACTGACCATAGACATAGATTCCTTGGAGAAGACTTCATGGTATTCTGAAAAGAGCCGTGAACCAGGAAGTCAGAAGATTTGGATTCTCATAAATGACTGAGCCAATAGTTAGGGATGGTTTCCATCCTCTATAAAATGAACGAGTTGGAACAGTTGTCCTTTAGTTCTAAGGCTCTGAGACACAACCGGTACATTGGGGGAATCAAGGGTAGACCAGCTGTAGACTGTAGAGGAGCCCAGCCTATCAAAGTTAGTCATCACAGATACAGTGTGTCTGTAACTGTGTACAATGTTCTCACTCAGCAGCAGTTTAGATAAGTCTCTCCAGGTAGACCAGCTGCAGTTATCTTCTCAATCAGTATAAGGAAGAAAAGAGGTGTAAGAGGGAAACAGAGAAAGGAGGCAAAAAGTCCACAAATATGGTGGATTAGATTTGACTTGGGTCTTTGTAGGGATATTGGGATGCATATCTGCAACTGACTGGAGAGGGATGCTGGCTTGTGAGACCAGTAAGTGGCACTCTGTGGTACTTGGGAGGCCAGATGTTTGTCTGGATTAAGATTTTCAAGTCTGAAGGTTCACGGGCTGGGCAAAGATCTCTTTGTGGGATCTTAATTCTAAATGTTTCCAAATAAGTGTGTGGCCTTCTAGGTCCTTGGTTTCTGAATTTTGATTGAATCCAAGTTTTACAGAAAAATCCTTTTATTAAGTGCATTTGTTCTGTGAAGTTTGGATTCAATGGGCAGCACTTAAGGACCTAGAGGGACACATTTGGCCTTGAGGATACAGGTTCCCCACCCCTGATCTAGTCTTTAGCTAGGGTTTAGTTCTCTCTATTTTAAGTTCATTCAGTGCATGAGCCTTCTTTATAGCAAAAGCATCTATCTGCTTCTGCCTCAAGCCACTTGGAGCAGTACTCCAAGCTTATCTTCATTTTAATCCAGTAAATACTGGATATCTTTAGGCCCTCCTTCCCTCCTTTCTTAGCACAGGGAAAGACTTTGGGTTTGGATGCATATACTCCTGGATTGTGGTTGCTTTTGTCATATAATACGTTTCCTTTCTAATCCAATGTTTTATTTTATGCATTTAAAAATAATATTTTTTCTTTTAAATTTATTTGCTTTTAATTTACAACATTCAGTTCCACAAGTTTTTGAGTTCCAAATTTTCTTCCCCTCCCTTTCCTCCCCTCTCCCCATCTTCAAGGCGGCATGCAATCTGGTATAAGTTCTACATATACTTTCATATTAAACATTAGTCAAGTTGTAAAGAAGAATTATAACCAATGGAATGAACGAGAAAGAAGAAACAAAACAAAACAAAAAAGAGAGAGAAGTAATTAGCTTCAGTCTGCATTCAGACTCTGTGGTTTTTTTCTCTGGAAATGGATAGCCTTTTTCATCAGGAGTCCCTTGGATTTGTCTTACAGTGTTGCATTGCTGAGAGGAGCCCAGCCTATCAAAGTTAGTCATCACAGATACAGTGTGTCTGTAACTGTGTACAATGTTCTCACTCAGCAGCAGTTTAGATAAGTCTCTCCAGGTTATTATTTAAAAATAATATTCTTAGAAGGGATCTTTACATTTCAGCCTACTGTGAAATGGGGTCATGACACAATCAATCAATAAATCAGTCCATATTTATTAAGCACCTACTTTGTGCTAGGCACTGTGCTATGCACTTGTGATTCAAGAAGAGGTGACAGTTTCTGCCCTCAAGAAGCTTACAATGTAATGGAGACCACATGCAAGCAAAGTCAGCCAAATACCAGATAAATAGGAAATAATTAAAAGAGGGAAGGCACCACTATTAAGGGACTTTCTGTAGGAGATGGGATTATACTTGGGACTTAGAGGAAGACAGAGAAGTCAGTGGAAGTGGAAGAGGGAGACCTGGGACACCGCCAGAGAAAATGTCTGGAATGGAGAGATGGAGTATTTTGTTAGTGCAATAGCCAAAAGGCCAGTGTCACTGGGTTGGAAATTCATTTGGAGAGTAAGGTCTAAGAAAACAAACAGGATTTTGTATTTGTTCCTGGAGACCATAAGAAATCACTGAAATTTAATGGGGGGGGGAGATTTGGGGGAGAAGGGTGATATGATTGAACTTGCACTTTAGGAAAATGAGTTTAATGGTTGAGTGGAGGTTGAATTGGATTGGAGTGGGGAGATACTTGGGGAAAAAACTCTGTTCCAAAGGATGTTTCTCTGAAAGGACAGGGGAAGGAATATGCTAGGAAACAATAGTGATAGAAAAACAAAAGAAAAAAATTCCCAAAATTTTAAAGTTCAAATGCCCATATGTATAGGGGAGGGAAAACTTGGGTGTATATAGTATGATTTAGTTGTTGTTCATTCTTGGTTTTTGAAGAGGAATATACTAGGATAAACAAGAAAAATCCTTGCCGGCTGAGAGCTTACAATTGAATTTTTGGGTTCAGGACTTTCGGAAATCAGTTTGTTGAGGTGGACGTTTCCTGCCTGTCTTGGAAAAATGTGTTGGAAAGAAAAGGACTGATCCTGGCTTTGCGCCTGCTTAATTTGTGTGGCCTTGGGGAAGTCACTTTGCTAATCTAGAACTCAGTTTCTGGATCTCTGAAATGAAGAATTTGGACTGGGTGGCCTCAAGATCTCTTTCAGCCTGATGGTGCTACAGCCCCCACCCACCTTCTCAGGGAGCCTGTATCTTGTTTTTCTGAAAAGCAGCCTGAAAGATTCAGGAAAATAAAACAGTCACCAAATAGTTTGCAAATATTCCAGCTTTCCTAATTTCTCTGCAGGAGTCAACTAAGGCATGTTGACCTTGCTGTCCCCTGGTTTTCTTCTCTTTGTTAGGGGCTTCCATTCTGAAGGAAATGGTAACCCCCCCCCCCCAGCTTCTTGATAGGAGCTCTTTTGAATTTTGTTAAAAATCTTGAAGACTTTCCCCCCTCCCCCTATTCCTTTCCACCCCCCCCCCCCCAACATGTGCTTGAAGAGTTGATCTTGTGATATTTATAGAGATTGCGGTTGGCTGACCAGGAGTTATTTTGCAATACGAATTTCTAAGATTTCTACTTTGACTGTTTTCCGGCCTCTTCTACTCCCCCCTCTTTTCCTTTTTTTTTGGGGGGGGAGGGGTAAACTCCTGTTTTAGAACATCTACTCTTTCCCCTCTGTAATTACTTCTTTTAAAACTGTAAAAGTTCTGCCCTAAGCATAATTTCGTCTCTTGCTCTTTCTGTCTTTCTTTTTTTCTTTCCTCCTCTGGAGCTGTCTTTCTTGTCTTTTTTTTCTTCAAACTAAAAATGGCCTAGTTCCCCATCCCATTAAAACACAACTACAAAACTTGTTAAAAAAAAAATAAAAAAGCCAATAACCCAGCCACCCCAGACCTTTAAACGAAAGGGACACATATGCTATAGGACTGACACTTTTGTAAGTGGGAAATAAATTCTTGTATGTTTTAAGTAGATCAGCAGATCATTTCTGAGTACCTGCTGTGTACTCAGCCCAGTGCTGGACTTCCCTGCTGGCCTAGAAGCTTGAGAGAAAGGAGCTCACAGTCTAGTTAATGAGACAAGGCTTATGCGTAGGAAACAGCAACAGATAGCACAGGAAAGGGTGGTGGATTTAGAGCTAATGAGATCTGGGTTCAAATTCTGTGTCACCTGATCAAATCTTGATTTTTTTTTCCTCATCTTTTGTTTTCAGCAATTTCCCCTTGACTTGATGGAGCTCCCCTACCCCCCACCCCCTTTTCTTACAACAAAGTATTTAACTAGCAAAGCCCATTTACACATTGGCCACAGATTGAGTATACCACACCTGTAATCTGAAACTTCTACTGTGGAGGGTTGTGTGTAAGTTCTGAATGGGAAATGATAAGAGTTTTAAATGCTTACTAGCCGCCCTGCCCTGTGCTAAGTGCTGGAGCTACTAAATACAAAAAGTCCCTGTCTAAAAGCACACACAGGACAGTGCTGGTCAGAGGACAGGTGTTTTGTTTGGGGATATCACAGGTTGTTGTTGTTGCTTGTCTTTTGTACCCGTGTTTGCTCATGAGTTGGATTTGAGTGAGGCAGAGCTATGCAAAGTCGTCCTCCTCACTCTCTCCTCCAGACTCATCTGGACCTAGTAGCAAGACAGGATAGGAAGAATTCAACAGGCCAAGAGTCTGGTAGAGGGCATTCCAGGCTTAGGGAACAAGATGAGCAAAGATGTGGAGTCAGCCATTGGACCATTAGGGTGTTTTGAAGGGAGCACAAAAGGTAAGTAAGATTTGGATTTTCTGAGAGGTAGATGGACATTTCAGGCAGGAAGTAGAGATTTTTTTAAAAGTAGAAGAGACCTTATAGATTGTACAATCTAGCATTTTATAGATGAAGAAATGGAAACGTAGAGAAATTAAGTGACTTTCCCAATTCTTTTTTTTTTAAACAAATGTGAATATAACTTAAAATTTTGTTCCTTGTTTTGGGTTATGATGTCACCAGATGAGGTCTGGGTATCTATGACTCTTTACTTTGCCCTCTTCATCTTCCCAGCTATTCAGAATACCACCCACTGAGAAGTCATCAGTTTTCCTGCCATAGGATTTTGTTGTTTTTTAACTCATGTGGTTGCAGGCCTTGAAATCTTTGTTCATGTTTCTTTTTTTTTTCCTTTTACAAAAAGATATACTTTCTTGTTTTCTCTCTAAGCCCATCTTCCCTACTACTGGAATCATTGGTCTTATAATAATAAGAACTGGGTGGTTCATCTAATGTGTCCTAGTAGAAAAAGGGATTTTGTGTCCTGTCTTGGCTGCTTCCCCCACCCCCCAATTCCTGTTGTTATTAAAGACTTAAGGCTGTTTGGGGGAGTTTATGATGTAGTGACAAGGTTTAAGCCTCTTTCCCTCTCCCTCTCACACATACACAGGCACACAGACACACACACCCAACATTGCTCAAGGCTAGGTTTCATAGTAGGGTTCCTTTGGTTCTGGAGGTGGGTTCTCAGCTTTGTAGGTCCGAGAACCTCATTTTATCAGCACATCCAAAGTGTGAGTCAAGCAAGGGTAATTACTGCATGCTAATTAGACTTTCAGACTTAGTGATAAACCAAAATATGTTTATAGTGGGGAGTTGTATTTGACAAGATGTCTAATGGTCAGAATTGCCTGCACAGAACCTTCCATTTTGGTGGATAGAGGTCTGCTCAGGAAACTCAGGAGACCAAAGGGTTGTGGGAGCCCAAGAGATGACACTTTCTCAATCCAAGTATATTTTTGGCTAGAAGAAAAGCATTTTTCACTTCTTCCCTCACTCCCCATTCAATGTGGGAAGTTTCAGTAATTTTATTGGTTCATCAGCTCCTCTATGTGGGTACTTTCCTGCTAGAATAGCTTGTAATCCAGCCACATTTTCTTATCATGTGAATCTCATCTTCATTCAACAACTAACTCTGCTACTCAATACTTGTGTTACCTTGGGAAAGTTACTTAATCGCTTGACTACATGGCCTCCATAAATTCTCCCATATCATAGCATCTTGGAAGACTTCCTCTGTTTATAGGATTCAGCTCTTCCAGTAGGGGTTAGCATAGTACCTGACATTACCCTTAATAAATGTTTGTTGACTAGCTCATCAACTCATTGGCCATTAGACAAAGAATTCACATTTGGAATACCAACCATTAAATCTGTTTTTGTAGGCAGTTTGTAGATATGGATGATTTTTACCACTTTGCTCCTTTTTCTGTGCCCAAACTATGGAAGTGGAAGGGGGGGCCACTAAGAAATAAGAGCTTATTTTCATTTTTATCTATTTCTATCTAAATCTTCCCTTTTCTAGACTGTACAGCCAACCCCCTTTCTTATAACAATGTTTACTTTATGGTGAGCATGTAACATTTAATTAGATTATGGATTATTTTGCATTAAATTTTATTTTCCTTAATGAAATTTGGGAAATTCCTGTGTCCTAGCAGCAACACATTTTCCCCCCTAGCATTCCCAAATTGTAGGGATAGGACTAGCTTGGGTTTCCATCCCCCTATGTACACATGTAGATTAAAATTTTTTCCTTCCCCTACTCTAAAAAAATCAGTTTCCCCCCCTTTGTTTCCTGTTTATTTAAGCCGAATATTTATCACATATTTAATGAGTAATCTGAGTCTGAGGAGTCCTGGAGAGGCCGCACACCAGGAGGTAGTTTATGGCTGATCTGGTTTTAACTTGCCCTGGGCAGTTTTCCCTGGAGTTTTCTCTAAAATCATAAACCTGGAGAGAGGAGAATTTTTCTGGAATCTAATCACATGATCCTCTCTTTTATAAATTGAGAAATAAACTGTGCAAAACATAACTGCAAAATAAGGAGATTGATTGTAATAAACAGGGCAGAATTTAGACAAAGAGTTACCACTGTCAACCCATACACCTATTCCTATGAAAATGCCATTGTTCAGTTTCGGGGTGGAGTGGGATGGGGAGCATTCTCTGTCGAGAATTACCTTTTGAGTTTGTGGCTTGTTCTGTAAAATTAACCTGGATGGCAAATGTTCAACCTTTGGAGAGAGGTTTGATTTTTCTTTCTTTTGAAATGGTCAAAAGTCATTTGATGTCATCTAGGGAATAAGGCTTAATAATCAACTTGGGGCCATATGCATTGGATTCATAAGGAGATTAGTTTTCTTGTATGTACCTCAAAATCCAAAGAGTTTATAGTACTTTGGTTTTTCTTTTAAACTAAGGTCAGGTTGTAAAATGGGCTGTTTGGCACCTTTTCCATGACGGTCCCCTTAAGAACTTTACCCAGCCATAGTGAAGTCTGAATAGCCAGGAAATTGACTAGTTGAAACCTGTATTAAATCAGTAAACACTTGCTGCATGCCTACTGTTTCATTCCTTCTGTGTCCCAGCCATTCTGGCCTGCTTGTGTCCCCCAAACTTGGCTGTCCTGTGTGTGTGGGATATTACTCTCTGGCACATGTGCCTTTTAGAATCCCTTACTTCTTTTAAGGCTCAGATCATATGCCTTCTTTCCTGCTCCCCCTAGTCGTTAATGCCTCTGTTCTCTCCTCAGGTTATTATGTCCATATATTTACATGTATATGCACATATACATAACTAATCTCTCTGTCTATTTATCTATCTGTCTGTCTGTCTATATGCTTGTATTGGATTGTATATGTTAGCATTGTAGTTACATGCTGGGGACAATAGAAAGACCCATAAGAATTAGATTCTGTTCTTATGAAGCAAAAATGAGATATAAGATAAATAAATTGAAAAGTTAAATAATAATGCAAACACATAACATTTAAGGCAGCAAGGTAAGCAGTATAGTCTGTGATCGTCAAATAACATGTACAATTAGTTCATTCATATGCCTAGCCCTGTGCTAGAGAACAGGGATGACTGGGTTCCTGCCCTCAAAGACCACATAATCTTTTTAGTTAGTCAAGATGAAATCACATGAAATAGAGAACAGCTTCCATTTCTGTATTGCTCCATGAGACTGATTGACTAAGTGTTTTCCCAGTTTAAATAGATTGGAAAACTTGTATAAAGAGGCTAAATCATTTGTCCAGGGTCATGTAGCTAATAAGTATTGAAAATAGGACTCAGACCGAGTTTTTGTATTCGGTGATCAGTGTCCCTCCCTCCTTTCCCTCCTTCCTTCTTCCCTTCATTCCCTCCTTCCCTCCTCCCTTCATTCTCTCCCTCCCTCCCTCCCTCTCTTATATGTCTGGGAACCACAGTGGTTAATTGCTTGACTTTCCTCTCTGGCTGAGAGTGTCCAAAGGCCCCATCGACCTTTGGTCAGTGTCAGCTACTCCTGACTTGAGGGGTCTCGGTTAGATCCAAGTTTGCATCTTGTTGCCCCTTGTCTGGCTGTGCATTAGGTCAGCATGAACATATTTTAGTGGAAGACTGATCAGGAGCAGGGATCATTTTAACATTCTGAGTAATTATAGCATGATTAACAATCTGGCTTCTGGATGAAAAGGGAATTTTAAATGAGGCTTCTGAGCCCAGAAGAGAGCTATGTCTCTATCACATACTCACCTGTTGTGGTTTATCCATTCTCTCCCATTACTTTCATTAATAATAATGGCTCGTATTTATAATTTATAAATGTATAAACTGTTTCATAACATGGTGAGGTGTGTAATAGGACAGTCATTATCTCTGTTTTGTGTAAAGAAGGAAACCGAGGCTTGCTTATCAGTCAGTCAACCAGCATTTAGGTGCCTGTGATGGTCTTGGCCACTGTGCTCTAAGAACTTACTGTCTGTCAAGGAAATGGCATTTCTACATATAAACATATATGTAAAGTGGATAGGAGGACAGTGGGGATCAAGAAGACCTCATGATGGAGGTTGTACTTGAGCTGAGTTTTGAAGGAAGGATCCAAGAGGCGGAAATGAGAGTATTCTAGACTTGAAGGTGAGAGATTGTGTGAGAAGCAGAGCTATTGTGCTGACTTGGCCTGAATATTGTTATGTGTGAAGGGGAGGTTTGCAATACAAATACAAATACAAACCAGACTAGTTTGTATTTGATCCTAGAAGCAATAATAGGAAGCCACTGGAGGTTTTTGAGTGGCGTATCAAAGTTGAGTGATTTGCTTAAGATCATGTAGAGTTAGGACTCAAATCCAGGTCTTTGGATTCCAAATTCAGAGCGTTTTACAGTCTCTTGTCTCCTTCAACCCCCAACCCTCTCTCCAAAGAAGACCCGGGGTCTGACAGAATTACTGATTTGATATGGGACAGCCCCAAACAGGAGCATGCCTACAAGCCAATCATTCCTCTAAGATTATAGAATAGGATTTAAAGTTAGGAGAGGCCTTAGGAATTGTCTGGTCCAACCCCTACATTTATAGTCAATGAAACCAAGGCCGAAGAAGGGAAAGGATTTGTCCCAAGTCAGACAACAAATAGCAGACCTGGGCTTGGACCCCAGGTGTGGAAATTCTCTTTCCACTTCAACACTGTAGTCCTCAGGGTAACTAGAGGAAATCCCATCTTCAGCTCTTCACTCAGTAGGATGGTCGGTCTGTGTGTCTTCTTTGGTTCTTGCTTAGGGAACCAGGGATTCTTTTATTTGGGATTGGAGAAGGTGAAGACAATTCCCTATTGTCACAGAAGAGCTTCTTGGTGACCTTGACCTTGGACTGGAAGGGAGATTTTGGAGATGAGTAGATGTCTTTATTGATTGTATGTGTATTTCTGCTGAAATGAAAAGCAAATGGGAAATGATTGGTTTCTTTTTACCTTCTTCATTGTGATGCTTTTTTTCTTAGAGTCTTGCTCTCTGGGGTCAAATGTCAAAATAATAAATCAGGCATCCTTGGAATGGGACCAGGGGAAGCCTTGAATTTTCCTGGCAGCATCCAAATGTAACATGAGCTTTCTTCCCTCCTATCCTGGGGCTGAGAGAATGGGGAAGTTTGGAGTGATTGCTGATAAATATCGCCTATGAGATAAGCATCACTGGGGTCTGGGAGAGCAGCTTTAGCCAGGCAGGAGGACTCCTCAGGGAGGGAGTGCTGGTCGGTCTGGGGAGACTTGTCAGTATAATGGCTTGGACACCTAGGGAACTTGGGACATCGGAACTGTCCTTAGGGGTTGTTGCTGGTGCAGTGTAAATCACACTATGTCCCTCTTCATAGTACTTTTTTTCATGGGTGAACTTAGTGGAAAGAGGGACTCCACCTATTTTGTGTGTCATAGCACATGTTTTTGGCATTCTTGTGATGCCTATGGACTCCTTCTTGTAGTGATGGTTTTTAAATGGATAAAAGAAAATACATAGGAATTCAAAGGAAACCAATTATATTGAAATACAGTTATCAGAATATTAAAAATAAAAGAAGTTCCTGGATTCCATCTTAAGAATCCTTGCTATTGGGGCAGCTAGGTGTCTCAGTGAATAGAGCACTGGCTTCAGAGTCAGGAGGACCTGAATTCAAATCTGACCTCAGATGCTTAACACTTACTAGTTGTGTGACCTTGGGCAAGTCACTCAATCCCAATTGCCCTGCCTTCTCCCCTCCAAGAAGGAAAAAAAAAAGGAATCATTGCTCTAGTGTTAAAGTACCTAAGTCCATATCCTACTATGTAGCCTCACTGAGAAGCTCTTCTGTGACTACAGGGAATTGTCTTCACATTCTCTGATCTCAGATAGAAGAGTCCCTGGTTCCCCAAGCAAGATCCAAAGAAGACACACAGACCATCCTAGTGAGTGAAGAGCTGAAGATGGGATTTCCTCTAGTCACTCTGAGGACTGCAGTGTTGAAGTGGAAAGAGAGTTGGCTATGAAGTCCACACCTGGAGTTAAGGCCCAGGTCTGCTACTTGCTGTTTGAATTGGGGCAAATCCTTTCCTTTCTCTGGGCCTCAGTTTCATTGTCTCTAAAATGTAGAGATTGGACTAGAACAGAGATTTCCAGACTTATTTGGCCTATCACCTCCTTTAAAAAAAAATTATTCAGCACCTCCCTGGAAATCTACTTTCTTTAACCCATTACTGATTTTTTTTTTTTGAAATTTGCATCTTAAATTGAATAATTTGTTGTAAATTTGTGGGTTTTTTCCCTGCTTTGAAGTTTTGATGATGAGGTATTGCATATCATGTAAGCTGAATAGTATCATATTATAAGCAAGCCATTACACACACATATTCCTGTCAGTGTATGATGGGCTTCCTGATAATGTGTGATAAACTCACCTGCCAACACTTGCTTATTAAGACCTATCAGCCAGCTTGACCACTGATGGATTATAACTTTCATTTTGTATGTTTATTTGGAAAATAATGTAATCACTATGGCTTTAAAACTCTGTTATACAACAGATGAAACATGTATAAACAGTTTTTCAAAATTTTCTTTTCTTCTTATGCTTCTACTGCTCTCTTATTTTTATTGCATCTGAGACTACTACTGTCCCCCTGGATCATTCCAGCACCCCTCCCCACTTGCCAGAGGGCAATATTGCCCACCTTGGGCATGTCTATCTATAGACTAGACCAGGGGTGGAGAACCTGTGGCTTAGAAGCCACGTGTGGCCCTCTAAGTCCTCAAGTGTGGCCCTTTGGCTAATCCAAACTTCACAGAACAAATCTCCTTAATAAAAGGATTTGCTCTTTAAAACTGGGATTTAGTCAAAAGATCACACCCAAGGATCTATAAGGCCGCATATGGCCTCAAGGTTGCAAATTCCTCACCCTTAGACTAAATGATTCCTAAAACCTCTCCTAACCCCTCCCTTTGTTCTTATAGTCAGTTATTGGCTTGTGGGCATGCTTGTATTTGGGGCTGTCCAATGTCCAGTAATTCTGCCAGACACCCTGTCCAAACAGAGGGTTTGGGGGCTGAAGTCACTATCATCTCCTGAGACTTAGTTTCTCCATCTGTAAAATGAAATGTTTGGATTAAATCAGTGATTCTTGACCTTTTTTTTTTATATGTCATGGACCCTTTTGACAATCTACTGAAACCCGTGGACCCCCTTTTTCAGAATTATGCTTTTGAATACAGAAGATTACAAAGGAAACATATCAAAATATAGATATCAGAATATTAAAAAAAATAAGTTCTAGAACTCAGGGATAAGATTACAATCTCCAGAAGCCTAGAAAAAGGGGTAGTGTTCCCAGGAGTCCTTGATGTTGGACAGGAAGCCCAGGGCCTGGAGAGTGTCTGAGGCAGAATTTGAAAACAGGTCTTCATGACTCTTTAGTCCTGTTGCTATCCAGAAGTGCTTCATTCCCACTGGGGCCCTGGGGGAAGGAAGGAGGACTTCCTTCCACCTCACTGACCTCTCTGTAGTATCCAGCTGTGGCCTCCAGATACCATCTGTTCTTTTTTCTTCCATGATATTCATTCTATTTCTTTATATTTTTTGCTGAATCCTTGTCCTTCTATCCCTTAAATATTGATGTTATTCAAGAGCCCTCTTTCTCTCTTTCTTTTCCTTTGGTTTCATTGGACACATCGATATAGATGATTCACAAATTTCTATCTTCATGCCTCAACCCTCCCACCCTTAGATTTCTGGGTTGGTATTTCCATGAGTGTAACAAAGAGCAGTGTCACCTCAAAGTCAGTTTGTCCACAACTGAATATCCTGTCTCTCCCATCTTCTCCTCAAATGAAATATTTGTCATTTCTCTTGATGGTATCAATATGGTCCCAGAAACGCATGATTGCTGCTACAGTTATCCCTTCCACATTAATGGGAGTTCAAGGTATAACACCCCTACAACCTTCAAAATCCCCGTAAATTTTTTTGGCCCTTCTTTTGCACCAGAGAAGAAGTGAGTTTTTTCTTTTTCTTTTATGGGGTGTTTACTATACCTTATTGTAAAATTTAGGTTGATATTATACAATGGGATACATGTATTTTGTGCATTTCTGAGTTTCTGAACTTTTTCTGTTTTGTCTGCTGGCCTTCTTGTGTTGTCTGCAGCTTATGCAAAACTCTTTTTAGAAATTCCCATTTGATTTCATATGCTGACCTGTGATAGATGTATTGAAATTGTGATGAGGAAAGTCACCCTATGAAAGGGATAACTGTACTTATCTCTCTTCTCAACCTACATTCCTAATCTTGTTTTAAATATCTATTGAGGTTTTCTGAATTCTGTCCTGTGTTTGTCCTTTTTTCTCTGCAACCAGCCTTACTCAGGCATTCATCTCTTTTCATATGGACTGTTGTGATTATCTCCTAACTGTTCTCTGTCCCAGGAATCTTACTTACAACCATCTCTGCTCAAAAATCTTCAGTGGCTCCTTGGTGCCCCCTGAATAAACGATAAATTCTTGATCCTAGGCTTCAAGCCTTTCCCAATACTTTTAGCCTTCTCTGAGACTATTCCAGTCAAATGAATCTGTTTCCCCACCTTCATGACTTTTGTTCATGTTGGCTTCTATTCCTGATACGGATTCCTCTCCATCACAAGGAGATAATAAGGTACAGTGGAAAGAACATTGGCTTTAGAGTGAGAAAACTGGAGTTCGACGGCCTCTTCTCATTATTGCCTCCTGTGTGGCCTTTGGTGAATCACTGACTACCCTTAGGCCTATCCTTTTTAAAGTGAGGGCGGCTTCAACCAGATGGCCTCCAAGGGCTCTTCTTGTTCTAAGTCTATGGTTCTATGACCTATATGTTGAAGATCTTTTCTTTTTTTTGAAACCCAACTGGCACACACCCCCAACAGAATGATTGGTCATTCCCTTCCCATTTTATATAGTGCTTTATCTAGACCTCCCTTTTGTATGTCCCACACTCCCCTTTGTATCATGGTTACTCTCCTACAGGTCTCTCTCCCTTCACCCTTCTCTCCTCCTCCATAAGATTGTCATCTTTTTCAGAGCAAGGTCCATTTTGCATCTGTCTCTGTATCTCCAGAGCTTAGCACATTGTGGGAGATTTTTTTGAAAATGCTACTTGAATTGAATTGAGCTGAACCTCGAAGAATGAGGAAGATTTAGTATGTTCAGATTGGCTGGGACCAATCACTACATGTGTGTGTATGTGGGTATATATATATATATACATATATATACACACACACACACACACACACACACACACATACATACATGCAATTTTTTTAAAAATTAAAGGCCAGAAGTCATTCCAAGAGGTCTTCATCACACTGTAGATTATTTTAGCTAGTGGAAATATAGGAAAAATGAAAAAGAAAAAGATTGCATTCTTCCATGTGATGAGTATGTATAACAGTGAACAAAATAATTTTGCATCCTGTCACATTTACCCAAATTTAAAAAATATGAAAGAACTAGCACAGTTGAATAATTATTTTGGTCTCCCCCCCCTTTTTTGCATTTGCATGTTGCAAATATAGTACTGGATATTTAGTTCCAGCTTCAGTTGGTCTTTCCAAAGAGCCTTTGTCATCCATGATCTCAAGCCTGTTTTGATTCAAGTCATGTGTGAAAAATGTTGATTCCCAATAGGACTCTAACATTGTATGAGATTAGCTTTAAACAGGGGAGGAGTTTTGCTGAAATCAGTGTGATGGCCTTATAACCGCTATTGTGATGGGGAAGGGAGTGGTGGTTGTGGTAAGACCAAACCATTTGTTACCCAAAATCTCACAAAAATCAGAATGATTTTTATTCAGTTGTCAACTTGTCTTTAGATTGTTAGCACAGCTATATCCCAGTTTGTTTGTTTAGCTGAGGAGGCAAAAAAGACCACACTGCGTGTCACAAGAGGATATATTTTCTTTGAAGACTACAGGGTCCCGTTATCCCTAATTGCTATGATTTTGCCAGCTTGGAAGAGGGAGGCAAACTGTATCAACGTTAGGACTAGGCAGAAAATTCCCAGGAAATTGTCCCAGTAAGTGGGAGATCTGGGAATGTGTAGCATTAGCCTCAACCAATTTCATCCTCTGCCCTTGACCAATTTCATTGTTGGTATCATCAGCAAATACCAGGGCAAACATTTTTTTTCCCATTCCTGAGCAGTGAGCTAGGGATATAGTAGACTTTAGAGTAGACACCTCTGGAATCTTCTCTTGCTTTTCAAACACCTCCCCACCCCCACCCCCCAAGCTATTAGGTCTCACTAGAGAGTGCTTTCAATACTACAGTTGTCATTCAATTATCTCCAAATAGATCGTGTTCTTTGATCAATTATCTGAGCTGGAATTTGTTTTTTTTTTAACACCAAGCATAGTTTCTTCAATCCCTGGAGCTATTTATACTCTGTATTTTGGTTCCTTGTGACATAGATCTGATTTTCATGAGGACGTGCTACAATCGTGAGCAGTCTACTAGTTGCAGGGACCCATGAAGCTGTTTCTCCCCCCATTGTGTGTGCATGACAAATCATTAATTTGTGATGGATTGCTTGGAATTGTGGGTGCCCCGCCATTCTTCCTGTAGCTGAACAGCTGTATGAGAAATGAACATATCAGTGCTTGTGAAAGATTGGAGATCTAGCCAAAGCAATTATATTGGTGCAGCCCTTCCCCCAACCCCCGGACTTTCCCGGGCAATGAAGGGAGGAAATTTTTACCAGAAATTTCTCAAGTGGCTTTAAAAAAAATGAGAGAGAGGGAAAAAAAATTATGCCTTTTTGTAATTGAATTAAATCTTTATCTCTTCATCTCTTGCAGCAAGCTTCCAATACACATTGGTCCCCCAAGTGCCTCCATTTCAGCTAGGCAAGAGAAATATTCAATAATGAAATTTTACCTCATGAATTTTTTTAAGGAAATAAAATTGTGATTTTATTTTATTTTATTTTTTTGGTGATGGTGGTTGCTATTCCTTTAAGATTTCGGAAGCATCCCAGTGCACTAAATGTGACCTCCATAACTTTTAAATTAAGAATTTGTGCTGGCTTGAAATTTATGAAATATTTCAGCATGAAAGAAAGCCTTTTTCCCTCAGGAAAATTGAGCAATAAATCACAGTGCTGTGGATTTACTGCCCTACAGCCAGCCAGAGATAGGATTTTTTTTTCTTCATTCTGAAAAAAAAAAATGTAATCATATAAGACAGCTTAGTTGCCATCCTCCCACTCCCTAGAATTTTTAATTTCAGCTGTTTCTGCTTGGATTTATTTCCAATATTCCTGCTCGGCTTTTCAATTTCCTCAGTTATTAAATTTTAATTCAGTGCATTAGCATTTAAATTAAAAAAGGGTTTATTTTATCGAAATCGTTGGCTGGCCCCCATCCTGTAGCACACGAATTGCCTGTTCCTGCCATTTGCTCAAAATGTGAAATGCAGCTAATGTCTTATAACTTACATTTGCACAAATTCAGAAATAAAATTTCTGGGTTTGGAATAATATTGTCTTTCCAAGAAAACCCGTAATAAGAGGATGGAAAAGAGCAACCGAGGGGCAGATTTTGGACTAGAGGAAAAGGAATGATAGCATCTCTCAATGAACCAGATTCTAAGAAGATTGTGTTGAGTTAATGACTGTAGTTGAAGGAATGGGACTGGGTTCCTTCTAGTTGGGAAGGGCTTGATGACCTTCTTTACTCAGGGCATAGTAGGTAGAGTGAAGGTTGTGTCTTGTGATCCGAGCTTTGTCTTTACTGTTGGCCATTCATAGATCTGAGCTAGAGTAGTTGGTCAGCCCAGCCCTCAATGGGTTCCTGGAGCAGTTGTCTGTGGCTTTTTTTTTTTTTTTTTGGCAAATCCTTGCTTTTCCTTGGCCCTTCACTATGGGCTCATCAGTACAAGGAATTGGTAGCATTCATTCTACTTGAGAGTAGGGCTAAAAGCACTCTCTCTACTCTCCATCTCAAAGGCGGTGATTCCCAGTCTTTCTGTGATCGCCATTCTCATGCTATTGGCTTGAATGAGTTCCATTGAGTATATGGGTTTTTCAAATCAAAGCTAATTAAAATTAATGCCATTTTTGAGAATTTTTGCAGAATCCCCCAGACAGTCAGCAGTATCTCTGAAGGTTGGTAGAGGTTATTAGCAAAACCAGGGCTGGAAATTGCTGGGTGGAAGGTTTATTGATGTCAGTGACTTTTGCCAGATAGATTTTTCATGCCATTCTTGGGCACAGATAAAGCATACGCTATTTCTTGATCTCTTTTTACCTGGGGTCCTCAGTTCCAAAGCTTAGACACAATGATTGCCAACAGTCACCTCTGATAACTTGCTGAGAACACACATGCCTTAACAAATGACTAGCAGGGATGACAATCTCATTCAGACTCTACTTTCTGGCACAATAGCTAGTAGGGTTACCTGCTAATCTTCGACTGGAAATTTCTCTTTTTAAATTCCTCAAGGGCCACCTTCTTACTCCCTATCCCCAGAAAAAAGTATCTTGTACACAGGAGGTATGTGGGTGATGAATTGTGAGTGAAAGAATTTCTGTTCTTCAGGTAACTAACTTTGTGACCTTTTGTAAGTTTGGGGGTCCCTTTGTTATTAATCGTGGATGACACTTCCTGTCTTGGTTTTTGTAAGCATCAGATGAGATTATAGATATGAAAGCGCTTCACAAAGTTAAAAGTATCATGCCCATATAATCAATAATATTATCTTAATAATTAAAATACAGCCTCAGTGTTTCCACTTTATAGGGAAGGACCTAGAAGGTATGTAAAGGGCGTAACTGTCTTTATGACTTGGAGGCACAGAATCGTCATGGAAAACCCTTTGTCTTTGTGTCTGTGACTTCAGGCAGGACAAAGCATAGTCAGGGATGTGCAGAGAAAAAAAGAACACAAACAGACCTAGGGAAAGCCACCTACGGACCCCACCAGCAATCCTGCACCTTAGTGAAGAATCCTTACCTGATGCAACTGTGTGTTCTCACATAGGCACTTTCTTTTTTTCTCTTTTCCTTCTCCTTAGATAATTAGCTGTACAGCTACAGTTAGTGGAATAATTGCAGTCTAGACCACCAGCCAAGAGGTCCTGTTTCTTTTTGCATCAGAGCACAAGAGTGAGAGGCTGGTGCCTTCATCAGAATTAATGCAATCAGCAGCTGCCTTCTTGTCCCCACAGCTCAACAGTCCTGCCTTCCTAATTGTGGTAGCCTAGACACACTTAAAAGTGAACTTATCTTTCTGAATTAGCCTTTTTGGAAACACAACTTAGTGGTTCTTTCTAGGCATCTTTTCTTCTGTAAATCTCAGAAAGGCCTTTCTATCCTTAACATTACTGCTGAATGTTTCATTACTTAACAAAAGATACAGGGGCCATATTGTTTTCATTCCAATCTCCCAGTTCATTGTGTTCATGGTGACTAGAAATGAATTGCCAAAGTCAGCAAATGAGTCATATACCAAGTAGGGAATGAGAACCCAGGAGTCCTGCCTTCTCCCATGTCCATCACCTGCTATTACCTCATCTGTGCAACTTTCATTTGTCAGCATTCCAACAAGATATTAAAAAATACCTTCCACTATCCTTGCGCTTCTTGCCTGCACTCACGATGGAAGGATAGAATATTTTAATGTAATAGGATTTTTCTCCAGTTGGCAGGAATAAATCTGCTGTTCCTGTTTTATTGGAAATCCCAGCTGAAAATAAAAATGGTGCAATTCAATCTCAGATTTAGCTGGTTACTTACTTTAAACCAAGTCCCTTGGGTACTGCAGTTGTCGGTGTTTGGGGTTTGCAGAAATGATGGGCACCAAGACAGAATTTAAAGGAACAGAACTAGGAGAGCAGAGATAGAATGGGAACAAGGTTCTTCTGCCTTGCTACTAGAGTTAGGACCAGTAGGAAGGAAGGTAGCAGCTTCTTTCATGCATCAGGATATGATACCTCTGTGCCTAACTCTTCCAACAGAAGGAAGTGAGATGTTATCTTTAGAGGTAAGGGACATCTTCACTCCATCCCTGAGGCCACTCTAGAGGATTGGCTTGTACATAGACCTGCTCTGCTTGACTGGGTTGGATTTTCCTGCTGGCAAGGGTGAATCTGGGCATGTTTTTGGCATCCCTTGACATGGGTGTGTTCTGTTTTGTTTTCTGTTTTTTAGGCTGAAGGGGCCGGTGCTACCGGAAGGAGGAACACAGCTGGCAGGTATGTGCCTTCTGAATTCTATTCTGTAGGCATTTATTTAAAAAAATTTTTTTCTAGTTACAATTAAAAGCAATTTTTGACATTAAAAAATTCTTTTTGAGTTCCAAATTCTCTCCTTCCCTCCTTTTCCTTCTCCCTGAGATGAAAAGCAATTTGATATGGAGTTATACATGTGCAGTCATGCAAAACATATTTCCATATTAGTCATGTTGTGAAAGAAAACACAAACCAGAAAGAAACCAAGAAAAAATAAAGTAAAAAATAGTATGCTTTGATCTACATTCAGATTCTATTAGTTCTTTCTCTGGAGATGGATAGCATTTTTCATCATAAGTCCATTGGAATTGCCACGTCATTCTCAGTTGATCATCAGGCAGTGTTGCTGTTACTGTGTACAGGGTTCTCCTGGTTCTGCTCATTTCATTCAGCATCAGTTCATATAAGTCTTCCCAGGTTTTTCTGAAGTCTGCTTGCTCATCATTTCTTATAGCACAGTAGTATTCCATCATAGTCATACACCACAATTTGTTCAGCCATTCTCTAGTTAATGGGTATCCTCTCATTTTCCAGTTCTTTGCCACCACAGAAAGAAAGAACTGCTGGAAATATCTTTACATATAGATCCTTTTCCTTTTTAAAAAATTTTATTTTTATTTATCTCTTTGGGATACAGATGGAGTAGTGATATTTTAGCAGGCATCTATTATGCACCTACTGTATATAAAATACCGGGTTAGGCTTTGGGGATCCAAAGACCCAGGGGAAAAAAATGGTCTCTGCCCTCAAGGATTTTACATTCTACTGAGATTGGGGGGTAGAGTAAAGTATGACTACAAGCTGTGTACAGAAAAGGAAACACAAGACAATTTGAGAAGGAAGAGAGTACTTGCTAACCAGGGGATACCCCCCACTAACCAGGGGATCTAGAAGGGCCTCTTGTAGGAGTTGCTGCTTTTCTGCACCTTCCCCTCCCCTGCCCTGGCCTGAATGAAGCATGACACTAAAAAGGTCAGGGTCACAAATGAGATCTAGACACATCTATACGAAGGAGAACTTCAGTTCCCAGGCACAAAGCTTCCAGACTCAGAGCCATCCTTTTTACAACTATGTATGTGTTGTTAGGGCCTGGGAAGACTTGTCCTCCTAACCTTTGGTGGTCTTGTATGAGAGTGGTGCCTCTGTCCCAGATGCGGGGACTTCATTTGCTAAAGAGAAAGGAGAAACCACATGGAGAAGTGATGCAGTGGCTTTTTTTTTTTTTACTTTCTTGTTCAAGATTTTAACTTCAACTCAAGTCTAATCCATTTTTCAGCCTTCTACATCCTCACTTTAGAAAAGGAGCTCATGTAGTCACATTTTATATTTCCCAAGCTCTTTTGAAACAGAAGAGAGGTAAGATAAGGGTTCTTAACCCTGTCTGTGGCATCCACCCCCTTTTGTAGTCTGGAGAAGTTTATTCTCAGAATAACATTTTAAAATGCATAAAATACATAGGATGAGAAAGGTAATCAATTGTATTGAAATACAGTTATAAATTTTTTTTAAAGTTCACTGACCACAGTTTAATAACCTTCATACTAAAATCTCATCCCTGTACCACGTGTGAGTTTGTAGAAGAAAGAAGAAAGACAAAAACCTCAGCCACACACTGTCACAACATCGCTTTGTTCTCTCCATTATCAGGCTAAGAAAATGAATGAGCAGGAATCCAGCAGTCTGACACAAAGTACCCCTGAGAAGACATGAGGAACCTTTTGAACTGGAACAGACTTATACCTGGGGCCAGAACCAAACTTACCACTCTTCTTCCTTCTTCCCCCATCTTCCTTCAGGTCTCCTTTGCCATGTTCATCCCCCCATCTTCCTTAAGACCTCCTTTGCCTTGTCTTCTCCTCCAAGGAAGATTGAATTGGTGTTTGAAATGTCATCACTTTTTTTTTTTTTTTTTTTTGGTTAATCTGTGGGAAATTTGTCCACATCTTGGGAGCCAGGGGGAAGCTGAGGTGGGAATGAAACTTTGAAAGCTTTTTTCTCACTCTGGGCTGGTCTTCTGTGGAGAGATACTTGGTGGATTTCATTCATGCCCTTATTAATGGAGCAGAGGAACGGCAGAGGGAGAACATCCAGTGTACTTAGAGTCAAGACATCGTGGTTGGATTCCATCTGGATTTTGACCAAGTCTGACCCTCAGTTTCCTTATTTCTCAAATGGAGCTAACCTCACTTTGTTCTTTTGTGTATTAAGGATTACTTGAGCTAATTGGTCACTGGGCTGCAGAAGGCAGTTATTCTGAGGGCATGGGATAGGGTTGGCATGGTGGTGGGGAAGGAGTCTGCTTCCTTTGAAGAGAGGGAAATTTAGGGGGAAGGTATTGCTTCAGGGGATGATGAGGATCAGAGAGAGAAGTTGTAACATGAAGGAGACTGAAAGAGGGTGCAGGAAATGGGAATGGAAGAAAATACCTTCTATGGCATGGGGAAACTCATCTTTTTCCATGACCAACATTTTAATACTCAGACACTAGCTCTTGAATGACCCACCTGCCATCCTTTAAACATTCTGATTTCTGCATTCAAATACCCTATTTTAACTCCATGGGGTACACAGTACCTTTGAGTTTCCTGGTCAGTGGTGATCCTAAAAGTGACCCCAGGATTGTGTGAACACGTATGCCAAGGTGACTGCGTTGTTGGCCAACGTTTTCATGGGATTCTTGAGAGTTTCTGAAGCAAGGGTGAAAGAAATATCTACTATGATTAAATCAAAAACTTTTATTAAGTGTCTGGGAAATATTGAAGGGTACCAAGAGGCATGATCCATTCAGAACATTTATTTTTTTATTTTATTTTTTTTTGCTTTTTGCTTTTTTTGGAGGGCAGTTGGGGTTAAGTGACTTGCCCATGGTCACACGGCTAGTTTTTGTGTTAAGTGTCTGAGGCCGCATTCAGAACATTTATTAAGTGCATGTTCTTTGTAAGGAACTGTGTTAGGCGGTGGGAATACAACGATGAAAAATGATACCCTTTTTGCCTTCAAAAAGCTTATGGTCCATTTTGCATGGATGTTGTGATAAAAAGTAATGTTATATCATTTGAAATACCTATGATGGTGTTAAATGTAGAGACACATGAGGGCACTTTAAGTAAATAACATCCTATTTAGCATAATAAATCACTTGTCTGTGACATTTTGGTGGGGGGTGGGGAGGGGAAAAATATAGCCTTTTGTTACTGACATTGTTTTAGAAGTAGTGAATTCTGACTTGTGTGCTTGATACCTTGGCCACCAGATTTAATCAAGACCTATCCGATATCTGGAAGGATGATAGATAGAATATTTATTGAACATTAATTATATTCCAGACATGTGCTAAACAAGTATAGAATGTCCTGGCCTCAGGGTGCTTATATTCTAATGAGGGAACAAGGGCAGGTATGGCTGCAGGGCAGCATGGTATGGGGATAGCTAGAGAAAGACCTGAAGGCTTGGTTCAGAGCAAGATAAAGTGTCAGAGCCATGGGATCCAGGGGGTGGAATCCAGATTACTGATAGAGGGATAGGAAGTGGGGGAAAGACATGGAGGCGGTGGTGTGAGTAGAGAAGACATATTGGAGTATAGGATGTAAAATATTAGGGTGGGAGAGATTTGGGAGGGACCTCAGAATCCCACTCCTGTCACGTTATGGTGTCAAGAAACGCAGGTCCAGAAGAAGGTGAAAAAGAGGTCTGGGCTCTGGTCCTGTCACTCACTGGCTACATGACAGGCTGCTTCACCTTTGTCCAAGTTTTTTCCTTTTGGCCTGGAGTGTGCACTTGTTTGATCTTTCCCTGAAAGGCCTCTGGCCAGAGACCAAAACCAACAGCACAGGCTACTTAGGCATGAGAAGACAGGAGGGATTTGGTGTTTCTGATCCTAGGAAACAACTTAATGCGGTTTTATTTTACTCCCTTGTAACCAAAATGGGACCAGTTTTATAAGTCCAGCGTTATAGGCACTTTGGGTTAACAGAGAACTGGTGTAAAAGCTACAAATTATATAACTGCACATACAGCCAAACTTTGCTCATTCACATACACTGAGGGGAAGCCTGTCTGAATTAGCAGCAGACCTGAGTTTTAGAAGGTTGCAAAATTGGCATTTTCCTGTTTGTTTTTTTAAGGTATATGTAGTAATATGAACTAATTAGACCAACACAGATTTACCACTTGCATATTTTTGCACCTTGAAAAAAATATGCACAGCTTTTATTATGTTTGTCCTTCTTTCTTATGGTCTGTTTTGAATTTTCATTTTGTATTTCCCTCTCTCCCAGACTCCTTCCCCACCACCATTCTGACTCCCTACCCTTTCCCTCAGAATAATTGCAAAAAATAGAAATATTAACATACAAATTATTTATTAATTATTAATATATAAATATAGAATATATAAATATATTTCTGCAGCCCTGTGACCTATTATCTCGAGTGATCCTTAAGTAGCCAAAGTAAGATTATCTCCATTTTAGAAATATGCAAACCAAGATTCAGACTTGAATATTCAGACTTGGTCTATTTGCATTGTAACTTGTGTTACTTCAATGTCCCCATCTGTAAAAAAACGGGTATAACCGCACTTACCTTTTTTGCCTCACAGGGTGGTTGAGATGATCAAAGGTGAGAATGAGAATGTATTTGGAAATGCTTTGTAGACTCTAAGGTGCTATACCAAGGGAAGGCATCATTATTATTGCTACCAAGTGTAATTCCTGCCAGGTCTCCTTTATTAAAGAGAGTTTATCACATTCATTTATAACAAGCATTAAACGTTCTTGATATGCCTATCATTGTGCTAGGTACTGTGAAGCAGACAAAAAATATGGGACATGATCTTCATTTGTGGGCAGATTAGATTTTACTATAAAGTACCTGTGTGAGTTGGGGCCAGTGCACCAGTCTTGAGAGGCCTCAGGCCTCTGTCAAATGAGGGGGTTAGACTAGATGGCTCTTTGAAGGCCTGTGCCCACTCTCTCCAGAAACCTTTTGTTTTAGAAGTGTGTTGAAAGCAATCTGATAGCTTCAGGACATGGAATACTCTTCTTGCCATCTTCTGCTATACTATTCATTTGTGTAGTAAACCATGTTTTCACAGATAATACACAGGGATACTTCAGGATAGTCACTATCAGAGGTATCTTAAATTATGAATTAGCATGGTGCTAATGAATGAGTTTCTACTGTAAGTGATTTAGGCTTCTTGGCTAAGATTGTAGATTTTCTTCAATCTAGAAAGTGCCTCTTAGTTTGAGATATTTATTTGTAGTTGAAGTATGCATTGATCTCTGTGCATGTGCATGGGTGAAAGTAACTTACCAGTGAAATGTGGTAAATGTGAAAAAATGGTAGTCTGATGGTCCATCTTTAAAACAAACAAAAAAACCCCCATAGAGTTTACTTCTCAACAGAATTTAAGAAAGGTATCTTTTCATGCCTTTGAAGTGCTTTTAATTCCCCATGTATAATTATTTATTGGTGACCACAGTATAGATTTATGTTTGTTTTTTAAAGAGCTAACATCCAAGCCTCTGAGTAATATTAATATTAGGTGGGCACAATTGGATTCTCCCATGTACAACACACACATACACACACACACACACTCACACACTCACATACTATGCTTGTATGTGGCAGCACACACGACTAAAGCAATACCAATTTGCAGGTTCCCAGGGGTTCTGAGGAATCAGCCAGAGATTTTAAAAATCAGTGATCCTTCCAGAAATGTAATGCACCAAATTATGCAAACTTAAGAGTTGAAAAGCATGTTAGAAGTAATTTCTTTCCCTCTTTTTCATTCAACTTACTAATATTTTTTCTGCTGAGATTTTGGGTATATCTACTTCAGGAGGTTGTACCCCAATGTAGTCATTCAGGAAGAAATGTGTAGACATGAATTTGGAAATACAGCGAGTGTGGTAGATGTGTTGAAGCTGATTTGACAGGCTGGTGAAATTTTGTTTGAGTTCTGAAGAATCTTCCATTTGTGTATATGTAATCCAAAAAATGACCCATACTACTTCAGTCTGCATTCATGTGCATGCCTGTGTGTATATCAGGTGGAGGAGTGTGGAAACTGCCAAACCATATCATCTGTGATCCCACACATGCCACCATCAGGTTCTTTATCTTGTGATTTTATAGCCCTCATTGTCCTGTTACTTGGTCCCTCTCAATTGGTCCCAGTTCTCTGTAGGGAGTGGCTTAGATCTGGACCATATGTTAATGGGTCTATAGCTAGGGTTCAGAGGGACAGTGTAAAAGAATAGACTGATCAGTGTTGAGATCAGTAGGGCTTCTTATTCTGTGAATTTAAGGCAAGAGTTTTCATTTTTAAAAATGTTTTTATTGTTAACTATTTCCCAATTTCATTAAAAATAATTTTAACATTCATTTTTAAAAATCTTGAGTTGTACATTCTCTCCCTTTCTCCTACCCCTTCAGAAGGCAGGCAGTATGATATTGATTATACATGTGAAGTGGTGCAAAACATTTTCATAAGAGCTATATTGCAAAAGAAAAGATGCAGAAAAAAAGCAAGAGAAACAAAGAAAGTGAAAGAAGAATGCTTCATTTTGTACTCAGTTCATCAGTTTTCTCTGTGGAGATAGATAGCATTTTTTTTATCATGGTTCCTTTGAAACTGTCCTGACTCATTGTATTAATCAGTCTTTCACAACTGATTATCATTACAAGATTGCTTTTACTGTGTGTAGTGTCTACCTGGTTCTGCTTACTTCATTTTGCACTTGTTCATATAAGACTTACCAGGTTTTTCTGAAACCATCCTGCTCTTCATTTCTTCTAGCACAATAATATTCCATCACAATAATTTACCACTCTTTGTTCAACTATTCTCCAATTGATGGGCATACATCCCCTCGATTTCCAATTCTTTGCCACCACAAAAAGAGCTGCTATAAATATTTTTGTACAAATAGATTCTTTTCCCTTTTCTTTGATCTCTTTGAGATACGGACCTTGTAGTGGTAATGCCCTTTGGGCACAGTTCCAAATTGTTCTCCAGAATGGTTGGACTGATTTACAACTTTGCCAATAGTGCATCAGTGTCCCTATTTTTCCCCATCCCCTCCAGCCTTTGCCATTTTCTATTTCTTTTATGTTAGCCAATCTGATATGTGTGAAGTGGTATCTCAGAGTTGTTTTAATTTGCATTTCTCTAATCAATAATGATTTAGAGCATTTTTTTTTCACGTGACTATTGATAGCTTTGATTTCTTCTTCTAAAAACTAAGGCAGGAGTTCTTAACCATTTTTGTGTGTCTTGGACCCCTTGGCCAGTCTGATAAAACCTATGGATCCCTTCTCAGAATAACATTTTTAAATGTGTAAAATAAAACACATGCTATTATGGAAGAAACCAATTATGTTGAAATACAACCTTGAAAATATTTTTAAAAGAAACAAGCCCACAGTACTCACGTTAAAAATCTCTGATTTAAGGGAAGACTGCGTGATATAACTAAAGGTGCCTAAGGGATCACAGGGAGGAAGACAGGGGCAACAATAAAAGGGAATAGCATACCCAATCCCTAAGCAAGAACATCAGCTGACACCTCTAAAATGAGGATCATATGTTCTCCCCCAATGGCAGCATGGACCTCTGAACACCTCCAGAGCAATGTGAGAAAGGAAGGAAAAGGGACACAACCAGGATTGTTATCTGAGAACCTCAAGCATCATATTCTTTAGGCTAATCCAAGACAGTCTTGAAACAAGCTGCACCCAGGACTTATATGAGCTCTTACCAGTTTGCTCGGTGGGACACATCCATGTCTATCTTCACTCCATGCATGTGAGTAGCTCAGGGGTCAGGACAGCTCTGGGCGAATGAAGAAGTCCAGGTGCTTCCTAAAGAGATGCGGGATCTCCTTTGTCTGATTGCTTTCTCACTGCTGAAGTTGAGGGAGAGAAGACTCCACTTAGCTGGGGAAAATGGAAGCTTCTTCTCTGGAAGTTAACTGGTATAGCAGATTCCAGCTGTAGATAGTAGGGGAAGGAGGCATAGCAGAAAAAGAGAGGACAGGAAGGAAAAAAGGGCTACCAGGTAGGTGAGGATGCAACCTGGGCAGGGACAGCCTGATGGAAGAGAAAGACTAGGCCTGCAAAAAATAGGTTTCTCTGGACCATGACATGGGTTTTGTAGAACCTGGAGTCTGAGAGGCAGATATGGGAGTAAAGGGTCCAGGATTTGGTCAAGACAAAGAGAAGTGGGGATAGAATCAACAAAACAAGCATTTATTGGGTGGAAGTCACTAGTGCTAGGCAGTGTTGGAAATTATCCTCTTGAATAAGATAGATTTTTTTTGAATTTAGGGTTTTGCTAGAGAAGACTGAATAGGTGTTAAAAGATAACAGTGTAAGGTAATATATATGCTAGGTTCTTTATGAATATGTAGAAGCTATAAATGCTGTAGAAGTTTCAAAGAAAGAAAGCTTGTGACATAGAGTAATCATGGAAGACTTCTTGGAGGAGATGAGACTTAAGCTGGGCTTTAAAGGAGAAACAGGATTTATATAGGAAGAGAAGGGCAATCCAGGCAAGTGAGAACGAATATGAAAAGTCCTAGGGTCAGGAAGATATGTAGAATGTTTGGGCATTGTGTATACCACTTTATTTAGAGGGAGAGGGGAAGAGAAGAAGCATTTATGTGGTGCTTACTGTGTACCCGCACTTTGATAAATATTATCTCGTTTGATCAACTCTGAGAGGTAGGTGCTATAATACCAATTTTACAGTCGCGCCAACTGAAGCCAACAGAGGTTAAGTGACTTGTTTAGGGCTGCACAGGTAGCTAGTGTCTCAAGTTGAATTTAAACTCCAGGCCTAGCCCTCTATGCACTGCACCACCAGTTGGTACCAGAGAGAAATATTCACATAGGGGACTGGGAGATGTTAGGTCAAGTCAGCAAGCATTTAGTAAGTGCTCTAAGCTCTGAGAATACAAAGAAAGGCCAAAATAAGATAGCCCCACCCCTCAAGGGGGAGGACAACACACAAAAAGGAGCTGAAACAGTAGTGGGGGGTCACCCAGGTGAGACGGTGGAACTTGGAGGGTGAAGCATAGCACGTCGGGGCCCTTCCCCAAAATGGAGGTCAAGTAAGGAAATCACCAGTGGGAAAACAGGGCTTCAAGGGCAGAGGAAGAAGGCGACTGAAGTATGGTAGTGGAGTTTGGAGGGTGAAGCATAGTGGGTCTGGGCCTTTCCCCCAAATGGAGGTCAAGTAACTCACCAATGGGAGATAAGGTTATTGTACAATTGTAGAGGGCCTCCAAGTCAAACAAGTAGTTTAGACTTTATTTTGTAGTCAGTGGTGGGTCATTAAAGGTTTTCTTGTCTTGGAGGAAAATGGTCAGATTGAGGTTTTAGGAATATTAATCCTGCAGTTTTCATAGCACCGATGAGGTGTGGGAGATACTGGATGAAAGGACACATCTAAGAACCTATTCCAGTCGTCCAGCTCTGATGGGTTGATAGACGAAAAGGATGGGGATTGGTGGCTTTGGGTGTTTGTGGAGAGCTGAAGGGAGACTTCCCAGGCTTGGGAAGAAGGCTTTGGGGGAAGGGAGCCGGAAAGCCTTAACTCTCAGTCTACTAAGAAGAAAGGGATAGAAAAAAGGGGCTGGGTTCTTAGGGTAGGAAGGTGGGATAAAAAAGGGGAGAGGGTTACTCAAGTCACAACTTCTTTAGAAGGGCATGTAAGGATATGTAAGAAGAACATACTTTTCTCTCACTGACTTTACTGAGCCGCAGACCTTGGCCTGGAATAACAATGCATTGCAGTTAAAATGTTTGCCTCTCAGGATAGACATGGAACTATGTTGGGATGACAGAGCTTTAAAAGACCATGTTCACATCTTCAGAGGGCTGGTAGGGATGGCTGTCCCATGATAGAGTGGCTGGCCAAAGGCTGCACATCAGGCACTGATCAGGTTGATGCTTGTGGTCCCAGGTCCTGTATCAGTGAGGGGCAGCCTGGGTGCCTGAGAAACTCCCTGGGCCAGGAGCCTGCTGACTAAGGATGTGATTCTGAGAAAATCCCTTCCCTCTTCTCCAGCTTCAGTTTCCTTATCTTTAAAATGAGAGGGTTGATGTCTAGGCCCTTCCAGTATGAAAACAAACAAACAAAAGCCTTTCAGAAATCCAGAGCTCTATAATTGTATGGGAGCTCAGTGATTAATTTGATTTTGTTTATTTGTTTGCTAAATGAATTTTTGTAGAAAAGGTTCATTGACTTAGATTGTAGAGCTGGAAGAGGCCACCTAGTCCAACCCTTTCATTTTACAAATGAGGAAACTAAGGCCAATGGGGTTCAAAGCAAGTTGTACAAGCTCATAGATAAATGGAAGAGGCAGGATTTGATCCCAGATTGTCTGACTCAAAGTCAATGTTCTTTGCACTGTGTCTTGCTTTCTTTCCCAAGTATAGAGCTCTCTGATTTTATGGGTGTTTAGTGAATTTCTGCAAGCAAGGTATGATGAGATTGTATCTTCAGAGAGCCATGTGTGTTGTGTTACTGACTGGATGGAACTGCGGCGTTGCCAGAGACTTGGAAAAACTAGACATTTCTTGGAACAACGCGCCTGTTAAGTGTAGCTTGTAGTTAAGGACACTGAGCTGTCTCTCACGTGCCAAGACAGCTGGAATTGAAGTTTACAGTGTTTCACAGAAAGCTTTCACTGGCCAAATTTTGGAGTTTATCCATCGGGGAGCTGCCTGCAGAAACTGCCTTTCATTATTTATGAAATTAACTAGGAGATTAACTCTTAATGACTAAATCTCAACTTCCCCTTCCCTTCTTGTAATATTACATTGCATTGTAGCTGACTGACATTGTACATGGAAGACAATTAAGCGTATAAGAATTATTTCAGACTAATGATGTATTTATACACTGTAGGTTATTTTGAATTTCTGAACTGTTAGAATTGTTTAATAGGTTAATAGTTTTAATCCATTAATCTAATCTTTTCTACTTGACTATTTATTAAAATATCTCAGTGATATATGACAGGAATGAAAAAAGCAGATGATTTAGAGGGTTGTTAAGGAATGGGTAGCATCATGAAGAAAGGAGAAATGGGGGGAATTGTAAGGGGAGAGGCCATTTATGGTGGTAGAGTTTGTGGTGGCCTGTGAGGTGTGTTTGGTTGTACCAGGTGATAGTAACAGAAGTAACACTCCTCAAATTACTGTTGTTGCCATAATAGCTAAAAACAAGCTGTAATACTTTTTTTAAAAAGTATTTTCATTGTCACCCACTTAGTCTGAAACTCAGGCAGCCTCAGCACCCTGGAACCTGGCTGTTGAGCTAAAAGCTGTGAAAATAGGCTCCTAAGAGGTAAATAGCTGTCACAGAGCTCATGTGTTTCCATTTGTGGGTGAAGGGGAACAGCCCTTGGGTCTTTATACAGACTTCTTTATGTAAAATATTGGCTCAGGAAACACAAAGATGATAATGAAAATTGGGACTGGAGGATACAATATATACAGATTAAGTAAATTGAACATATTTTGGGGTGGGGGCAGGAGAATCTACCAAATAGGAAACAAGAAAGGCCTCTTTAGAAGGTGGCATTTGAGCTGAGCCTTGAGGAAAGCTAGATATTCAAAGAAGAACTGAATAGGTAGAGCATTCCAGGCATATGGGTGACGGCCTATGGAAAGCCTTGGAGGTAGCATAGGGAAGGTTTCTCATTGAGAACAATAAAGCCAATTTGTCTGGAATATGGCATGTTTTGGGGGCGGGGAGGAAGTAGTGTGAATTATGTCTGGAAAGATAGATTGGAGCCAAATTGTGAAAAGCTTTAAATGGCAGAGGAGTTTGTAAATACTAGAAAATGTAGGGATGCATTGAAGCTTTTAGATGGGAGACATGATGCGATCAGACCTGTGCTTTAGGAATATTAATTTGGCAGCTTTTTGGAGAATAGATTAAAAGTGGGAATGAACAGAGCTAGGGAGACAAGGTAGAAGCATATTGCAGTTATCTAGGTGTGAGGGTCTGAACTATAAATGGCACCTGTGATAATGAAGAGAAGGGAATGGTTGGGTAGATGTTGTGGAAGTAGAATTGACCAACTGATCAGACCTGGGGATTAAGGCAGAAGGAAGAATTGAGGGTGACACTGAGGTTTTGAATCTGCATGATCCAAAGGACAGTGATGCCCTTGGCAGAAATAGGGAAATTAGGAAGATGGGTTTGTCAGGGGAAAATATTGAGTTTTGTTTGGACATGTTGAGTTTGACATGTCCATGGGTCATCCAGGTGGAGATGTGTCCAGCAGGTAGTTTGTGATGTAAGACTGATGTTGGAGAGGCGAGGGCTAGATTTATGATTGTTGGAATCATCTAAATAGAGATGATAAGTAAATCCATGGAAACTGAAGATATTGCTGATACAAGTGTGTAGAGAGAGAAGAAAGCCCAGGACACAGCCCTGGGATGGAGGTATAAATGCATGCACATGTACATATACACACACATACAAATATACACATACATACATACACACATGCATACACACATACCCACCCCTGCATAGGGTTTTGAAATGAATGAGCAGTCAGACAAGAGAGAAGCAAATTTCTAAAAGAGAAAGGTGGGCAACAATGTCAGACACTATGAAGAGGTCAAGGATTGGGACTAAGAAAAGACACAATTTTATAATTCCTATAATTGTTGGTCCAAGTAGATATCCATTGATGGAGGAATTGGTAAACAATTTACAATCTACAAATATAATGGAATATTACTGTGCCATTATGAAAAAGATCAGCAGGAAGAATAAGAAACACAAGAGTGATGTGAATTGATAGAAATTGAAGTAGACAGAACCAGGAAAATAATTTACATAATGACCGTAACAATGTAAATAAAAAGGATTTAAAAAGAAACTGTACATTTTAATTATACTCTCTTACCAAGTTGACCTTAAAGAAGAGATGAGGAAATGCACCTCAGCCCTTCATTAGGGGATAGAACACCGCATACACACATCCTGTCTGCTTTAGTTAATGTTTTGCCTCCCTTTCTTCTCTTCCTTTCATATTCTTTGTTGAAAGGGAAGGCTCTCTGGGTAGGAAAGAGGGAGAGTACATATTTGGAGACAAAACCAGTGTAAAAATAAAAGATATTTTCTGCTTTTTTTTTTTTTTTTGGAGAGAGGAAGGCAGGGCTGTTGGGTTAAGTCACTTGCCCGAGGTCACACAGCTAGTTAAGTGTTGAGTGTCTGAAGTTGGATTTGAACTTAGGTCCTCCTGACTCCAGAGCTGGTGCTCCATTCACTGTGCCACCTAGCCACCCCAGTAATGATTTTTTGGGGGGAGGGCAGTTGGGGTTAAGTGACTTGCACAAGGCCACACAGCTAATAAGTATGTCAAGTGTCTGAGGTCAGATTTGAACTCAGGTCCTCCTGACTCCAGGGCTGGTGCTCTATTTACTGCACCACCTAGGTGCCCCCAGTATTAATTTTTTAAAGAAGTCACTGGTAACATTGGAGAGAAGTTGAGTGTGCTGAGATTTGAAGCTGGATTATAAAGGGTTAAAAACAGAGGAGGGAGATGAAGAAGTAAATACAAGGAGTATCAAATATGGCAGCAGATCATAGGCAGTCAAGACACTAATAAGACCGAAGAAACGTAAGAACTACCACTAGAAATGCATAATAGAAATGTAATTTGGGGATATTTAGTGTAGGGACAGATAGGCACCTTCATTGGTCTTGAGAAGGCATATCTATATTGACTATAACATTTAGAAGAAAACTTAGAAGGTTTTGCAGTCCAGGCTTATTTTACTGATAAAGAAACTGAGGGCCCCCCCCCCCCCAAAGGGGAGTGACTTTTTCCAAGGTCAGGCAGGTAGGAAATAGCAGAACAAAGAATTCATTCATCTGTCTCTCCATCTCTCTCTCTCTCTCTCTCTCTCTCTCTCTCTCTCTATCTCTTTTTGAGGCAGTCGGGGATAAGTGACTTGTCTAGGGACACAAAGCTATAAGTGTCTGAAGCTGAATTTGAACTGAGGTCCTCCTGATTCCAGGGCGAGTGCTCTATTCCTAGTGCCACCTGGCTGTCCCTGATCCAGAGTTCTCAAGAAAAACATACTGTGTTCAAAAGCAAGGAAGGATGATGCATCCTACAAATAAAACCATGGATACAATGTATACAATGCATATACACATGGGTGCTATAGACATCTATATTTTATATGTATATGTATATTGTATACATACTTACACACATCATCCTTCCTTGTTTTGAGATGCAGAATATTTTCCTTGGAAGTAATGTGTGTTTATATGTATGTATGTATGTATATGTAAACACACATGTATATTCTTATGTGCTTGTTTACATATAGATGTAAATACAATATACTCTACACACACACACAATATTTTTTTTGGTGGGAGGGGGATAGCTTATACCTATGATTACACTGGAGAGCACTCCTAATAAAGAAACTTTCTCTTTATAGCAACTGTGTGTCTTAGAGCAAAAAAGTTCTTAATATGGGATTCATGAACTTTAAAAAAATGTCAGTGACTATATTTCAACATAATTGTTTTCTTTTATAATCCTATGTATTTTATTCACTTACAAACATTATTCTGGGAAGAGATCCCTAGATTTCATCAGACTGCCAAAGGAGTCCAAGACACAAATCTAGTGAAGAACTCTTGTTTTAGAGAGTTGCCTGGGGGGCATTGAGAGTTTAAGTGACTCAGGGTCACATAGACAGCATGTTGTCAGATTCCTGGTTTGAACCCAGGTCTTGATGGTTCTGAGGTCAGTCCTTTATATAGGATACAAAGCTATCTTTCTAATCATTCAAATTAAATTTTGAAGAAGTTTGAGCACTTAAGGGTCTAATAAGCTTAAATTAGAGGGGAAATTCACTTAAGAGAAATAAATTTATGGAAGCAGCAAATACTTATATCAAGTGCCTACGATGCATATTGTGCCAAATAAAAGTGGTGCATGTTGAGGTTTGTTTCCCCCCAAAGAAACAGAAACCATATGCTGTGCCTTTTTGTGGTGATGCCGGCCACACCTCAGACATTCACAAAGGTTTTTGCGGTTGGGGTATTTGTTTCATATGGCAGCGGAGAATGATTATCCCAGGGGAAAGATGTAGAATCTAGCTGCTTGCTAGAAAAGAGTTTACCTGTATTGACTGTGGCAGACCTTCCACAGATGAGGTTTTGTAAGCTAATTTTCAAGAGAAGACAAGTCCATTTAATTCTGTTCACTTCAACAAATGTGCATTACTACTATGTGCGACTGTTACTATTGTTACATCCTACTATGTGGGAACGACTGTTCTGGACTCTGGGATACAGAGATACAATAGTGAATAGGACCCCGGCTTTTGAGAATCTTTCAGTCTAATGTAGTAACAAACAAGAACAGGGATAACCCTGATACAGAAGGACCATGCCATGAAAACCTCAATGAGGGAACAGTCACTTTTGGTCGAGGAGTTAGGCTTTATTAAGGAGGTGGTCTTTGGGTCAAAACTTGAAGAAAAGGAGGTGGGGGTTTGAGGGAGTTCTACTGTCTAGAAATGGGGGATGGTTGGCACTGAGATAAGAGAAGGAAAGGCAAAAATGATGGACAGAAAATGGTCTAGTCTGACTAGGAAACAGTACTTGAAGGGAAGTGATTTTTTTTAAAAATACAGTTGGAGAGAGAGTTTAGAGCAGCTGTTCTCAACCTGTGGGTCGTGACCCCTTTGAGGGTCAAACGACCCTTTCACAGGGGTCAGAGGGGCCGCCTAAGACCATCAGAAAACACATATTTCCGATGGTCTTAAGAACTGAGACACTATTCCTCTATCTGTCTCCAGGTGGGTCTGCCCACATATGAGTATTGAAGGGTTGCAGCATTAGGAAGGTTGAGAACCATTGGTTTAGAGGCACATTGTAGAGGGCCTTGAATGTCAAAGTCAGGAGTTTATCCTTGCAGTAGTTCTGAAGAGGCTTTTTGAGTGGATGAGAGGTATATTTATAGTGAAGCCTTAGGGAGATCGGTTGGGCGATGCTAAGAAGGATATATTGGAGAGGATATAGACTGGAGACAGGAAGACCATTTAGGAAGCTGTTATAGAGATTAAGTAGAATAGTGTCTCACCTAGAAAGGGAGGGCCAGTCTGAATTTAAATTATGAATAATATTTGGGTATAAATCCAATTTTATTGTGATTGAGAATGTAGTCATTAACTTAATCTAATGGTCAAGACAGGGTTGCTGATTCGTGGTAATGGTGACCTGTTTTAATAAATTGATTAAAATAATTTGTAATTAGTACATCGTTGGCATAAATAAGCTCTATTGAAACACTTGAAAATGTTTGTTCTCTGTAGTAGGTTAAACAGCTCTTCTGCACTCCTGTGTGCTCTAGCAGCTTAGTTTGGATATAGCATGTTTTCATAGGATATGGCCTGGCCCTGTGATTTCATTGGTATTAGAGAACTCTCAGGTGAGTGAACTCCCTCTACCAATACAGGTCAACATCTTCTCTGAATCTTAGAGCTTTAATGAGTGCTCTTGCCCAGAGTGACATGGCTGATATGTGTCAGAAGCAGGCCTGGAACCCAGATCTTACTGACTCCAGGCCCAGGTCCAAGTCTACACCTCCTCACCATAGTGGAATGAATATGTCTAGAACCTCTGGTGGCCACCTTTTCAGTGGAGCAGATATCTTGTTTCTCAATGCCAGAAAACTCTTTGGTCTTCTTAGGGATTAGGAGATGGAGGCCTGGGCAATGTGATGCTTGATTCAGAATGGGTGGCAGAAATGGCATTGGATGCGAGGCTCCAAATCTAGTTCAGAGTCAATTCACAGACAACAGGGCATTGTTTAAACATTGGGTGATTAGACAGCTAGATGGCATAGTAAAGCCCTGGACCTGGAGTTAGGAAGACCTGAATTCAAATTCTGTCTCAGATAATCACTTACCTTGGCCAAGTCGCTTAACCTCTGTTTGCCTAGGAGGCAGATAGGTGGCTCAGTGGATAGAGTGGTAGACCTAGAGACTGGAAGACTTGAGTTCAAATTTGGGCTCAGATGCTTACTAGCTGTGTGACCCTGGGCAAGTCACTTAACTGCTGCCTGCCTCAGTTCCTTCATCTGTAAAATGGAGATAATAAAAGTTTCTGCCTCTTAGGGTTGTTAAGGATAAAAGAAGATCTTTGTAAAGTGCTTAGCATAGTACAGGCGCGACACAAATGTTAGCTGTTATTATTACTTTATTAAAGCCTCTGTTGGCCTCAGTTTCTTCATCTGTAAAATGAGAATAATGATAGCACATCCCTCAGGGCCTGTTGTAAGGGTAAGACAAATATGTAAGACGTATTTGTAAAGTACTTTGCAAACCCTAAATTGCTATTATTACATAAATTGCTACTGCTGCTACTACCAGCACCACCAGCACCACCACTACCACCAGCACCACCACTACCACCAGCACCACCAGCACCACCACCAGCACTACCACTACTACTACTACTACTACTACTACTACTACTACTATCACTACCACCACCACCACTACCAGCAGCACCAGCACCAGCACCAGTACCACCACCATCACCAGCACCACCACTACCACCAGCACCACCACTACTACTACTACTACTACTACTACTACTACTACTACTACTACTACTACTACTACTACTACTACTACTACTACTATCACTACCACCACCACCACTACCACCACCACCGCTACCACCACCCTAGTTTCCTCATCTGTAAAATGAGCTGGAGAAGGAAATAGCAAACCACTCTGGCCCTCTAGACCACTCTTGCAAAGAAAAAACAAACCCCCCAAAACCCAAATGGGTTCATGAAGAGTTAGACATGTGACTGAAAAACAACTGAACAACAACATTATTACTACTATTACTGTTACTATTATTATACTCAGACTCTGCCCAGTCAAGGTCAGAATATGCTTTGTTTTGTTCTGACAGGATAATTGAGGGGAAGAATGAGGAAGGTGGAGGGAAAAAGCCAACATATATGGAGAGGAAAGATCAAAAGAGACATTGTACCTTATTAAAAGTGAGAACATGATAGAGATGGCAGAACCCACCCATCCAGGGTGGCTTTTCTCAAACCCCTAATCTCACTGAAGCAAAGGGTCCAGTTCAGTATGGACTCCCCTCCCCCTGCCCTTTTGTGCTTAACTTTTTATGTTCTAGCAGAGTGCGGCTCAGGTTAAATATAAAATTCATAGCATATATTGAGCAACTATTTTGTAGTTATCTATATATAAATCTATTTTACAGCGACACAAATAGAATAGATTATGGAATGTCAGCGTGTAGATAGATTCAGAGTGCTTTTTCACTAATATACCTAATGATTCGTGCTGAGAATACCCAAGTACTGTACTGTACATTTTAAATGGATATAATTAAAATAATGAGCTCTATTTTAAAAGTGATATATGAAAAAAAATTTAAAAATGGAACTAGAAGTATCTGCACTACTAATTCAAAGTGATATAACTACTTTGTGGTGCCTTTGTTATTAGGATACCTAATTAAATGCAAAGATTGGGAGGAAAGCAACATTTGGGCTGTAAATTTAAAATGCAGAAGTCAAGGAATAGCTGCAGTGGCAGGCCCTCCCCTCCACATGGGGAAGACTCAAGGGCATGACACTGATGACTAGTCGTGTGAAAATAGAGCAGGTGCACCACGGAGGTGACAGGACGGTGGCTCTGGAGCCTGAGCACGGAAGCCAGGATGCGTCTGGCTCTTCTTTGGTGGTCTTTGTGTTGCCTGAGGGACTGGATGCTGACTTCTGGGCTTGGCCGGGAGCAGCTGATGACTACCCTGTGGGGGGAAGGGTTTGCACCAGGCTAAGCAAAGGCTGCCAGCTAAATGCAAAGGGGTAACAGTCAAAATTTGAGTGAGTTTCCTTCTTTGTTCCCTCTCAGCCTGACTCTGTAGCCTCCAGAGTTTGACCCCATCATCTCCTTTGCCCTGCTTCCCCTTCCCCCCGATTAAGTACGCTTTTTGTGTACCTCCTGTCACCAGACTGGTCATTTAAAGCTTCGGGGAATATAAATGAAGGTTTTCCCTTCTCCAGGCGTTTTGGGCCTGATGTTTCTTTGCAGACTTAAAATTGTTTTCCTGTTAAAGAGAAATTTAGCATCAGCTAAGAGCCAGGTGGTTATTGGGAGGTGGGGAGGGGCAGGAGTCTTCTTGAGGGCTTCTGAAATAGAGCGCCTCGGAAGCAGCCCACTGTACCAGGCAGCTCCTGGGGTAGGTTGAACCACAGACTTGGCGTCAAGAGTCCTGGGTTTCTGGAATCTTATTAGCTTTGTGACCTGGAGCGAATAACTTAGCTTGCTTCCTCACTTGCAGAAGGGCAATGATCATAATAACGTCTATCTCCTAGGGTTGTTGTGAGGATCAAAGAAGATTGTACATGTAAAGAGCTCCACCAACCTTCACGGGCTGTATAAATGTGTGCTGTGGTTTGCTATTGTCATTGTCATTACTTAAAGGTAAAAGCGTGACTCAGTTTCTTTCTTGCTTACTCATTGGAACCTTCACTTAGCATTGAGCAGCGGATGGAGTGTTAACTTTGGAATCAAAAGGTCTGTGTTTCAGTCCTGACTCTGCCCTCTTCTGCCTATTGGACCGTAGGCATCAGACTCCTCGGAGGTCTGCAAAATGAGGGAGTCGGACTCAGGCATCCGTGAGGGCTTGTCCAGTTGCGAGTCTCTGCTCCTAAGTTGTCACTCTCACTTGGACGCTGGCTCTCTTCCTGCTGGCAGTGTTTGTTGAATTTGACAAAGTTTCCACCTGCCTTAGAACCCCAGAGTCCTAAGAGAGCAGAGCCAGAAAGGATGGTACACAGCCCTCTATGTTGTAGACAAAGACATTGAGACCCAGAGCAGAGAGTGAGAGACTGGCGATTTTGTGTGACTCTGGCGCACTTAAATCCAGTTCACTCACTAGTCATCATCCACCGTCTTATTGATCCTCTTCAAAAACGAAGGGTGGACAACAATGACCCCCACACCCCTACATACACACATAAGACTGGGGGTGGGAAATCCAGTGAGGAGAGAAAAGATACAGCTACCTATCTATCCACACACATATGCATACATATTTGCAAATCTATCTATAAGACTATATACTATATAGAATGTGTAAAATATATGTAAATTTTGTTGTTCAGTTGTTTTTAGTTGTGTCCGCCTTTTCTATGACCCCATTTGGGTTTTTCTTGGCAAAGATATGGAGTGAATACATGCACACATATATACATTGGAGTTTTGTATACAAACATGTATATGTGTCTGGAGGTATGCTAATATGTGTATTGTGTACCTACATCATCTCCATACATATACACATATGTACATGTGTATATATGAGATAATATATGCGTATAAATACATACACATATGTTTTATACACATACACATACATACCCATTTGGGTTTCCCTCTTTTGGGTATATCCTTGTCTGTCTTAAAAAGCTTAAAAAAATGATGCCCAGAAGTGAACACACTCCTCTTAATGTGATCTGGCCAGGGCACAGTGGGATAGTCTACAATCTCCTGACCAGATTTCACACCAGCTTTGTTTTCCTTCTGCCTTTAATTTCCCCAAAAGCAGAAACAGCCTCCTGGCACTCTGCACCCTAACTACCCCTCCTCCATGAAGCTCATTTTTGTCTCTCAAGCCTTTGAGTCCAATCCCATCACCAAATTGCTTCTCTGTTGCTTGTCTGCAGGGTCTGTTGTGTTGCCAGCCTCTTATAGCTTCAGCCTCCACTCCCTTAGAAATAGCCACAACTCAATCTATGTCCTTATTACGCCCAATTAAGAGGGCTAATGATGCTAAAGCAAATATGTAAATTGTGAGTATATGAGTGAACTCATATTATACATTTAGAGACCTAAAATATGGAGTCCCCGTGATTTAGTCATAGGATCGCAGAATTTGAGCAATAGAAAGGACTTTTAAGATCATCAGTTAATGATGGTGTTTTTGACAGGTGATCATTTAACCTTGCTATGAACCTTTTCAAACCTTTCACAAGGCCTGCCATTCCCTTGTTGGGCAAGTCTAATTGTTAGAAAGTTCTTCCTCATATTGAGCAGAAGTCTGCCTTCCTGTAACTTTCTCCCACTGATCACAGTTCTGCCCTCTGATCTCATGCAGAATACTTCTGCAAATTAGTTCCCTCTCCCATGCAGAAGCTTTTGGGGGTATTTGAACACAGTGATCATTTCTTGCTCATTTTTCTTTTCTCTGAACTAAACCTCACTGTTCCTTCCATTGATTCTCATAGGACATGTTTGTGTCCTTTTCCATCTGGGTTTCATAATCTGTCTTTAAAAGCTTGGAAAACTGATACCCAGAAGTGAACACACTCTTCCTAATGTGATCTGACCAGGGCACAGTGAGACAATCTCCTCCTGTGATCTGGGCAGTGTTCCTTCTATTAAGACCATCTATAGTCACCTCTAGGAAATTTGACATAATCAGGACATTGTCATTTCCAAAGAGGGATGTAATGGAGGGACTCTGTCTTCCATTCAGGCTCAGGGCTGGACCTCTGCCATGATAGGAACAAAAACCTTTGGCCGGCACATGCCTCTCTGTTCAGTGACCCTCAAAAGATAGTAATAGAGACTTGTAGGTCATTCAAGGGGCATTGGAGAGGCTTAGTTGTATATGGTAGATGTGTGGAAGCAGAAGCAAGTTGCTAGCAAAGAGTTGCATGGGAGAAGCAGTGCAAAAGATGTTGTAAGAGAAATGGGTGACCAAAAAAGTGGGTGGACCAGTGAATGAGGGATATCCAGTGAATAGCCTATATACTTTGTGGGTGTCTACGCAATGTGAGGAGGTGAAGACCTCTTGTGTGTTGACTGGACAGGAACTGTGCTAGATGAGGCCACTTTGCCTCTGGTAATAGACCCCATACCAATGAGATCACAGATCCCTCCAAGTACCACAGGAGGCCCCATTAATTTTTGTTATTTGCTCTTCATATTAAGCCTGTAGCTAACTAAATATCTCTAGATTTTTATCACATGAAAAAGTAATTTTATTTGCTGAAGTAGTAGTGGTGGTGGTAGTAGTAGTAGTAGTAGGTAGTAGTGGTAGTAGTAATAGTGGTAGTAGTAGTTGTAGTGGTAGTAGTAATAGTGGTAGTAGTAGTTATAGTAGTGGTAGTAATAATAAAATAGTTAGCATTTGTATAGTGCTTTAAGATTTGCAAAGCACTTTTTACACATTAACATGTTTGAGTCTCGTCGTCAGAGAACAAATCCAGAACTGAAAAAAGTTTTAGAAAGAAATATATTGTCATTCAGCAGAAGGGAGTGTGAAAAAAGTGGCCCACTCCCTCTGAGCCTCTGTAAGTTTTACCTTTTACAAAATTAAAACAAAGTCCCAAGGAACTAACAGCTGGTTAAATGTAGTTTAATTTGTAACTTGACTTATTTACCTATAGAATTTGTTTAACCAGGCTTATTTCCTTAGGGAATATATGGGATTATGACATTGCTTAATTCAGTTTTTCTTTCAGCTTTTATGATATTGAAAGAAGCACGGCATTGTGAATCTTTTTCTTAAAAACATTTTTCTGATATTTTTGGCCGTATGTGTTCTTTCAGTGCCTGGGAAATCTCCCTGTACTGTGGAGTGTACTTGTTTCCTGTTACAGGTCTAAGTACTCTGACTTAAAGCCCCTGATACTTACTCATTTTGATCCCTCTCACTATGTGTTGCTCCCAGTCTGGTCCCCACCCTCCATAAAGGAATTCAGGCTCTAGATAAAATGAGCTGCGAAGGGGGTACTCTCCACTGACTCGGGCTACTTCACCTAGCTCTTTGCCTCCATTAATTGTGCTTCTGTAGCATAAGGAGTGCTGGGCTTTAAAAAGCCCGAAAGCTGAGAAACTGTAGGAAAACCTAACTGCATTGTTTGAGCCCAACCCTGTGTGGCTGAGAGACCAGACTTGTTGCTTAGAGACTAGATTCATTTAATGCTTAACTTAGGATATCCAGGTTATGCTGACCCCAGAAATCTTTTAGGGTTCCTAAGATTGGTGCAAGGAATGTAAGGAATTTCCTTCTGTTATACATCTTTATCATATTACATATTTATCCTATTAGCAGGTGAAAATTCTACCTCCAACATTCCTATTAGGAAAGGCTTTTTTCAAAGGGAGTCAGCAAACCTGGATGTCCTGAATTAAGCATTAAGCACATCTGGTCTCTAAGCCAAACCAGGGCTAGGTTCAAACAATGCAGTTAAGTTTTCCTGCATTCACAACAACCCTGGGTGGTGAGTACTGTTATTACCCCCATTTTATAGGTAAGGAAACTGAGGCCAAGAGGGGCTAAATAACTTACCCACGTGACACGAGGACGTGTCTGAGGTAGTATTTGAACTCCGACTGCAGCATATCTCGTCCATGCCCTCGTCAATTCCAGACCCATCATTGCCACCTCGGTGTAGGCCTGCCTCACCTCACTCCGATATTGCAATAACCAGCTGGCTGGTTTCTTTGCCCCAAGTCTCTCTGCTGTCCATCTGCCACTCAGCTGCCAAAGCGATCTTCCTAAAGCATTGGCCTAACCACACCCCTTCCTTACTCAGTAAACTCCAGTGACTCCCTATGACCCTAGGATCAAATATAAAATCCTTTGTTTGGTTTGTAAAATCCTTTGCAGCCTGGCCCCTTCTTACCTTTCTAGGGCTAGAAGAAAACTTTCTTTACTCCCCTATGTACTCTGTGATTCACCAACACTGGTTTTCCCGCTGTTCTGCATACCTTCTCCCAGCTCTGGACAACCCCCCCATACCTAGATGTTCTTTCTTCTCGTTTCTGCCCTTTGGATTTCTTCAAGACTCAGTTCGGAGCCTGTCTTCTACAAGAAGCCTTTTCTGGTCCCTGTAAGTCTAGGGCATTCCCTTTGAGATGACCTCTGATTTGCTCTCTACACACCTTATGTGTGCATAGTTGTTAGTGTATCTCTTCCATTAGAATATAAGCTCCTTGAGGGCAGGGACTGGTTTGGCCTTTTCCTGTATCCCCAGTGCCCAGTACATCCTTTGGCACCTAGTATGCATTTAATAAATGGTTGTTGTCTTGTTAATAACAAATCCAACGTGCTGTAAAATTTCAGGTTTTTGTTTTTTAAACTTTAGTATTCCATTGGGCACCGGCGATCTTAACCTGCTCTTCCCTTCAGCCTGGTATGACTGGCTGTTACTGGGTCTCTGCTTTCCCTTGATTGGGATGGTTTACTTCCTCAGTCGCTCTTTCCTGGGGATGACCAATAGGAATTGTGGAGTGTTCTCTGATGTTCAGATGAGTGGTTATAATGTAATTGAAAGGGTATTGGAGGAGAAGTTAGGAGACCTGAGTTCTAACCCTAACTCCATTACTAATATGCTGTGTAACCTTGAGCTGGTCATGGAATCTTTTTTAGTCTCAAATTTCTCTTTTAAAATAACGTGATGGGAAGGGGTTGCTATAGGGGTAAGGACAAGAACTCTTAGTTCCTAAGGCTGTTGTGAGGATCAGATGAGATAATTAATGGACATGCGTTTGTTTTGTAAAAGAGAAAGGGGTATATAATAAAGTAGTGCCTCAGAATTGCAAATTAGGCCATAATAACAAATTGATGGAATGTCTTAGAACAGGCATTCATAGCTTAGCTACCTAGATATATCAAGGCATCACAGAAAACCAGAAATGACCTTCGAAGTCATGTTGTTCAGTTTTCTCATTTTTCATATGAGGAAACTGAGGGTTAGAAAGGAAATGACTTGTTTAATTCACACAGGTCCTAAAGGGCAGATCCAGGACATTGTGGGGAGCCCTCTCTCCTGGTTTTAAGCAATACAGACCCCTTTTTCCTCTTTCTAATCTTTCTCATATTTTTATTCCTCCCTCCCTCCATCTCTTGGTCAGGTTTTGTTCACTCTCTTTTTCATTTTTCTTCCCCCTGCCTCTCTCCTTCCCCTGGCCTGCTTATACATCTTAGCAGCCTCCTTACTGGATCTTAGGGTTTAGAAGGTACCTTAGAGATCATCTTTTCTCATTCTCTTGTCACTTAACCCAGAAGGAGCTTGAAGAGTCTCTGGCCTAGAGCCTTGAATGTGTGTGATGGGAGGAGGCAGGAGGTCAGTAAGGGCTAGGGGAGCAAGTGCATTTTCCTGTTTCCCAATTGGGAAACTGGGAATTTGGGAAGAGGCATGTTTGTCACCATTTGGCTAGTAATAATGTCTTTCCGTGGCTTCCCAGGGTAATGCTGTTGTACCTGAGAGTGCTATTTGGTGGTTTACAGTTCTTACTACTGCTAAAAATATTCTCTATTACTGTTCTTTAATCTTAGTGGGGCCCTGTGATTTCCATTCAAGAATGTATTTTAAGAGAATGAATCCTGCTTTTAACTGGTCCACACAGTCTGTTCTACCTTTGCCAGAATGAGAGGGGTGTGTATGTGTGTGTGTGTGTGTGTGTGTGTGCGTGCGTGTGCATGTGCATGTGTGTGTGCATGTGTGTGTGTGAGAGAGAGAGATATGTAAAGGTAATTCAACTTAGTAAACATGTGTATAGGTTACTTCTAAAGGCCTGGCCTTTAGATTCATTAAGTAAATAATTACTAATCACATCCTTGATGCAGCACCCAACGCTATTGGGTGAGCCTTTTGATACTGACCCTACTCTCAAGTGGCTTATAGTCTTACTGGAAGTACAACTGGTTGGTACACAAGTAACTGATATAAGGGGAAGTATAATACGTTTGGGGGAAATACCTGGATTATGAGAAATTAGATGATAGATTACTTTCTGGGGGTAGGGAAGGTATTTTCATTGAAGGCTCCAATGAAGAAGGGATGATATACCTTAGCTGGGACTGAAAGAAAGGAGAGTAACTTTCTCTGTTCTGGGCACAGAGAACGTCATAAGCAAAGGCACTGAAAAAGGAGTGAGAGTCGATTCTCAGTCTCAGTCAACAATGTAACAATATAACAAGGATTATAAGAATATAGAGAACATGAAAGGGGAATAATGAGTTAAAAGTAATTTAGAATAAGACTGTAAATAGCCCTGAATGTCAGTTTTTTAAGTGTTTAGTTCAGTTGGTAGAAAGTGAAAAGGCACTGGAAATTTTTGAGTAAAACATGACATAGAATCATAGGTTTAGAGCTAGAAGAAGCCATAGTCAAGTGTAGGTCTTCTGACTCCTTTTCCAGGGGCTAATTCTACTCCAAATACAGTAACTCTCCCTTCCCCCCCCTCCCAACTCTCTTTCCCTTGTTATCCCCTTCCTCTCCTTACCCCTTCTTTCTGTTCCCCTCCCCCGACTTTTATATATAATCTAGTCCAAATTCCTCATTTTATAAATGCAGATCATTTTCTTTTAAACCTGCCAAGTAGGGTCCACTTAGGACTCTAGAACTGTTCTTCTGGGTTAGCTGAACAGGTTTAGAGGTCAGGACACTGTTTGGGAACCAAATACTGTGAGCTTTTTCAACTGGTCTCCTTAGCTCAGGTGAGGATTGTGTTTGACTCAAGTGTGTTTCATGTGGAAGTGACCCTAGACTTGACTAGTGTTGTTTATCTACTGGAGGTCAGGACCAATCCATCCTGTTGTGTTCTGATAGGGATCAACCTGTACCCCTGGAGGTGAGAGCAACTGAGAAAAACCCGAGCTTTTCAGAGCGAGGCAGGCCCAGCTGTTCCTGCTGATTCACTCGCTCACTCACTGACTTACTCACTCACTCATTCATCTTTTCTGCTGTTAAGGAAACCAAGTGGTTTGGCGAGTTGCTAAGGAGGTGGAGGGAAGGGATGGAGGGGCTTGCTGAGTTGGCTGTGGGGTTGGCTTCAGGAATAGTGAGCTATTAATCACTCTTCTCTTTCCTCAATGAACAAACAAGAGATGAATGCTTTAAGGTCTGACAGCTCTGACGTGGCTGACCCACTTGGAGAAGCTTTGTGCTCTCCTTGTAGGAGGCTGGGCTGGAATTGTTCCTGAAGACGATTCTTTCTTCCTCTGGTCTTTGGCACTTTCCCTCCTCCCTTCTGCCCTTTTCCCCAGGGTAATTTTCTTTCCTTTGCCTTTCTAAGGAAGATCTCTATCCACTGTCAGTTGGCTGGGGACTTTACCTTTCTTTCCCAGTTCATTTTTTTCCATCTCACAGTGGAGGCAGAAGCTTTTTTTCTTCAACAGCTCTCAGAAAAGAACTCTGGGTTAGTCTGGAGCTTGGGGGAGGATCCTGTTTCCCAGTTCTTTTTTTTTTTTTTTTTTAGACTCCTTAGATTTAGAGTAAGTCCAAGAGCCAGGAAATGGCCCAAAGTCAATGACAGACTCATAGCCCATTAGCTTTTAAATTCTTAAGATCCGTGTCGCCATCCTCATCATCATCCACAACCCTTTATTAAGCATTTTATACATATCTTGCCTTGTGTTAGATTCTATACGGGACAGAAGGAACTTAAGAATGCTCCAGCGGGGAGCTAGGTGGTACAGTGAGTAGAGCACTGACCTTGGAGTCAGAAGACCTGAGTTCAAATCCAACTTCAGACACTTGACACTTACTAGCTCTGTGTGTGTGTGACCTTGGGCAAGTCACTTAACCCCAATTGCCCTGCCTTCCCCTCTCCAAAAATAAAACAATAACAACAAAAAGAATGCTCTAAGATCTTACATTCATTTGGGAAAATGGGACATAAATCTTTGTATGTTTTTAGGAACATAGAATTTTAGAGCCAGAATGCACCTTAGGGGTAATTTAATTCAGGCCTTTCATTTTACAGAAGTGGAAACTGAGGACTAGAGAGGCAAAATGATATCCCAAGGTCACCCAGATAATAAATGGGAAAGCCTAGATTTGAATCTAGGTGCACTGAACTCAGTGTCCCCTCTACTGAGCCCCAGTGACTTACAGAAATGTAATGTAGGCTGTGTGTGTTGTAGGAGTTTGGAGGCAGTGGTGGGGATTACTGTGGCCTGGGGTATTTGGGGAAGACTTTATGGAGGAGAAAGAACTTGAGTTGATTCTCAAAAAATAGGTAGGATATGAACAAAGAGGTGTATTTTGTGTTGTCGTCACATTGGCCTAGGATTCAGCTGTTTCCTTGATTTTCAAAGGACAGATTGTCTTTAAAGAAAAACCCATGTCATTATCATCATTGATATTATGGTAATAATGAATTGGGAGAGACTCAGGTACAGGCAAGTATAGAACCTGAGGACATCATCACGCTGTCTATCATCCCCTTTCTTCCTTCTCCTCCTCCTACTCCTTTTTTTCTTCTTCCTCCTCCTCCTTTCCTTCTTCTTCTTCCTCCTTCTCTTTGTCCTTCTCCTTTTTCTTCCTTCTCCTTTTCCTTCTTCTCTTCTCTTCCTCTTCTTCTTCCTTCTTCCTTTTTCTCCCCTTCCCTTTCTTTTATTAATCTTCACTGTTTTCATATCTGTTGGCTCTTTTCTTGTTGCCTACAAACACCTTCATGTTTCTCCCATTTTTAAAAAGCTCTCTTGTGCTCTTTTTTGGTGGCTAAGAATCAGAAATCAAAGAGATGCCCAGTAAATGGGGAATGGCTAAACAAGCTCTGGTATATGCTTGTAATGGACAAGCAGGATGATTTCAGAAAAACTTGGAAAGACTTATATGAACAGATGCAGAGTGAAGTGAACAGAAGTAGGAGAATGTTGTACACAGTAATGGCCACATTGTTTGATGAAGAACCGTGAATGACTCAGCTATTCTCAATACAATAATCCAAGAAAATCCCAGAGGTCTAAACATCCACCTCCAGAGAAAGAACTGATATTGTTTCAATACAGACTGAAGCATGCTATTTTTCACTTTCATTCTTTCATTCTTTTTCTTTTGAGTCTTCTTGGACAAAATTATGGATCTGGAAATATTTAATATGATCACACATGCATAACTTTATCTGATTGTTTACTGTCTCAGAGAGGGAAGGATAGAATTTGGAACTCAAAACTTAGAAAAAAAGTTTAAAAATAAACATGTATATATGTAATTCTTAGTTGATCCTATCATCCTTCCTAGCTAACTCTTTGAGAAAGCTATCTCCGCTTGGTGGCTCCACTCTCTCCTCTTGTTCTGAACTGTGGCAGCCAACCACATCATTGAATGGAAATTGCCCTTTCCAGTGTAACTAGTGGTCTCTTAAATGACAGATCCAATAGCCTTTGGTCCTTCTGGACCTCTCTGCAACATTTGACACTGTTGGTTGACACTGACCTTTGGGATACTCTGTCCTTACTTGGCTTTTGTGCCATTGTTCTTTCCTGGTCCTTTTCTTCTGTCTCATTTGCTGGTTCCTCATTTGTCTCATACCCACTGACCAAAAGTGCCCCTCAAGGCTCTGTCCTGGGGCCTCTTCTCAGATGTTTCAAGATCTATATATTCAGCCCCAGTCTCTTTTCTGATGTATAGTCCCTCATCACTACCTGCTTTTTGGACATCTAAAATTCAGCATATCCTAAACAGAATTCATTATCTTTCCTCTCCCCTCTTCCAGACTTCTCCATTAGTATCACAGACTTTGCCATCCCTCTGTTCACCCAGACCAGCAACCTCAGTGTCTTCCTTGACTTCTCCCTTTCTTTCCCCTCACATATCCAAATACTTCACCATATCTTGTCATTTCTGTCTTTAAAAAAAAAAAACAAGCAAAAAACCTCCCAAACCCTCCCAGAGCCACCAACCCAGTCTAGGCCCTCATCGCATCTCATGGGAACTGCTTCAGTGGCCTTCAGAATGATCTCTCTGTCTCTAGTCTCTCACTCCCATTCATCATCTACTCAGATGCCAAAGTGATTTTCTAAAGTATAGGTCTGATCGTGTCATGCCTTGGCTCAGTGAGCTTCACTGGTTCCTTATGGCCTTCAGCATCAAATATAAAGTCCTTCTTTGTGGCATTCACAATTCTTCCTAAACTCCCCTTCCTCCTCCCCAGCCTTCTTATAGCTTACTCACCTCTACACACTGGGAAATCCAGTTTTCTGAAACCCACTGGCGTTGTTGGCAGTTCTTTGAACACACCATTCCATCTCTTGTCTACGTGCCTTTGTAGTGGCTGTGCCCCACCCCTGGAATGCTCTTCCTCCTCACCTTTGCCTCTTTCTCTGGTTTCTGTCAAGACTCAACTTAGGTCTTGGCTTTTGCAGGCCTTTCTCAGTCCACTTAGCTGCTCATACTTTCCCTTCCCACGTTGTCTTTCATCTAGTCTCCATATATCTTATATAGCCTAACTATTGCATACATATAGCCATACATATAGACATACAGCTATTGCATACAGTCTCCACCATTAGAATGTGTGCTTCTTGAAGGCAGAGATGGTTTTTGCTCTTTCATTGTGTCCCCAGTGGATAACACAGTATTTAGCACAAAGAAGGTCTTGTTGACTAGCTGATTGCAAGACACTTGCAGGATGCTAGAAATAAAAAAGGTAAAATGAAAAATGGCTCATGTCCTCAAGGAACTTACATTCTGTTGGTAAACTGAAGACAGAGTAGAAGGAAGACTGCTTGATCTTGTCTGGATTAAAATGCTGTATGTAGGTCTTGAGGGATGGGGAAAACCAAGAGGAGTTAGGGAAAGTTGTTATTCTCTGTCACCATGCTGATCCAGCACCTGCTGTTTTCATAACTTCAGAGCCTTAATAATCACCCATGTTAAAGGACTGTCATCGTTAGTGTTGTTAATAGTGTATTGAACAACCTCTTCATGGAAGTACCTCTTGAGTTCTATCCTCAGGTTGCTGTAGGATAATGAATTTTGGGACTGTATCTGCTCTCCAAGAACTTGCTGGTAGAGAGGGGTCTTGATATGTTTGAAGGGAGGGAGGACACACATGCACCAACTCACGGATTCTTGAAGTCGAAGTGAATAAATTATGCTAGCTAATTAAATTAGTCTGTACTTTAATTAATTAGAATGATCTGTGTTAAAACTTTCTCATCTAGTGGACTTTTTTTTGTTCTTTTAAAATATATTTTATTGATATCTCTTGTTTTTACATTGTATTCATTTCTCAATGTTTTCCTTCCTCCTTTCCCCTCCCAGTTATCCTTTATAGAAATAATGATAGAAAATAAACCTATGTATGAATTGATTGGTATAGGGTACTCCCAGAAGAAATTTCCTCTGCCAGTGAAGGTCAAGCTGACTCTGAAATCTCTGGTCTTAAGAGTTACCTATAGCACTTCTCAAAAAGTGGGTTTGGGGGTCACAACTCACACTTTAAGAAATGCTGAAAGGGGTCACCAGTAGAAAAAAGTTTTAAGAATCCCTGACCGAGAGTACTGAGAGTTTTGATTGTGTAAAAAAAATTTTAAGTGAAAGAAATAGTTAAATAAAGCTAAGCAGCACCATGGAAAAGTCTGCTATTCTGTGTAATGTTCTACAACCAGAGTCTTCCATCTCTGCAAAGAAGCAGGGGTGATATTTCTTCTTTGGGGTCATGTTTGGTCCTTAGAACTTAACAGCATTCTATTGTCTTTAGATATCAATATTATTTTGGTCTTGCGTATAGCATTTCCTGGTTCTTCTTATTTTACCTTGCATAATTTCATATAAGTCTTTATATCCTTTTCTAAGTTCATCTTATTTATTGTTTCTTGTAGCACAGTCATATTCTGTTATATTCCTTTACTCTTGTGTTAAGCCATTCCCTGGTTCAAGGGCATTTACTTAAAAACAACAACAACAACAACAACAACATACTTTTAAGGCATACTGACTGGGAGGGGATGAGTTCAAGGCTGCTTCAAGTACCATTTTACCCCACAATCTGCCATGGAAGCATACTTCGTTTTGTTGGGTTGTACCTTAAGGTTCGTGCATCTTGAAAAGGTACATTATACTGATAACCTCCTAACTTTCAAGGGGCTTGAGCAGTGGTTCTCAACCTGTGGGTTATGTTCAGTTTGTAACAATGAAAATGCATCCTGCATATCAGATATTTACATTACGATTCATAACAGTAGCAAAATTACAGTTATGAAGTAGCAACGAAAATAATTTTGTGGTTGGTGATCACCACTACATGAGGCACTGTATGAAAGGGTCACAGCATTAGGAAGGTTGAGAACCATTGGGCTAGAGGATTGAGGGATTTCATATCAAGGAAATACTATAGACTCCATATGTAAGAGCTGAACTAATGAGATCTGGGATACCATAAGTCAACAAATAAGGCTTAAATAAGGTGAACGTTGAGGGTACTTGCCCAGATGCAGAGCAACCCCTGATATCTTCTCTTTGCCTTTGCAGGGAGAGGCTAAAAAGGAGCCCTAAGAGTGCCAAGGCAGAGGGCTCCAGTCCTGTGCCGGCAGAGACCTCACTGTGCTCGGAGCAGGGGACGATGACCGACGTGAAGGTGAAGACGGAACTTCCCGATGACTATATCCAGGAGGTGATCTGGCAGGACGACGCCAAAGAGTCCAAGAAGAACGTCAAGGATGGGTCTGGAGATGTGCCAGCTGAGATCTGCGTGGTGATTGGGGGTGTTCGGAACCAACAGACCCTTGGTGAGTGGTCCAGTGTGACTGCTGAAAGGTGGGAAGCTCACCTTCCTACTTTCCCATTGTCTTAAGTAGTTTTAGCAGCAAGTCAGACAGTATGGGCAGTTTGGGGCCAGGACCTTGGAGAGTAACTATGTATTTCCTGTCCAGCCTCTTTGCCAAGACCACCTGTCTTCCTCTCATTCTTTTGACATTCTCTTCTTTCTGGGCCTCTTTGTATGGAGAGCTCTTGAATTCCATGGAAATAGATTTCAGAGCAGGTCCTGTCTCTTCTCTTTGGGTCTTACGCCAAGGAGGGAATGTGATCTTGACTCTCACACCCTATAGCTTTTGGTCTGCTGTCTGCCACACATTGAACCAGTAGAACTGCCCCTCATTATATCACCTCCATCCATCCCCTTGGACTTGTTAAGGATATTCTTTCATCTTGTGTTGGTTAGCATGCCTTCCTCCTCCTGGTCTCTTTCCCTTTCCTCACTTTTCTTTCATCCACATCCTAGGGGGATTAAGATTGAGTACTCACTGTGAGCATGACCTCCCCTCCTCAAGGGGAGTACCAGCCACTTTCCTGGGCATTTGTAAAATGAGGGGGTTAGACAGGATGACCTCTGAGGTCACTTTCAGCTCTGAATCTCTGATCCTATCTTTCCAGACTCCCTGCTCCCTTGTTGTCCAAACTGGTCTCTTCGCTGTCCCGTGAACCCACTGTTCGCATGACTCTCTCACCTGGACAGTCCATGTTTGAGACCCAGCTAAAGCCCCACTTTCTCCATGAAGCCTTCTCCAGCCACAGTGGTCAGAGGTAGTCCTGAACTCCTATGGCACCTCCTAAATCTAACCCACACCTTTGGCACTAATCAGGGAGTGCCCTTTATTAGTTATTTTTTTTATATTTCTGTGTCTTCTTTCCCCAGATAGACTATAGACTCTTTGAAGGCAGGGACTGGGTGTGTGGACTGTCTTTGTATCCCCCTTCTCCTTATGAGGCCTGAGCACCTCCAGAGTAGGTGCTGAGTCAAGACTGACGGCCAGAAGAAAGCTGTACTCTCTGCTTTTAGTTTTTAAAATATTTAGGCTTTTTAAAAGTGTTGTCACTGCCCTTTGTTTTTACATCTTTCTTTCCAACATACTGTGCTACCCAAAGCCAGACCAGCCAACATATCACCTGTTCCTGGCAGCACAAGTAACACTCTGCACTTGGATTTCCCCATCTTTTCAGCAAAAGTGGAAAAATGCATTTTCCCCTTTCCTTCTCAGGGCCGAGCTTGGTCATTCACATTTTATGATGTTTAGCTTCATTTTTTCATTCTTCCTGTTTACGTTGTTGTCTTTCCCATATATATTGTTTTCTTAGATCTGCTTACTTCACTCTGTAACAGTTTAATAGTATCTTGGTTTCTCATAAAGTCATTAGCTTCCACTTGCTCCACTCTAATTCTGAAGGAATTATTCTCTTCAGAATGCTTTTGAGATTCTTTTTCCATCTGGCAAATTCGACTTTTTAAGGCATTC
>CM053595.1:103564542-103597822 GCA_028646575.1 Pseudocheirus occidentalis | reverse complement strand
GAGGACAAGGACCTGGGAGCTGTTTACCTCTGAGGACTGGACGAGAACCTGGCAGCTGTCTGCTTCTGAATCCAGGTGATTGTTTGGCAGATTCAGGAGGGAGCTGGAACCATGGAAGGGGATCTAGGGAATCAGAGAGACCTCCCAGAGTCAAGATGAAGGAAAGGCCTCCCCTTGGACTAAACTGAGGTTTGCTGGAAATCAAGGGATGGAAAGTTTGTGTGGTTTTCTAATGACTGCATTAGGGACTAATGATATTTAGTAATTGGGAATCTAGCTTAGTGGCTGACTGCTAGATGAGTGAATGGTTGCCCCATGAGTGGAAGATTGGTATATTGTGAATTGTTGATTGAATCTTTAAGTGAGAAGGGTTCCCCCCTTAGAGAAACCAGGTGATTCTTCTTTTGTTCCTTGTTCTAAATATTGTGCCTTTCTGTAATAAGATGTAATATTGAGAATATTATATTGTGAATATTGTACTGAATCTTGATTTGTAATAGAATAAACAGAGTATTCACTATTACTGTGTAATCCGAATCTTAAAAGCTGTTCACAGTGGCATTCTTTTGGGAATCTGCTTGTGCTTGGCTTTACAACCCCTGACATTCACCTGAAACTGATATTTGGTGTTGAAAAGGCAAAACACTGACCCAACTGAAAGGGTCTTGAATGCATGTTCAATTCTGTCCTTAATTTCCATCAATCCAGGAAAAGGAAATGATGAGAAGGGGGGAAATGCCCCAGTTGTTCAGAATTGTGGTCTATCCAAAATAAGGAAAAAAGAATTCTAAAAAGGTCCTCCAGTAGCTCAGATCCTCCCTGAAATAATTCTTTCCCTTGGACCAATGGTCCTTAACCTAGAGTCCATGAACTTGTATTTTTAATATTTAGATAACACTATTTTCCTTTATAATCTTCTGCATTTTTATTCTAAGAATTTAAAACTACTATGCTGAAACAAGCTCCACGGACTTTGCCAGACTGCCAAAGGAGTCTGTCTATGATACCAAAAGATTAAGAAATCCTTCCCTACACAATCACCAGAGACATTAACGACCACATCTGGACTTAGTAGGAAAGAGAGGAAGGTAGCAATTACTGCTCTCCTCTATTCCTACTCTCTAAAGTACAACACTGCAAGATCAGGAGTAGGCCAAGGTTCTAGGACAAACAAAATCCCATGCCAAAAGGAATCAGCTCTATCTTCCCTCCCAACACTTATTGTCACAGCTCCAAGGAATCTTGGGAAACACACCATCTTCGTACCCTCCACAGCTGGGGTTTCTTTCTTCTGCAGATGTCTCTGGATATGTCAAATAAGACACTGGGGGCAGAGCCAAGATGGCGGATTAGAAACACTTTCATGCAGCTCCAGCTTCCACCTCCTCCAAAACATGTTAAAAACGACTCTTAAACAAACTTTAGAGCTACAGAACCCAGAAAGTGACAGAAAGAAATCTCCCACTGAAGGAAAGCCGGCAGGAACTATCCATCACAGTGCTCTGGGAGCCAAGCACAGTCCCAACTGAGCCATGGTTTTAGCCCCAGGGTGGCCCTGACAAGAAGTGGCTGGAGCAGACTTCACAAGAGTAAATCACTAGCAGCTGTAGTATTTCCAGACTTCTCAATCCACAAATGCAAAGACAAAGTAAAACGTCAGTGTGGAACTTTGTTCAAACAGGGAAAGACCACTCCGGCTGTTATCCCCAGAGCAAGAACATGAGGAGACCTGGTGGCTGCAGCTGCAAACACGTGGCTGCTTCCATAAGTCCTGGCCTGCACACTCTAGTGGAACCTTTCAGATGGTAATTGTTCTCGTTTTAACCTGCTTGGATCTGGATCATGGTCTTGCTTGGTGGTCCTGGGGTGTGTGACCAGTGAGCCAGAGCTCATTGGGGCCATAGGGAGGGCGCCCATCTAATAGCTCCAGCAGCTGCAAAAACCCCAGTGATTTTGGGGACATAGCTCTCTCCATCTTGGAAGCAAACTTCTACCATAGCTAATGGGTCAGGTAATTGGCTGCCAATATGAGCAAGCAGAGGAAGCATAAACAGACCACAGAATCCTTTTTTAGGGACAAAAAGGATCAAGGCATGGAGCAGGAAGAAGGCAGCAAAGTCAAAAATCCTGCACCAAAAGCCTCCAAGAAAAAATATGAACTCATTACTGGCCATAGAGGAGCTCAAGAAACATTTTTAAAATCAAGTAAGAGAAGAGGAGGAAAAATTGGGAAGAGAAATGAGAATGATGCAAAAAAAATCATGAAAAGCAAGTCAACAGTCTGCTAAAGGAGACCCAAAAATACACTGAAGAAACTAACACCTTAAAAAACAGACTAACTCAAATGGCAAAAGAGGTCCAAAAAGCCAATGAAGAGAAGAATGCTTTAAAAAGCCAAATTTGCCAGATAAAAAAGGAATTTCAAAAACTCACTGAAGAGAATAACTCCTTCAAAATTAGACCAGTGCAACTGGAAGCTAATGACTTTATGAGAAATCAAGATACTATAAAACAGGTCCAAACAAATGAAAAAATAGAAGGCAATGTGAAATATCTCACTGGAAAAACCAATTACCTCAAAAATAGATCCAGGAAATCATATAAAAATTATTGGTCTACCTGAAAGCCATGATCAAAAAAAGAGTCTAGACACCATCTTTCAAGAAACTCTCAAGGAAAATTGCCCTGATATTCTAGAATCATAGTGCAAAACAGAATTGAAAGAATTCATCAATCGCCTCTTGAAAAAGGTCCCCAAAAGAAAACTCCTAGGAATAACATAGCCAAATTCCAGAGTTCCCAGGTCAAGGAGAAAATACTTCAAGCAGTCAGGAAGAAACAATTTGAGTACTGTGGAAACACAATCAGGATAACACAAGATCTAGCAGCTTGGAATACTGGGCTTGGAATATGATATTCTGGAGGTCAAAGGAGCTAGGACTAAAACCAAGAATCACCTACCCAGCAAAACTCAGTATAATGCTACAGGGAAAAATATGGTCATTCAATGAAATAGAAGACTTTCAAGCATTCTTGATGAAAAAACCAGAGCTGAACAGAAAATGTGACTTTCAAATAAAGAAGCAAGAGAAGCACAAGAAGGTAAACAGGAAAAAGAAATCATAAGGAACTTATTAAAGTTGAACTATTTACATTACTACATGGAAAAATGATCACTGTAACTCATAAGACTTTTCTCAGTATGAGGACAGATGAATGGAATATGTGTGTGTGTATACATACATATGTATGTATGTATAGAAGGATGTAAGTGTATATAAATATATATGTGAGTGTAGGCATTTGTATGTTCATGTATACTTAGAGGGCACAGGATGAGTTGAATATTAAGGGATGATATCTAAAAAAATAAAATTAAGAAGTGAGAAAGGAATTTATTGGGAGAAGAAGAAAGGGAGCAATAGATTAGGGTAAATTATTTCATATAAAAGAGGAAAGAGAAAACTGTAACAATGGAGGGGAAGAGCAGGAAGGTGAAAGGGAATGGGATAGCCTGATTCTCATTGAATTTGGCTTAAAGAGGAACAACATACACACTCAATTGGGTATCTTACCCTACAGAAAAATAGGGGGTTAGGGGATAAGAGGAGGGGAGGATAGAAGGGAGGGCAGACTGGGGGAGAGGGTAGTTAGAAGCAAACATTTTTGGAAAGGGATAGGGTCAAAAGAGAAGCAGAGTAAGTGGGGGGCCAGATAGGATGGAGGGAAATATAGTTAATCTTCCACAATATATCTAGTATGGAAATGATTTGGGTAACTACACATGTACAATCTATATTGAGTTGCTTATCTTCCTAGTGGGGGTGGGTAAGGAGGGAAGAAGGGGAAAAAATCTGGAACTCAAAGTTTTAACAACACATGTTTAAAAATTGGTTTTCTTTACATGAAACTGGGGAATAAGATACACAAATACTGGAGTATAGAAACCCATCTTGCCCTACTAGAAAGTTAGGTGGGTGAAGGGGGAGGATATAAGAGAGAACAGATTGGGGGAAGGGAGTTGGCTTGTGGTTTTGGGGTGGGGGTAGGGGAAAGATGGGGAGAGAAAAATTGTAACTCAAAATCTTGTGGAAATGAATGTTGAAAACTAAAAATAAACAAATATATTTTTTTAAAAAGATACTGTCTCGTTCAGGTATTGACATGACAATGCTAAGGGACCGCATCATTCTAAAGTCAATTACAACTTCACCATTTCTTTTAGGGACCTGTTTCCATTAGAAGCTGAAAAAGTTTATGATATTTGAGGTCACTCTGAATACAGACTAATTCTTGGAATGGTGCTTCCACTTGATCAAACAAGAGTTTCTTGATTTCCTTTCTAAAAGTTGCCAGGATTCTAAGTTTTGTTGCTATTAAAGTGAAGTTTCACAACTGTCTTAAACCAGTTCTTCCTGTTTTCCCAAAAGAATTGTCTGTCATTCTCTTGCAAATAAAAGCTTTTATAGAATAAATACTAAGGAACCCAGCCCAGTGGAATTAGAAACTTTCATTTTTGCACCCAGGTAAAAATGGGGCAGGATACAGATGTTCTGCTCAATCAGGTACTCAGGAGGCACTTTAAAAATCCTATTGTCCTCTTTCTAAAGAACACATTTATCTAGATGACCAACAAAACCAACAGTTAAATAAATAAATAAATAATGAAGATCCCTCTTTGCTCATCACTATTTCTATGACTTTCTGCTAAGTCCACCCATCTGAAAAGCTGGAAACTTTATCATCATTATTATCCAGTCTTTCCTATTACCTTATTCTTTTGCAGTTACAAGAAATAAGTCAATTCCCCCTTCCAGATGATAATTCTTCAAATATTTGAAGACAGCTCTAACTAAGCCTTTCCTTTTCTAGGCTAAGCATTCCCAACTTCTTCACTTGTTGCCACATCTGTTTCATACAGTCACCATTCTAAAGCTACATTCATTGGTGGGGAGGAGGCAGCTGCATCATCCTCTACTCATCCTACGATCGAAGTTAATGAAAACCCTTAATATGCTTTTCATTTCAACTGCTGTTCAGGCAATGTCTCTTTCATCTACCACACTTAACCCTCCCGGCCTTATGTGCACATGGTTGTTTTGTTTTGTTTTGTTTTTTTACAAAGTACAGGAGTTCACATTTATCCCCATTAAATTTCATCTTGTTAGATCATTTCAGCCTGTTCAGATGTTTCCTGAATCTTGATTAGGTCGTCATCTAACCTATTAGCCATCCCTCCCAGTGGTGTCATCTGTAAACCTGATAAACATGCCTTCATTATAGCCATCTACGTCATTAATAAAAATATTTAACAGCTCTGGGTCAAGGCTAAACCCCACACTATGCTACCAGAGACCTCTCTCCAGGTTAACATTAGTACATTAATGAATACTCAGCACTGAATAAATGCCTGTTGAACAAATTAATGAACCAGCTACAAATCCACCAAATCATACCATCATCACATTCCATGAGAACTGCATTTCTTCCTCTTATCCCAGCACTTAAAAATGTCCCTGGCACACAGTACGCATTTAATAAATACTTGTCTAATGAATGAAAACCATTTTAAAATTCTATGAAATGCCTTGCTGATATCTAAATAAACTACATATATCTAGAGTAATCTTAAGGAATTCTATCAAAAAAGAAATGTTTGACTTGTTTGACTTGACCTTTTCTTTACCAAAGACATTTTCAAGAACTTCAGCCAGGCTATGGATGGAGACTCTCTCTGAATGCCCTGAAAATATTTTTTTTCTCCAAAGAACCGCAGAGAAGAACCGCAGAGAAGAAGCCTAGAAGGGCCTTGGGAGTGGTGTGGTCCAGCCTCCTGCTGGATGCAGGGATGCTGCCTTCTACTGCCCACATCAAGGCTGACATCTATGGACCCAGGATTCTGCTTAAACAAGCATGTTCAGGCTTGTGACTACCTCCCTGAAAATTTGGCTCTGCTTTCTGAGAATCATAAGATGCATGGGATTAAGGGCTGGAAGGAAACTTCAGGGTTCATCTACTCTAAGCTCTTCATTCACCTCCAAGTGAAGAAATGAAAGTCCAAAAAGGTAAGCAACTTACTAGAGGTTTTCCAGGTATTAAGTAGTAGACTCAAACCCAAACCTTTTGACTACAAATCCAGTGACTCTTTATGTACATTGCACCTCTACTCTCTTATCTGAATAAAACCTTTCAAATATTGATCTGCCCTAAATCTAATAAGTCAATACCAAAAGGAGAGGGGGAGGTCAGAACTGCCCCTAATGAGAAAAGGTGAAGAGATCTTAGCGCACCCCTGACATACCTCTCTAAGTTTCTGCCCAATGAGCCCTCATCACCATAAACAGGAGGCAGGAAGGCGATACTGGAGGCCCTTCCACATTGGACTAACAGAGGCACTCCTCTCCCCATCTGACCCCATAGCAATGGCCCATACAACACTGCCAACAGCTTATTACATGTCCTCACTGGTAAGTGTCTAAGGAGCAGGGTCCCTCAATTTATTCTTTAAGTGCTGTTTTGCAAATTTAAATGCAACACTGTCCTTTTTTTTTTTTCAAGACAAGAAATTCAATGTGACTCCATTCCACTCAATCAGCCAAGACTGGATAAAGTCTAGGGTATGCGATCCTAGTTCTTCATTGATTTCCCAGACTTCTAAATCTGAAGAAGTGACTCCTAGGGCTAAACCAACATCCCTAAAGGTGTTCCATAGGCAGCATTGTGTTGCTGAACTTGAGTCAGGTGTTGCTGTTGTTAGTCATGTCTAATTCTACATGACCCATGGACTTCAAACTTGCTTTTTTTTTTACAGATGAGTAAACTGCAACTAGAGCGCTTAAAGTGACTTGCCCAGGATCTCACAATCAGCAGGATTTGAAACCAGATCATCCTGACCCCAAGTCCAGTACCCTCCCTGTCCACTAAACTACGTTTCATTAAACAATGGAAGGAACTACAAAAATGACTAACCCCTAGTTCATCCTTGTAATTTAGAAACCTCAAAGAATCCAAGAATCTCAAAGTTGAAAGGTGCCTCAAGAGATCATTTAATCCATCCTCCTCCCTACTCCTTTTTTCCGTTGGGTTGAAATTGGACTTCCTCTAAACCTAGTTCTTCCTTCAGGAACATGCAGAAATGGTCTCTTTCTCCTCCTCAAAAAAATCCTTCAGCTATTTGAGAACAATCATTACATGCTTCTTTAGTCTTCCCTTCTTTGTAGAAAAACATCACCAATTCATAGTTCATGGCACTTAGAACTGGAAGTGATTTTAGAGCTTGTCTCATCCAACCTCTTCATGTCACACATGAACAAACCAGGGCCCAGGGAAATGAAAGGACTAACCCAAAGTCACACAAGCTAAAGTAAGTAAAAGAACTGAGATTCAAACTCAAGTTCCTCTGCCTGCACAACCAGGGTTCTTTCCATTATACCAGGCCGTCCCACTTCCACTTCATTAATCATAGTGTACATTTCCATAACACTTTAAGGTTAACAAATCTTCTTTTCCATCACAAAAAGTCCAGGGGGTAGGCATCAGGTATTATTCCCCTCATTCTCCAGATGAAGAAACAGAGGTCTCCTGAGCTAGCAAACGTCAGAATCAGGATTGCTGCTCAGCTCTACCAACACTACCTCAAAAGACATATTTTCCAAGGCCCCTCAACCATTCTTAGAACAAGCTCTAGTTTGTTCATTTTCCTCTTAAAATGTGACTCTAGAACTGGCTCCCAATGCCCAGTGGGACCACAGTTTCCCACAGTCTGAATGATATCCTTCTGTTGATGCAGTCTAAGACAGTATTAACTCCTTACTAACATTTCTTCACCTGTTACCCCCTCCCCCAACTCCCACACCTGACTTCCATATTCACAATAATAATAGCTGACTTTTATATATCACTTTTAAGGTTTGCAAAAAATGCTCTCCATACATTATCTCACTTGATGGCAAGAGAGTACTGAAATTTCCCCAAGTATTTTTCAAATGGGAGTTCAAACCAAATGGTAAGGAACTGAGAATCTTGTTGCAAAATGCTTATGAATTCTGAAAGCCATTACTGGGAGAAAGGGCCATCACATTCAATAAACCATCATTAATCTTTAGTGAAAAGTTACAGTATTCTATGGTAAGGTGAATTTAAGGACTTTGTCCCCTTCCAAACTGCACCCTGGGGAATGGAAATGAAGACAGTAGCTGCCACTGGCAGGCATAAGTAGGCTTCAGAATGGAGACGGAAGCACGGTCTAAAGATTGGATGTTTCTTCTTTTATCTTCTCCATGGATCTTACCATTATGGGTCACAGAGAACTTTACAAGAAGCAAAGAAAAACCACAGAAGGCCCAACATGCTCTGATAGTTGAATCTCTATTTTATGTTACCTTTCTTAGACTACTTCTGAACCTTGAGGTCAAGGCCAGTATCTGGGTTTAAGTATCTAGAAGTCCCAATGCCACCCAACCACCAATTCACATATCTCCAACAATGGGGCGTGGTGGACAGAACATAGAAGGCTAGACTTAAGAACCGTGCAAGGTGGAGCCAAGATGGAGGTGTAGAAGCAGGAAAACTCTGTGAGCTCCCCCCATAACCACCTCAAATACCTATAAAATATGACTCTAAACAAATTTTAGAGCTACAGAACCCACAAAGTGACAGAGAGAAACAAATCTACCACTGAAGGCAGCACAGCAGGCCGCCAGAAAGGGTCCATAGCAGCGTACTCTGAGCAGAGCACACATGTGTCCAAAGTTCTAAGTCCAGGGTGGCCACGACCAGCAGCCACTAGAGAAGACTTCTGGAGAGTGGATCACCAGGAAGAGTGGAAGTTTCCAGAAATATCAACCCATAAATGCCAAAAACAAAGTAAAAGGTCAGAGGAACTCTGTTGGAAGCGAGGGGTACTAGGAGTGCAATTCAGCCTCTGCCCCCGGAGCGCAAAGTGGCAGAGGCACTACACTGTAGCCATGCAGCCAGCTCCATGTGGCTGCTTCAGGATTCCTGGCCTGCAGATTGTAAGGGGACCAAGTAACAATTCAGAGGGTAACTGCTCTTGCTTTAACCTGTCTGGATCCAGATCTTGGTCTTGGGTGGTGGTCCTGAAGTGTGTGACCAGTAAGCCAGAGCTTGTGGGGGTAGTAGAGCCAGCATCCAACTAATAACTCCAGCAGCTGTGAAAATCCCATTATTTTGGGACAAAGCTCTCCTCTATGGAAGTAGAGTTTCACTGTTGCAAAGAGCTCAAAAGTCAAGCAACTGAGTGGCAACACAAGCAAAAGAAGCAAAGCAAGCACGGCAATCCAACTTTAGATTCCTTTTGGGAGGACAAAAAGGAGCAAAGCATGGAACAGGAGGAAGACAATGAAGTCAGTACTCCTGCACCAAAAGCTTCCAAGAAAAATATGAACTGCTTACAGGCCATGGAGGAGCTCAAGAAGGACTTTGAAAATCAAGTAAGAGAAGTAGAGGAAGATCTGGAAGAGAAATAAGAATGATGCAAGAAAAATCATGAAAAGAAAAGTCAATAACCTGACAGAAGAAAATAACACCTTAAAAATAGATTAGATCAAATGGCGAAAGAGGCCCAAAAAGCCATTGAGGAGAAGAATGCCTTAAAAAGACAAATTTGCCAGATGGAAAAAGAATTTCAAAAGCTCACTGAACAGCATAATTCCTTCAAAATTAGATTGGAGCAAATGGAACCTAATGACTTTATGAGAAATCAAGCTACTATTAAACAGACTCAACCAAATGAAAAAATAGAAGGTAATATGAAATATCTCACTGGAAAAACCACTGACCTGGAAAACAGATCGAGGAGAGATAATTTAAAAATTATTGGACTACTTGAAAGCCATGATTAAAAAAAGAACCTAGAAATCATCCTTCAAGAAATTCTCAAGGAAAACTGCCCTGATATTTTAGAATCAGAGGGCAAAATAGAAGTTGAAAGACTTCACCAATCACCTCTTGAAAAAGATCCCAAAAAGAAAACTCCTAGGAATATTATAACCAGGTTCTGGAGTTCCCAGATCAAGGAGAAAAATATTGCAAGCAGCCAAGAAGAAACAATTTGAGTATTGTGGAAACACAATCAGGATCACAGGATCTAGCAGCTTCTACATTAAGGGACTGAAGGGCTTAGAATATGATATTCTGGAGGTCAAAGGAGCTAGAATTAAAACCAAGAATCATCTACCCAGCAAAACTGAGTGTGTTTTAGGGGAAAATATGGTCATTCAATGAAACAAAGGACTTTCAAGCATTCTTGATGAAAAACTAGAGCTGAACAGAAAATTTGACATTCAAATACAAGAGATAAGAGAAGCATGAGAAGGTAAACAGGGGAAAGAAATCATAAAGAACTTATCAAAGTTGAACTATTTATATGCCTACATGGAAAAACCATAATTGCAACTTATGAAACTTTTCTCAGTATGAGGACAGTTGAGGGGAATATAAGTGTGTACATATATATACATATATATGTCTATATAAGAGGGCATATGTGCATATGAATACATACGTGAGTGTGTGTATATATGTGTACAAGTATACATAGAGGGCACAGGATGAATTGAATAGGAAGGGAGGATATTTAAAAAATAAGATCAAGAGGTGAGAGAGGATTATAATGAGAGGAAATAAGGAGAGACAAAATAGGATAAATTATCTCATATAAAAGAGGCAAGGGAAAACTGTTACAATTGGAGTGGAAGAACAGGAAGGGGAAAGGGAAAGGGTTAACCTTACTCTCACTGAATTTGGTTTAAGGATGGAATAACAAACACACTAAACTGGGTATCTTTCCTTACAGGAAAGTAGGGGGGAAGGGGATAAAAGGGGTGATGAAAGAAGAGAAGGCAGATTGGGGTGGGGGTGGGGAGGACAGTTATAAGCACACACTTTTGAAAAGGGGCAGGGTCAAAGTACAAAATAGAACAAGTGGGAGGCAGGATAGGATGGAAGGAAATATAGTCAGTCCTTCACAGTATACCCACTATGGAAATTTGACAGTTTCGTATAACTACACATGTACAAACTATATTGAATTTCTTATCTTCCCAGTAAGGGTGAGTGATAAGGGAAGAAAGGAAAGAATCTGGAATTCAAAGTTTTAAAATCAAATGTTTTTAAAAAATATTTATTATTATTATTATTTTTTCTTACATGCAACTAGGAAATAAGATACACAAGCATTGGGGTATGGAGATGCATCTTACCTTACCTGAAAGTTGGAGGGGGAATGAGAGAGGATATAAAAGAGAACAAATTGGGGGAGGGGATATTCAGTGGGATCCCTGTTTTGGGGTGGTGGGTAGGAGAAAGACAGGGAGAAAATTTGTAACTCAAAATCTTGTGGAAATGAATGTTGTAAACCAAAAATAAACATAAATTTAAAAAAAAGAACTATACAAGATTGAAGCAAACTACTTGCTCCCTCTTTTTTGTTTTGTCCCTTCTTTCTTATTGCTTACTCCATTGATTATAATTCTTTTTTACAACTTGACTAATGTCTAATGTGAAGGTATTTTAAAAACCTATATGGGACTGTATGTGAGGTATTTAGAACTCAAGGGATTGTGCAGCTGAATGTTGTAAACTTAAAGTAAATAAATAAATTCAAAATTTAAGAAAAAAAGAACCCTTCAATAGCTGGGTTCAAATCTTGCCTCTGATGTTTTCCACCTCTACAACCTTAGGCAAGGTATTTAACCTATCTGAGCCTCAGTTTCCTTATCTGCAAAATAGAGATAATTAAAACTGGTAATACTTATCTCTCTGGGCTATTCCAAGGACCAAAAGTAAGCAAAGTGTTTCACAAACTCCAAAGTGCTACACAAATGTCAAAATGATCTCTGCCACATTCTTGCCCTGGGCCTCAGTTTGCCTGTTACAAGACAGGTTTGGAGAAAAAACTCAACTCAGCAATGGAACATGATGGGCCTTTCATTAACACATACACTAGTACCTAGGTCTTGGGGTCTATGACCTGGGGAACTCTTCCTGACAGATCTTTAGCATCCAAGAACCTCTAGGGTTCTTAACCTGGAACCCACAGACTCCCAGTAGGATATGAATAGATTCCCAGGGAAGCTATGAACTTGGACAGGAAAAAATAATTACAACTTTATTTACAATTAGCTTTCTTTGTAGTCACAAATTTATGTACATGCCTACTGTGTGCAAGATGCTGAGCTAAGTGCTGGAGATAAAAAGAAAGGCAGAAACAAGTCCTGCTTTCAAAGGACTCACAGTGGGAGTGGGGGTGGGGGGGAAAGACAACAGGCAAACAACTATGTATGAGCCAGATGTGTACAGGATGAATTGGAGATGATCTCATAAGGGAGGCACTGGCACTTAAGGGAGGATCAGGAAAGCCTTCTCGTAGGAGGTGGAATTTTAGCTGGGACTTGGAAGAAAACCCAGAAAGCCAGGGCAGAGGAAAGAAGGGACGCGGTTCAGCTGGTGAGAACGCATCATGTTGGGAGGTAGAACGTCTTATTTAAAGAATAAGAAAAGCAAAGAGGTCAGTGTCATCAGATGCCAGATGAAGGAAGTTCAGAAAACCAGGAAGAAACCAAATTGTGAAGGTCTTTAAAAGCCAAACAACGGATTTTTCTATTTGATCCTAGGGATCCGAGGGAACCACTGGAGTTTACTGAACTGTACATGACATGGTCAGACCTATGCTTTAGGAAGAACCCTTTGGCAGCTGGGAGAATGGCCTGCACAGAGAGACATTCGGAGACCAGAAATCATCCAGAAGGCTATGGCAACAGTTCCTGATGTGAGATGGTGAGGGGCTTTACCAAGGAGGCAGCAGGGTCAGAAAAGGAGACACATGAGAGACACATCAAAGGGAATTTACTGGATGTGGGAGTCGGATGTGAGAAGTCAAGGGAGACCCCCTAGGTGATGAGATTGGGTGACAAGAATGCCAGTGGGGGGGGGGGGGGCTTTAACTGGGAAGTTAGAAAGAGCTGGTATCTCCTCCATCAGTCACTTAGTTAATTAGCATTTGTTAGCTCCTACTAAGTACCTTATTCATAGGATAAAAAGAATCTTAATCTTACCCAAAGCTGCTTTGTAAACACTGAGTCATACAGCTCAGGAAAGAAAAATATATATACATACACACAAAAATTCTCTTTGGAATTGTGAGGCACACATGTCATCAATCACTCTTGAGTATATAAATAAACTATAGCAGACCTATCTGTCTGTAGCCTGTGCTGGCTAAGTCTTGCAGTGGCTAACAAGGACCCTAGAAGAAAAGATAATGAACTTGTTATCCTAAGTATTTTATTTTATGCATCTAAAAGCATTATTCTAAGAAAAGATCCATAGTTCACCTTTCTGTCAAAGGGGTCCAGAGTGCACACACACACCCACAAAAATGTTAAGAACCAATGATCATGGGAACAGGGAGAAAGAGGAAGGTCCGAGGCAAGAGAAGCAAATCAAAGCTGTACCTGAGATGCCCAAGGTGTGTGAGCCCCCACTTGACAAGACAGGTATTCCATTCAAGCTAACAACAAGCAGCTTCTGGCATGCTTGATTCTGAGAACCTTGGGAGCTGTCCCACAGTGATATCCTGTCTCAGGCCTAGAAGTGGATACCCTAGTTACCTTCAAGAACAAGGAGGCTCAACCTCTTACTGTCCATGATAGTTACCTGGCTGACTCATCTGTTCAGGCCAAAAGCTTTGCTTTGTCCTGGAAAGGCTCACCAATCCGGGCAGGTGAGTCAAGCAAAATTGCTTTTATCCTGAAGAAACATTCTAGTTTTGAGAGGGAACATTTAGAGGGCAGCTACCTAGCCAGAAGGGATAGAATCTTTATCCTTTCTCTACACCCCTGAGCATCACCTCTTTCCTCCACCAGCCCAGCTCCAATTTCTTGTTTTATAGCCCAGCCCTTGTCCTGGCAGCTCCAATTTAAGCTCACTGAAATGAGACACTTAACCTTTGTGAGTTGCTTCTCTTAATGAATACGCAGCAGTTTGCTATGCATTAAATCCAGGAGGAAACGCCAAATCTGTTTCTGCTGCATTAGCCAGAGAGGTCATTAAAGTCTGGGTGCAGAGTAGCCATGGCGACCTTTTCTGGAAATAAAAGTCACTCAGGCCTCCACCAACCCAAAAGCTGGGGAGTTGGGTGAGGACAAAAGGAGATCAAGAGATAGCCTTAGGGCCTGGTGCCCCCAGCCCTAAGCCAACTCCAGGCTCTCCTTCCCCAGGGTCCCCTCTTCAAGTAAGCCTCCAACACGAGGCTGCAAATTCATGTCATCCTGGACCAGAATGAATGAGTTCAATTATAGAGGCTGACCTATAAAAACCAATGCCTTCCCCCAGCCTCCTCCTCTCTAGCTGCTTACATCTTCACCATCCTTCAAGATTCAAATCAAGATCCCACTTCCCAGGGAATTTTATTTTATAAAAAATGCAACTCATGCTCAATTGTAGGAAGTAGGCTATTTTGTTATTTAAAAAAAAAAAAAAGACCCTCAAAGAGCTTTCAATAGTTCCAGGAACTCACCCCCTTTCTTTATCCTATGAATAAGGCATTTAGTAGGAACTAACAAATGCTAATTAACTAACTGACTGATAAAGGAGATACCAATTTCTTAGGCCTAATGTAAATGAATGGCTATGCTGAAGAACCCATTCTTTGTAATAATATAAGCATCCTCTATCTTTCCAAAAAACATACCTTTTCCAACCTACTTCCCTTACTGGACAATTTAGGCAAAATTGCTTAATAAGCTCTCAGGAGTACTGTAGGTCAGGAGAGAAAAGAAACAAAAATTATATAGATATATAGATAGATACATCTACAGATATATGTATGCCAATGTGTACAAAATGTATATATTTATGTGTGTGTATACACATGCACACACACACATACACACTTCACAATTGTGAGACACATGTCTATCATCCACTGATGATAAGTATCACACTCATAACTGGATAAATAAACTACACCATATCTGGCTGTGTATCTGTATTCTATGCTGGTTTATTCATACAATGGCTAAGGACCCTGAAAATTCCTACAACATTTTGACCTTCATCCAGTCCATTCCCCTATTTATGCCCGAATTTCCGCATGTATAAAAATGAAGGGGATGGATTCAACAATAGCTAAGTTCTTTGCCAACTTCCAATGAGACAGACAAGGAACTAAATCCTGCAATGGCCCTGCCCCACAATTTATAATTTTGGAAAATTAATTTCATCTCTCCCTGTGTCCTTCTATTTTCTTCCTCTCCTAAGAATTGACTGCAGGGGTTCTAACCTTTTTTTATGTCACAGACCCCTTTGGCAGTGTGAGGAAACCTAATAAAAATACATTAGATTATGAAGGAAACCAATTATACTGAAATAGTTATCAAAAGTTTTTTTCTTTTTAAATAAGTTCAAGGGCCCCCAGGTTACTGTACAAAAAGGAATATGCAGACATCAAGAGAAAAATACAGATGAGGAGACAAAAATCTTGAAGGAGGAAGGAAGGAAAGTGTTTTTCCCAAGCTGTCTCTAATTTTACTTACCCCCCCATAAGGAATATTGCATTTTTTCTAATTATGCATTACGCTCTTTTAAGAAAGATAAATAAAATGGTTAAGATTGTTAGCATTCACTCATACTGGGGAGTTGGGTGAGGACAAAAGGAGATCAATGGGAAGGCATAACATACAGTATTATAAAACATTTTTTAAATCTACAATATCTTATTACTAAAATTCCTTAACACTGAAGAAAAACCATAAAGAATTAGTCTCAGAGTTTAACCAAGTTGGAATTCTGTGTCCAGAGGACATGATAATTGTCCTAAGACAGCGGTTCTCAGCCTGTGGGTCGTGGGGTCGAACGACCCTTTCACAGGGGTGACAGGTCACCTAAGACCATTGGAAAACATATATTTCCGATGGTCTTAGGAACTGAGACACTGCTCCTCTATCCATCTCTACAAGGGTCCCTCCACATGCAGATACGCCCACATAGGAGTATTAAAGGGTCCCAGCATTAGGAAGATTGAGAATCACTGTCCTAAGAGAAGGAAGTGGTGAATTAGTTGCTGGTAGGTTTCTTCTTGTTTACTTTCCACCAATAAGTGGGTAGAAACAGTCTTGGTTGTCCTGACTAGGTAGGCCTCAAAGGATTAAAATGGAGAATCTTAGTTTGTTTTTCCTATAAAGTTGATGGCTTCCTGTATTCACAAGTTTTTCTTGGGTTCTCAAACTACTAAAGGATTCTAGCTTTTTTTTTTTTTAATTCAGCAGCTTGCTACAATAATTTAATATGTGTAGGTAAGTTCAACAGGTAAATATTCAATACTTGTATTAAAACAATACATTTTAAAATTAATTAATATACATAAAACTATTTTACTGAGCAGGCCAAGATATATGCAATATATACTGACATTGCTAAACTAATTAACTGACTTTAAAAGTCTAAAAAAGATTGCATTTATTTTCATTTCCCCTCAAAATATCCATTTTTATCCCTGTGGCTTTGAATTTTTCTGAAATTGTAAATCTCTTCACTTGCCTGAATGGATGGGTCTATGTTTGTCAAATGCTGTGAAGTCTTGTTTTAGCCAGTGTCACCAAGCCAGGCCTGTTATCGGAGGAAATATTATTATAAAAACAGATCCTCAGAAGAACAGCCCAAGAGAAAACAAAACAAGTTACTTGGGGCTTTATTCAGAGACCATTTTATAATCTTACAAAAATCAGCAGCTGGAAGTATTTCCATAACATACAACCTCTAAAAAATAATCATTTGGTTCCATTATCCCTAGTTATCCAACATTAAGAACAAGGCTTTAACCCAGGCAATTCACAGAGCTGGAAGGAACCCACACCCTCTTTAAATCAAGTCACAGCTCATTTTACAAATGAGAAAAGTGAGCCCCAGGGAGAAGCTGATGGGAGGATCCGAACCAGAGGGCAGATCTCCCTCCTGGGCCAGCATTCTTTCTGCTACACCACATCAGCCTCCCTAGAACCCCCTACCTAACAGGGGTGGGTTTTCATTTGGGGATTTTGTATCTGTTTAGTATTCTGTTTATGCTTTGGGGGAATCTGTTTTTTTTTTTTAATGGTGCTCTCACTTCCCAACAACCTACCACTGTCCCCACCAATAAAATGCTTCCTTTCAACAAACACAGTTAAGCAAACCAAACAGAAGTACCAACTATATTAACATATTAATAATTAATGTGTTGGTGAGTAGTCTGTTAATAATTAATTAATATGATAGTAAGAGTTTACATTTATATAAGCACTTTACAAATATTAGGTCATTCGATTGTAAGCTCCTTAAGGGCAGGGACTGCATTTTTTTACCTTTTTTTTGTATCCCCAGAACTTAGCAGTGTGCCTGGCATATAGTGGGGACTTAATAAATGTTTACTGATGGAACTGATGCTTACAACTACCCTGAAACGTAGGTGCTATTTTCATCTCCATTTTGCAGATAAGGAAACTGAGGCAGAGAGAGGTCAAGTGATGTGCCCAGTCACATAAGCTAGTAAATAACTGTGGCTGGATCAGAACTCAGGTCTTCCTGACTCCAGTCTCCAGTGCTCAATCTACTGCTCCATAGGGCCCAATTGTAGTTCCTCACCTCTCTATTGAATAGAGGGAGCTATATTTCATTATCAGTCTTCTAGCCTCATGACCCCATATACGGGGTCAAGACTTGCCATTTAAGAAGTGCTGAAGGAAAAATGAGTAGAAAAAGTTTAAGAAACTCTGCTCTTCATAACATTTATGTAAATTTAAATTTTTTTTGTGCTGCATTGCTTTCTGTTCCTGTAGTCACTATGTATCCTACTCTCTCAGCATTGCTTTCTTCACTTTCTATCAGTTCACACAAGTCTTCCCAAGTGTCTCTGAATTTGTCATATTCAGAATTTGCGATAAGATTCTACTATATTAAAATACCACAGTTTGTTCAGCCACTTCCCCAACTGAACAGTACCCGCTTTGGTTCCAGTTTTTTGCTAACTCAAAATGGCCCCAATGCTCCTAGTTCTCTCCCACCTAGCTGGGGAAATCTTCTAAGTAGAATTGGAAATAATGTTCTTGTCCATTCCTGACTCTACCAGGGCCTGAGTGAATCAGTTCTTGGTATTACTTTACTTCTTAGCACAACCTAACAAACACCCCTATCCGTGTGATAAATATAGAGATTAAAGGAGGCCAGAACTAAACTAAGCATCACTAAACCTGCCCAATTCAACTCAAAATGCTGTGATTCTGCAACTTAAGTTATATAATGCACTGTATGATATGCATAGCCAAAATCCAACCACAGAATATAAACTTTGTATGGAGATTTTAGGAAAAGAACACAAACAAACTCGCTCTTCTGGGGAGCTTGGCTTCCCTGATCACCCTAGTTAGGGAGTCCAAGCCTACGGAATCACACCTTCACACAATTCCCCCATTTTACAGATAAAGAAACTGAGACCCAGAGATATCAGGTGACTTGCCCAAAATCATCCATAAAGTATGAGCAGAGCTAGAATTTGAACCCAGTTTCTTCCACTCCACATACAAAATTCTTTCTACTGCTGTACAAACTTTCCTCTGACTTACAGAGAACTTAGTGTCTATCCAATTCATCTAGTCATTAATTACGCCTAACCTGGGGCCATTTCTTTTTTTGTTGTCATCTCCTCCGTTGTTATCAAACACATACATATGTATGCCCGGTCTTTTTCCCTCAACTTTTAAGTTCTCAGAAGGCCAGGACATTGCTTATAATTCAGGATTTTACATATGACCGGTTTTCAATATCATCTTTATGAATCTGGTTAAGAGCCATAAAGTTTCTCTGAGTCCTTTGTCTCCACAAAGTTCAAAAGTCTGCAAGGGATAAGGCCCAATAGCAGGGCTGCAGCAGTGTATCTGATGGGGAGGGATTTCCTAGGTCTTTAGCTAATTAAGGGTACAGCAGAAGAACTCCTAAACCAGGTTTCCATTTTAATCTCAGTTTAGTTTCTGGAAACACTCGATAATCTTGGGCAAGTCATTTCTCACATCTGGGCCTCAGTTTCCTCCTTGGTCAAATGAAGTGGTTGGTTGGTCCTAGATGATCCTCTCAGAGACTTCATACTTGTGAAATTCTGTGAGTCTAGCATTCCAAGGGCAAGTCCAGGACACAAAAGGATGAAGAGGAGGAACAAACATTCATTAAGCACCTAATATGTGCTAGGCACCATGCAAAGTGCTTTCCAAATATTATCTCATTTTATCTTTGCAACAACACAGGCTATGTATGGGAAACCAACTTTCAGTTCTTGTAATCTCTTGTCCAGTCTTCCTGACACTCTGCTAAGCTGTCTGGATAAGGATGGACCACAGACCTCTGTTTTCTGTGCTGGGGGAACAAAGTGAGAAGTACCAGGGGCCTCTGCCAAACGGTGGTTACGGGGCCTCCACACAGCTTCTCAACGCTGGTCCATGTGTCTTAACCACTTAGAATTTTCATCAGATCATGAAGATTTTTCATAAACAATGGTAGTCTCTCTGGTGGAACTGTGAAGTAGTCCAGTCATTCTGGAAAGCACTTTGGAACCATACTCAAAAAGTTATTAAACTGTATGCACAGTTTAAACCAGTGATTTCAATATTAGGTTGGTATCTCAAAAAGACAAAGAAGAAAAAGACACACACACACACACACACACACACACACACACAGCAATTCTTTCGTAATAGCAAAAAGCTGAAAACTAAGGAGATGCTCATCAATTAGAGAATGTCTGAACAAGTTGTGGTATATGAAATGATGTTTCATATTGTTCTATAACAATTGTTCTATAAGAACTATTGTTCTATAAGAAATAATGAGGGGGATGGTTTCAGAGAAACCTGGGAAGACTTGTATGAGCTGATAAAAAATGAAATAAACAGAATGAGAACAGTTTATAAAATAACAATAATATTGTAAAAACAAACAACTTTGAAAAGCTTAGGAATTCTAATCAACACCATCCACCATTCCAAAGGACTCAGGATGAAACACGCTACGCAACTCTAGATAGAAAGCTGAAGTAGTCCATTATAACACATTAGAAAGCATTAAAAAAAAATTATGGCCAATGTAGGAATTTGTTTTGCTTGACTATACATGTTTGTAATAAGGTTTTTTTTCTTGTTTTCTTAGTGGAAGAAGGAAAAAGAATGCATATCTGAAAATAAAACTGAACTTAAAAAACAAAATAAAATTGTCCTCTACCTTAAAAAAAAATAAGGCAGTTACTACAAGAAGCCACAAGCTATCTCAAACTGGATATTCCATATACAGCTCAAATTCAAATGTCTAAAACAGGATTCCTCTTCTCTCCCTTCTGCCCCCAACCCTGTTCTCTTCTAAAACTTCCATATTATTATTGAGGACACCACCATCCTCCTAGTTATTCAGGCTCACAACCTGAGTGTCAGACTAGACTTTTCACTCACATCCACCCTACATATCCAGTCTATTGCCACATTCTGTTTTTACTATCTTCACAACATCTCTTGTACAAACACATATCTCCTTCTCTTCATGCACACAGCCGCCATCTTGGTGTAGGCCATCATCATCACCCGCCTACACTCTGCCTATCTCAAGTCCCTTCTCACTGTACGTCCATTCTCCCCTCAGCACCAAAATGATCCTCCTAAAGCATAGGTTTGATCATGTCACTCCTCTACTCAAGAAACTCTGAATGCCTCCCTATAACCAACTTCCAGGATCAAATATAAAATCCTCTGTTAACTTTCAAAGACCTTCACAACCTAGCTCCTCTCTACCTCTCCTGTCTTCTTAGACTTTACTCTCCTCTAGGTAATCTGAGTCAGTGACCCAAGCCTTCCAGCTATTTCTTGTACAAAATACTCCATCTCTTGGCCATGCCTTTTTACTGTCTCCCATGCCTAAAATGTTCTCTCTCTATCCCTCTACCGCTTGGCTTCCTTTAAGACTTCGCTAAAAATCTCACCTTTCCCAAGAGACCTTTCCAGGTCTCACCTCCTGATAATAACTTTCTCTAGAACCATCTTCCATTTAGCTGGAATATATCTTGTATGTATATGCATTGTAGCTTGCAAACTCTCTCCCCCATAAGAATGTAAGCTCTCCGAATGCAGGGATTGTGTTTTTTACTTTCTTTGCCTACCAAGACCTTTGCCTTACATACAGTAAGGGCTTAATAAATGCTTATGGACCAATTGACTAGATACATTCCCTTAACAGGCCTTCCTTGCTTAGCCCTAATGATTTGAAGGATAGTAAAGAAGACAGGGGGACAGCCTTGAAGTCAAGAAGACCTGAGTTCAAGGTCATTTTCTGGCACACAGTTGTTTTGTAACCCTGGGAAAGGCACTGAAATTGTCTTTCCACCTCCTGCTAAAGGTAATTCTCTAAGACAATAAATTCCCTACATGGAAGCAATCACAGGTCTATAACTGCCTTATACCCAACCTTATACCCCACCCCCCGAAATGGTCTGCTTATGGTGATGCTCTCTCCAAGTATTCTTCTGCCTTTTCTTGGTAGATAGCTATTTCTAAAAAGTGTCCTGAGTCATCCGCCTTCTTTCCTTCATTTTCTTCTGCAGAGAGTTTTTAAAGTAAACCCAATAGCACAAAGCCACTTTTGACTAACCATTAATTTTAGGCCACTCCTCATCAATCAGCTCCCCATATTCTCTCCAGCTTTTTACCATTCTCTGATGTGAGTACAGGTAAACCACGCTAATAGTGAACTCAATATATGAAAACACCAATTTATAGAAAAGAGAACTAAGGGAATAATTCACTCTGCCAGGGTGGAAAGGTGGGGCAGGAAGTCTACCTATTAGCTGTGTGAAATCATACAACCTCATAGAAGACATTTCCTAGACCAATGAAAACATGAGCCCAGCAAAATAATAATAAAAGTAATAATCCCTTTAAAAGAAGATCATTTATTTAGCTGACTCTGTGACAATAAAGCAAGTCACTTCTCTCGGAGTTTTAGTTACCTTGTCTGCAAAATGAGAAGAGTTGGGCTAGATTCTCTCAAAGGGATCTTCTAGCTCTGACATCAGTGATCCCAGGATTCACCCTAGGATTCTTTCTCTTGGCAAATTTCCCCAGGGTTTGAGGAGAAGGTGTGATCTACAACATCACAAGGTTCAAATCCCACTTCTGACACTTACTCCCAGTGGGGAAGTGTCATCTCCTTCCCTGGACCCCAGCTTCCTCATCTGTAAAATGAGAAGGAACACACCAGATGTCCTAGGGTTCCTTCCAGCTTTAAATCTATAAAGATGATGTCTACTGTTAAAAAAAAAAAAAAAAGAGCACCATTCACCTGAAAAGGACTGAAGAAATCCCTCATTCCCAGGGTTGCTGAGCTGGGCTCTTATTCTTAAAGAGTTAGTTAACAGATCACAGTAAATTTCCATCAGGTCATTTCCAAGGTCAAGTTAGTCTATCTCTGAAATATCCTTTTTTAAGTATTCTATACTCACTAAAGTCTTTCGTTCAAGTGATGCCCAAACTTTTCTGAATTATATCCCAGTCCGGGATGCCAAAGACAAACGAGTCAAAAAATTGACAACATTCCACAGGGTGGTAATTTAAAAGGTAAAGGTGTCTCTCAGATTGTATCTACACCAGCAAAGCTAGTAGAGTGTTAAGATAATCACGGAGCTGTCAAACCATAAAACCACTTTCACCCAAAGTACTTCCACTAGAAAAGCTGCTTTGATTCCCTTCCCCTACTGTGTGTAGACACAGCCAGCAAGTACCAATGTCTTTCACACACCACATGCTCAAAGACCAAAGCCATGCTTTTTTTTTTTCAAACTTAGCATCAAATGTAAAGAGGTAAAAAGGAATTAATAAGACTTGAACCCCAAAGCCATTCCCCCATGTGTACTTTTTTCAGTTTCTAAAAAAGAAAAACATCTCACTAGACCTAAATTTCTTTTGACGCTTCTCACTCCTTTATGCCCCTCTCCTTACATCCAACTGTACCAACTCCTCAGTTAGGCTTGTGGCCTCAAAGTCCCACAAGTATTCCCTACTTATCACCACTTCAGTGCCTTTGTCTCCCCTGTTCCCCTATGTGTAATGCCTTCCCCTCACCCTCAACCACCTATAAGTAGTAGGGAGAATAATGGTAGTCCTTCAAGGTTTCATTCAATCATGCCATATATCAAGTGTGCCCAGCACTGTGCTAGGAAGGCATTTACAGAAGGCCTTTTTGATACCTCTCATGATTCTGCCAGGCATTATTGTGAGTCAGCTTGAAGCAGAGAAAGTGCCAATTCAGAGTCAGGAAGACCTGTATTCAAGTCTCACCTTTTATCCATACTGGTTACACGACTAACCAAGGCATTAAACCCACCCAGCTCTGCATGCTTTTGGACTTCTTTGGACTTATCCACCACGTCCCCAGGAATCCCATTGTTGGGAAATCTCATCATCCTACAAGATCTAACTAGCCTTGATATTCACAGTACCCTCCATTCCTCTGATTGGAAGGTGAATCCATGAACTCTAAGACTTTCATTTAAGGAGGAGGACCAGAGAAGTTTTCTCTTCATTTCCTACATGATGTTTTGAATTCTTCATTTTCCCCTTGCTAGTCTCTCTCTGTTTCTTATTTGTGTCTCACAGTGCTTGGCACATAGCAGATGATGCTTTTTGATTTAACTGATTTAACCTCTGATTTAACTGATTTAACCTCTCAGTGCCTCTCCAATTCATAATGTTCAAAATGGAACTTAAGGTCTTTCTCCCCTAAACTTTCTCCCTTCTTCCAAACTTGCTTTTTTCCTTTGAGTCACCCAGGTTCCCAACCCTATAATCAGTTGCCAAGTCTTATTAATTCTACTTCCACAACATATCTCATGTCTATCCCTTCCTTTCCAATCATAGCTCTCACTCTGGATCACTTCTTACCTAGGTTATTGAAAGACTCCTGGATGGACTCCTGGCTTCTAGATTCTCCCCTATACCATCCAACCTTTTACACAGCTGCCAAAGTAATCTTCCTGAAGCACATACATGTCTGATCATATCATTCTCCAGCTCAAAAAACTTTGATAATTTTCTATTGCCAAAATACGAATTTGGATCAGAGAATTGGGGCTCAAAGGGATCTTGGGCACTATGTAGTCCAACCTCCTCATTTCTGCAGCTTGATATTTAAAGCCCTTCATAATCTAGTTCTAACCACTCTTTCCAGGTTTACTACATATCTATCCCTTTTACATACTACATGTTCCAGCCAAACTGGCTGACTTGTTGCACCAAATCAGAATTTCATGCCCCATCTACCTGCCTTTGCATAGGCTCTGTGTGCCTCCGTGCCTGGGATGCACTCCCTTCCTCATCTCCTCCTCAAAGGATCCCTAGCTTCCTTCAAGACTGGGTTCAAGTTAAAGGAAAATGTCTTAATCCTCCTAGCTGTTAAATGTTTTTTTCCCATTTAGATTATCAAATATATAATTATCTGTCAACAGCTGTATCCCTCCTTTAGGCCAGGGACTATTTTTCATTTTATCTTTATAAGCTTAGCACCTTAATAGGTGCTTAATAGAAGAAGGCTGTTGAATTAGAATGTAAGCTCCCAGAGGGCAAGAATCTTGCCTTAATTTTTGGATCTCCTCTAACATTTCATACACTGCTCTCTAGCAGTGCTTTTCACATGAAGATTTTTTTGTTTGTTTTATTGGGAACTTAAGAAATAAAACAAGTATGTCCATAACATAGCAGAATGGGGGTGGGGGGAAAAGATGGAGGCAGACAAAACTACAGATCTAGTATGTACAACGCGCTATTCCTTTTTTACATACATAGTTACATAAATTTCTTTCCTTTCCTTCCCTCCCCATCCCACCCTAAAGATGGCTACTATCAGATGGGAAGCACACATACAAACACAAACACACACATTCTTTCTCTGGATGCAGAAAGCATCTTCCTTCATAAGTCCTTTGCAGTTAATTTAGATACTCATAATAGTCAAAATGACTTAATCACTCAAAGTTCTTAGAACAATACTGCCGTTAACTATATACAATCTTCTCTTGGTTCTGCTCATTTCACTCTTCATTATTTAATGCAAGTGTTTTTCTAAAATCAGAAAGCCCCTCATTTCTTACACCATAATAGAATTCCATAATAATCATATACCATAACTTGTTTACCATTCCCCATTAAGGGGCAACCCCACAATCTCCAGTTCTTTGCTACCACAAAGAGGGCTGCTATAAATATTTTAAAACATATAGGTTCTTTTCCTTTTTTTCCTAATCATCTTTGGAAATAGATCTAATAGTGGTATTGCTAGGTCAAAGAAGACAGGCAGTTTAATATCTCTTTGGGCATAATTCCTGATTACTCTCTAAAATGGTTGGATCAGATCATAGTTCACCAACCATGAATTAGTATCCCAATTTTTCCATATCCCCTATAATATCTGTAGTTTTCCCTTTTAATCATTTTAGCCAATCTGATAGGTATAAAACGGTATCTCAAGGTTGTTTTAATTTGCATTTCCCTAATCAATAATGATTTAGAGCACTTTTTCATATAACTATAAATTGTTTTGATTTCTTCATTGGAAAAGTGCCTGTTCATACCCTCTGACCATTTATCAATTGGGGAATGATTCATATTCTTATAGATTTGACAATGTTCTTTATATATTTGAGATATGAGACCTGTATCTGAAAAACTGTCTATACAATTTTTCTTCCCAATTTTCTGCTTTCCTTCTGATCTTGATTTACATTTCTGATCTACATTTGTTTTATTTGTACAAAACCTTTTCAATTTGATGTAAATCAAATTATCCATTTTATACCTCAGACTGGAAGAGTAAGACATGGGCCCCTCCCAAAAAGGAATTTACAAAAGACTGAAACAATATGGTTTAGCAGAAAGAGAACAAACCATATCTGTAATGAGAAGGCATAGACTAGAACCCCAGTTTTGCCACTTACTGACTGTGATCCTAGAAAATTCACCCAACCTCTCTGGGCCTCTGATTTAGAGCTGGAAAGGACCTTGGAGACCATCTAATCTAATCTCCTTATTTTACAGATACAGAAACTGAAAACAAAAAAGATTAAGTGACAGGAGGTGGGGAGGGGGGGTTAGATTATTATATTAATCATAATTAAGATTAAAAGAGTTTTGGGCTATCAGGGGTAGGGAACCTGAGGCCTCAAGGCCACATGTGGCCCTCTAGGTCCTTAAGTGCAGACCTCTGAGTGACTCCAAACTTCACAGAACAAACCCCCTTAATAAAAGGATTTGTTCTGTTAAACCTGGACTCAGTCAAAAGGTCAAGCTCAGCACCTAGAAGGCCACATGTGGCCAGGCCCAAGGTTCTCCACTCCTGCAGGTGATCTCCAAGTTCCCTTCCTACTGTAAGCCTTATAAACTATAATGGGTGAGATAACACTTCAGAGAACAAGACAATATCTAAGAGCCTGTTAATGAGGAAATCAGACAATTAGAGAATGTGGTGATTTGCCCACTGAAAGGTACAAGAAAAGGGCCCAAAGAACTAGAGGAGCTCCAGAATGATGCCTTGTGATCTATGTCCAGGTCCAGTATTTCCAGGGATAGAATTGCTGCAGTCCCACTGCTACAGGAACCAACATTCAGGATAAGGGATCAAGGTACTGCAAGAAAAAGTAAGGCTGATATGCTTTGCTGAAGAAGACAAACGCTGGCCCAGGAATGTTGTTTGTCCTTCGTTCTCAAAGAGGACCATGACATCAGGGAGATGATGCCATGCCTTGCAAGTGAACTCGATTTAAGTGAGGAAGGCTGTGCAAAGTCATCAGTCTCACTTTCCCCTCCAGGGCCATCTGGGTCCAGTGGAGAGATATAGATCAGGATGATTGGAGATGGCCTAGAAGGCAGTGGGAGACCTAGGCCTTTTTAAACTAAGGTCTTTTTGAGTTCTCACTTTGACTGAGGTAATCTCCCAGCAATGAGTCCTACAGAGAAACATCAGCACAGGCATAATCTAACCACAGAATTGTCCATGAAGAGTGAGATTTACTGAGGAAACATCGCACTTAGCAGTTTCCAAAGTATTTTTTGGAGCTAAACTTTGCAAAACAAGAGAGTTGGTGGGGACATACAATACACACAGATACACACAGACACACACACACACAGACACACACACACACAGACACACACACACAAACTTTCTGAGATTCAGATATCTAAGATCTCTTTATAGGTTAAGCTTCTCCAAGACAGAGGAAGCCCACCAAGAGTCAAGAACTCTGAATCTATTACTCCTTTTCAGAAAAAAAAAAAGTAGCTCACGCAAAGACTACCACTGGGGGCCCCTATCCATCCTGGCACAGTCATTTTGGTACAGTGGGGAAAAAAGGAATGTATTTGGAGTCCAAGGGCCTTGGTTCAGATCCTAGCCCTCCTACTTTACGACCTGCATGAATACCGGCAACTCACTTCCTCTTTCTGGGTCTCAATTCCCTCCCCTGTCAAGTCAGGCTACATAACCTCTAAATCTATGAGCCCATATTGTATATATTTCCTCTGCCTCATTCCTGGGATAATTGTTAACGAACATTTATTATGGTAATGGTTAACGTAAACAGAATTTGTACTCCCCCTTCTCTATGACAGCCTTTTCTCTGAGGGAGGGAGAACACCTTAAGGTTTTATATTGTTTTGTTTTGTTTCAAATCTGCAAAATAAGAGAACTGCTTCATTTTTGTTAATGAGTATTGAAGCAAGTTTAGAATTTTTAAAATCTTGGCAAAGAAGGAAGAGGTTGACTAAATAGTCCCTAAAGTCTCTTCCCAGGCCTTCTTTCTAACCAAAGAATCACAGAACTACTGAGCTGAAAAACTCAGGACCTCAGAGGCCATATATAGGACTACCAATCAATCAACACGCATTTATTAAGCTTCTATTAAGCGTCAGGCAGACACTGTGTCCTGGGGTACAAAGAAAATAATGAGAGGGTCCCTAACCTCAAAGAGCTTACCAGAAGAAGAAAATATGTACAAATAAAAATATGCACAAAATAAAACCATATAGAAAAATGTTTTTAAAAATTGTGGGAGAGGGGACCAGAAAGAGGACTATAGTCCGACTTCCCATCAAATGGCTAGTTAGCTTCTATATCTATACTTCTAATGATGTGGGAGCCCACACTACTTCAAAAGGCAGCTAGCTGGAACTGGGAGAAAATTCTTTCTTACCTAGAGCCAAAACTCACCTCCCAGTAAGGCCTCCCCCTTGCCTCCTGGTCCAGTCTGGTCCATCCCTCTGAAGCTCTACTCAGCAAATCAACTCTTTGCAAAGGAAAGCTTTTGGACATTAGGGGAAAGCTACCCCTTCCCTTGTCTTCTGTTCTCTGGGCTAAAGATACTGTTACTTCTATTAGTCATTCCTTACACCACCAAATTTTCGGACCCATCCCCATCCTGGCAGTCCTTCTCTGGCAGCATTAAAGACTGTCACAGTGCTAGTTAAATAAAAAAAAAAATAAAATCTGTCTGCCTCAGTTTCTTCAACTGCAAAATGGGGGTAATAATAGCACTACCTCCCAGGATTGTTGTGAGGAAAAAGAAGATGATATGTATACAGCACTTAGCACAGTGTCTGGCACATAGTAAAGTGTTTAATAAATACCTGTTTCATGGGAAATGCTATCCACGTCCAGAGAAATAACTGTGGAGTCAGAGTGCAGAGCAAAGCAGACCATTTTCTTTTTTGGTTTTGTTTTGCTTTTTTTTTCTTTCTCATGGTTTCTCCCATTCATTATATTTCTTCTATGCAACATGACTAATGTGAAAATGTGTTTAATAGGAATGTATGTGTAGAGCCCATATCGGATTGCATGCCATCTTGGGGAGGGAGGGGGAGGAAAGTTAAAACTTATGGAAGTGAAATGTTGAAAACTAAAAATAAATAAATTGAAAAATAAATGAAGTTTTAAAAATAAATGCCTATTTCCTTCCCTTCTTCCTATGTGAGGTTCTATCAGCCTCCTTCCTCTCTGGGGTGACTAGATCACTCCTGACCAGGAAACAAAGACCACAGGGACCAGCAGGACTTTTTGGTAACTCAAGTTGGAGCTTCCAAGACAGAAGTGTGGAGCTGATTAATTTGAGAGCATCCAGGCCCAGCTGTTTGTCTTTCAGTCTCAAAGAGGACCAGGAAGGTGAAGCCATGATTAGCAAGTGAATTGGATTTAAGGGGGGGGGGGAGGAGAGGGGTTGTGCAAAGTCACCAGCCACACTTTCTCCTCCTGAGCCATCTAGGTCCAGTGGCAAAACATAGACCAGGACGACTAGAGATGGGCCCTCTAGGCCCAGTAATGGAAAGAACATAACCTAGGAAACAGGAGGACTAGGTTCTAATCTTAGCTCTGCCTCCACTATTTCAAATGAGGAGCAAGTCACTTCCCTGGATTCTCATTTCCAGCTAAGTATTCAATTAGATTCCATTTAAATCAATATGTTTCCGTTGACTAAGCCACTATCCCTTGTACAAGGCATAGTATTAGAGGCTGGGGATACAGAGAAAAAAAATGAAAACACTCTCCTAGTGGCCAGGGGTGAGGAACCTGCAGTCTCGAAGTCACATATGGCCCTATAGGTCCTCAAGTACAGGCCTTTGACTAACGCGAAACTTCACAGAACAAATCCCCTTAATAAAAGGGTTTGTTCTGTAAAACTTGGACTCACTCAAAAGGCTGTACCCAAGGAGCTAGAAGGCTGCATGTTGCCAGGCCACAGGTTTCCTACCCTTAACCCCAAGTAGATGGTGTTAGACTCAGTAGATACAACCACCACACAGTCAATACAAAAGTCAACACAAAATAACTGGGGAGAGGGCACTAGAAATTGAAGAGATCAGGAAAGGCTTCATGGAGGATGAGCCTTGAAGGGAAAGCAGTCTAAGCACGAGAAACTGATGGAATGATATGCAGGAGGAGCGACAAGTAGGCTGGCACACAGAGGGAAGGAAAGTAAGTGTGGAAAGATGGACACACTGGGAGGAAGATGATTTTGGCAGCTGTATGGAGGACAGCCTGAAAGCAGGAACACCAGTTAGGAAGCTAATGAGAAGAAGAACCTAAGAGCCTGGTTTAGGGGGGAAAGCACTGGATTTAGAAGGGGACCTAAGGACCCTGCCAGCTCCAGACTCTGAATCCAGCAGATGAAGGCACAGTCAAACCCAGGGAGGTCAGCTAAGGAAGAGAAGAGGGCAGACAGTCAGATACTGCAGGTCCCATTCAGGTAGGCAATTTTCAAGTCAGCAAAAGCAGCTCCTACTTTTCATAATGTTCTCTGGGTCTGACTCCATCCTTGCTACAAAGATGGTGGAAGCTGGAGGCTTCCTACCTGTGATGGCAATAGCTTTCTTGTTTTGTGAGTTGTTGGGGGGGTTTTTCCCCTGTAATGAACCACTCTCCAAAGAGCAGGATCCAGGCACTCAAGTTCCCCCTCAATTTACTCCCTTATCTGGATGATTCCATGAGCTCCCTAAAGTAGTATAAGATGAAGCTTTACTAATACACAGGCATCACTAGGCCAGAGAGACTTCTAGGGAACCTACTATTATCAATCAATCAACAATCATTTACTCTGTGCCAGGCCTGGTTCCAAGTATGGGGGTACAAAAATAAAAATGAAACATGTCTCTCCTTCCCTCAGGAGAGACAAGTACATACATAAGCGTATATAGAACAGATAGCAAATAATTAGGGGGGAACACCAGCACTCATCAATCAGCCAAAAAGCACTTCTGTGCCAGGGAGTATGCTAACACTGGAGATACAAAGAAAAGTCAAAAACAGTCCCCTACCCTCAAAGAACTCACATTCTAATGGGGGAGTCCACATGTAAATAACTATATTATATATATATATATATATATATGTATATATATATATATATGTAAGATAGGCACAGAGGTAGAAGGTCTGCAAGCAATGTTCTAATCAGTTATGCTGAAGGTTTTTTCCCCACTTTTCCTTTTTGTCTTAAAAAAAATATTATTTTTTTATATAAGATAGTTCTCTGGGGAGGGGAAAAGAAGGGAGGAGGAGGGGAAGGAGGAAAGATACTGGGAAAATTATAGTGATGTAAAAAAATCAAACAAAAGCTTTTTTATGTTATGTGCAAAGTACATGGAAAGTAACATCAGAGGGAAAGTACTGGGGGATTTGGGGGGTGGAGGGGGAGTGAGTAAAACCTCCTACAGACAGTATTATTTGAGCCAAGTCTTGAAAAAAGTCTAGGGAAAAGGAAGAGGTAAGGAAGAAGAGTATCTCAGGCATGGGGGGAGGGGTATCAGTACAACATGTGGACACGAGGTTTTACATGCAAAGCAGACCACTAACACTGGACATGGAGCATATAGGAGTCAAGTGTGACAAGAGTGGAAAGGTAAAACGAAGTCAGGTTGTGAAGGCCTTTAAATGTGTATTGGCAACCACACTGACATATCTAGGATAGCTGTTTGCCCAGGTTCTTAGATCTGCTTTACTAGGAGGGGAAAAGTCAGGATTCTGAACTTCAGAGAAAACACAAGCAGAGAAATAAAGACCAACTGCCTGAATCAAAGCAATATTGCCATATAGTTTACATATATCCCTGGATCGAGAGAGTCTTTACATCTGAGCAATCAGGGAGCTCTGAACAGAAGGCCACTCAGAATCTCCACCAGGAAACCACCAGGAAATCACAAGATGATTCTCATAAGTGAGCCCCCAAAGCAAAATACCAACTCAGAGTATATACACTTCTCAGAGTCAGAAGGCATCACATGACTCAGTGCCTAATTACCAAAAGGTGTGAAAGCCTTCCTACAAGCAAGCCTCCCTTAAACAAGCTTCCCTTAATGGGCGGGGAAGATCTTATATCCCATTCCACCCAGGACAGAGATGAAGAGGGCCTATGTATACTAATGTAACAGTTACAAGAATGAATAAAAAGGGGCATGTATAAAACATTCTATGGAGGTGGAAAAGGTGAAACTTGGCAACAGACTGGATGAATGGACTCAGCGTAAGTAAGGAGTGAAGGATAAAGGTTGCAGTCCTCAGTGACTGGAGTAATGATCGTGCCTTGAAAAGCAACAGGAAAACTGAGAAAAGCAGAAGGCTTGTGTGAGAAAATGATGAATCCTATTTTGAATATGAGTTTTCAGATAGCTAGGACACAATAGTACTTCATCCATTCATGCATCACCACTTAGTCAGCTGTTCTTTAATGGATGGACATCCCTTTCTCATTCAGTACAAAAAAGATCTGTTCTAAATATTTTTGTAGATAAAGGGCCTTTTCCTTCCAGAGATCTCTTTTTAAATATAAAAGCCCAGCAGTGGTATTCCTGGGTCAAAGAGCTGGTGCTTTAAAAAAAACTTTTTGTTCATCAAATTGCTTTCCAGAATACTGTATCAATTCACCATGACATCAGGAAGATGATGCCAAGATTTGCAAGTGAATTAGATTTGAGTGAGGGAGGGCTATGCAAAGTCACCAGCCTCACTCTCTCCTCCAAAGCCAGTGGCAAGATATAGATCAGGAAGACAGGAAATTGCACCAGATACTGTTGGAGACCTTGGCCTTTTAAGTTAAGGTCTTACCTACATCTCAGTTTGACTGAGGCATACAACAACCTGTGAGTAGTACTAGCTGCCCCACTGGGGACCCAACTGGCCAGTTCCAGTTGGGCAATACAACTTGCTTCTTTCCTTTCTTTCTTCCTTCCTCCCTTCCTTTCCTTCCTTCCCCGCTTCCCTCTTCCACAGAGAGAATCATATCCTTACCTGTAGGTGCTCTGTTGAATGTAATATAAATTTTGATCACTGAAACCTTGCAAGAAATCTTGGGATTTAGAGGCTAGATTTCTTTCTCAAGGACCACGCCTTAAAACACAATCACTCTGACTCTCACTAATTGGCCAATAATAGGTCCCAACCCAAGCCTCACTTGGATTTTTGGGGGCCCCGATGGCTCAAAGTGAACGTAAATAGCAATTATTTCTGTTTTGGCCAGAAAGTGAGGGTCTTCCCCTCCCAGATGGATTTTTTTTTTTAACTAAGTAAAATAAGACATTCATTGCCTCATTTCTTTTTTGTTTGTTTGTTTTTTAATTTTAATTTATTTTCTTGGTTACATCATTCATTTCCACAAGGTTTGGAGTTACAAATTTTCTCCCCTTTTTCCCCCTACCCCCCAGCCCAGAACATTGATCACACT
>CM053595.1:103521930-103564042 GCA_028646575.1 Pseudocheirus occidentalis | reverse complement strand
CTTCTAGGCATTCTTCAAGTGTCTTGGAAGCATTTGGTGTGGGAGTTCTGACTGGGTTGTCTTCCTCCTGTTTCATGCTTTGATCCTTTTTGTCCACAAAAAAAGGATTCTAGAGTTTTATTGCTGTTCTTATTTTGCTTCTTTTTCCTCATGTTGGCCAGTCAGTTAATTGATTGGTTGTTTTTTTTTAGCTCTGTGAAACTGTGCTTCCAGGGGGGAAAGCTCTGTTCCAAATCGCTGGGGTTTTCCTAGCTGCCAGAGCTATTAGAGGGGTGTTGCAAGTCCCCCCAGCTTTGGCTTGCTGGAAGCTCACCCCACCACCACCACCACCAAAGACCACGATCCAGATCCAGGCCGCTCAACACAAGAGCACTTAGCCCTGATCAATCTATTCAGCCCCCCTGCAGAGTCTGCAGGCCAGGGGCTCTGAAGCAGCCCAGTGGGGGCATCCTTCCCCCCCCTTACAGTAGTTTCTGCCCTTCCCCCACTGCTTCCTTGCTCTGGGGGTAGATTGGCCGAACTGCTTTTTCTCCCCCAGAATTAGCTTGAAAGCTTCACTCACTTTCACTGACCTTTAATCCTGGCTTATGCAGATTGTCCAGGTGCTTTAGATCTTCTCTGAAGTAGACTCACCTGTGGCTTGGGAGGCTTGGCTCCTCCAGGCCTCCCGGGAGCCTGGGCACATGGTGGTTTTAGGCTGGGCTGGTCTCAGCTCCCAGCCTGGGATGAGCCCCTCCAACCAGCTGCCTTTCTCTAATCCCTTTTTCACACCTTTCTTTAATCCCTGTTTTTCACACCTTGGTAGAGTGGAGGTGATAGAGGCAGTAGATCTTCTCTCTTGTAGACTGGCTGGGGCTGGCTCCTTCCTACTACCCTGGGGCCTTGCCGGGGTTTTGGTTCCAAGCTGGGCTGGCCTGGGCTCGTGTCCTGCCACGATGATCCCCTGCTGCCGAGCTACCTTCTGCGAGAGATGTATTTTCTGTATTTTTTGAGTTTGAGAGTCCTAGAATTTGTCCAGTGTCATATTTTTATGGGTGTTTAGGGTGGCTGCGTGGGAGCTGTGGGATGCTGCTGCTTCTCCGCCCCTTACTTCACTCTGTATCAGCTATATTCATCCCTCCATGTTTCTCTAAATTCCTCATTTTAGTCTTTTGTGGTGCAGCAATATTTTATTGCATTGACTTTTCACAATTTGTTCAGCCATTCTCTAGTCTGTGGATGCTCACTTTGCTGCCAGTTCTTTGACACCATAAAAAGTGCTTCCCTGTTTCTATTTTTTTAAAAAAATGTGCTGATACCTTTTATTTTTGCATCACATTCATTTCCGAATGTATATCCGCATTCCTTACACTTGCAGCAAAGGGTAATGTGCCCCATCTCCTTCTCTTGCAACAAAGATTTTTTAAAGGAGGGAAACACTTTTCGGCCAAACTAATCTGGTCAGCAACCACATCTGCTAACATATATAATATTCCATATTCATAGCTCCCCATTCCTGAACTGAAGGGAGGACGAACCCACCTTTCATTTTAAACAGGACCTTCGATTCAGTGACCACATATTAGAGAGGGCTTGAGCTAGGAAGCATACATTCACATACAGGTCAGAACTTTGAACACCTCCCCCAATGCCAACATTTAAATGTTCTCATCCATCCTCGGTGAAAACTCTAAAGGCAGCCCCATTCCTTTGCACATGCACAAGTGGGGTGGCCTGCAGCTGAGAGGTTCCCTGCTTCCTGGATGAATTTCTGCTTCTTAGAGAGAAGACACAGCTAGACTTGCATGGCCTTCACCAGGAAGGCTCTTGAGGGCATCACCCCTCCATCACAGGTATAGCCCCATCACCTGCCCTGGGATAGAGTGCGAAGAGCATTAGGCTAGGAGTGAGAAGGCTTGAGTTCAAGGGCTACTTGTGTTGGGGCTAGCTGAGTGGCCTTGGGTGAGTTATTTGGCCTCACTATTTGTTGTTGGGGATAATGATACCTTCCCTGGCTACCTCACAGAGATATTGTGAATAAATACTGGGAGTCATTTGTGGGAGGTCCTGTACTGATCCCGGGGACTAATAATCTGAGTTCTAGAGCTTAAGGAAGAAATTAGGAGTGATGGAGAGAAGAGATGACTTGGAAATTCTCTGTGAAGTTCTTAGAGTTGACAGGCAGTACAGCGTACTGGACAGGGAGTCAGAAGACGTAGCTGATAGACTCAGCAAAGGCACCAAAGAGATGGGGACCTTGGGCCAGTTATCCCGCTCTGGGTTTCAGCTTCTTCAGTGTTAAAATAAGGAGGGCCTGGACTAAATGGTCTCCGAGCTTCTTTCCAGTTCTGACATTTGATGCATCTAGGAATTCAGAGGATCTTTGTGAAACTGTTTATTTCCCTGGCCTCCTGTTTATTGTCTGCAAATGACTGGAGAATCAAACCACCCCCATGTGAGAAGCTAAACCTAGAGGGAGGGGAGCTGCCATGTTGGCCAGACCCACCAAAGTGGGGTAGGAGCTCCCTCTAGTGGCCAGATTCCTGCATTCCCTAATGAAGGCAGGATTCCAGGGCCGGGGCTAGCTCACTGGTGGACAGACAGCAAGGTAAGCATTCCTTCTGAACTCGGGACTGCAGCAGAGCATGACATCTGCCAGGTGAAGAGTCATTTAGGTTGCAGGAATGGGATGGATGCCAAGTGGAGCTGACTTACTTGTAAATATTTGAGATGGGGAGGAGGGCAGGAGGTGGGGCAGAAGCTGGGGGTGGGACTTGGAATGATTAGAGGGAACACCTTCCAAGCCCTCTAGAGCCCCCTAGGATCCAGGAGGAGGGAGATTGCTGGTGAGTAGTTCCTATTTGAAATGCTTCATTTCATGACTTAGCTGCTCAGGAGCCTCTGGAACCAGCACAGTCCGGAGGCAGTTGGCAGTGAGTACTCAGTTCCACAGAGCAGAGAGGTTCCTAAGTGTTCCCATTCATTCAGCCACTCACATGGTGCTTGCCCAGTATTGGGAGGCACAGAGATTGGCTCTGTGGATGAATAGCTTTCCTTTTTGATCACTCAAGGCTGCACTCTGTTTGAACTGGAGCACCCGGATGCCTCTTCCCTGGAGCCTCCTCTCCTCTCCTCTCCTCTCCCTCCCACACCCATCCCCTCTCTAATAGCCATCAGACAAACAGTGTTCCCAAAGATGCAAACATTATTTGTGCAGCTTCCCCTGGTGGTGCTGGCCTGAAGGCTGAGGCTCGGGGTTGGCATTTGGCAGCTTCTCTGGTGGGGGAGGGGGAGGGTGGGAATGTTGCTTTTGGAAGGGACATCTATGTTTCTGGAGCAGCTGGGGGTACTTTGGGCTGCTTCCATGGCCTTCACTAGGGAGCAGAGGCTGGCTGCCACATTGGCTGCTGCCACAGCATCCAGGAATTAATCATTTGATGAGGATTTCCCCTCAGCTCTGTTCAGAATGTGCATTGAATAGAATTCTCATGCACTGGTTCACTGGGGGGCCAGAGGAGAATCCTGGAAAGGCCTTGGTTTTTCTCCTTTTGTCAGGGACAAAGGGTCTGATGTTAAAGATGGAGGCTTTCACTATTGGGCAAAGACTGACAAGGCAGGTGGCAAGCCAGCTCTCCTTACAGGTCATCAGCTTAGAGGATGACTTTGGATCGCCCCGAATGTCTGATAACACCCTAGAAGAGAGCTGGCTGAATGGCAAGCTCGTTAGGTAGGGAGACCTCGAGGAAAGGGCTGTGGCCTTAGAATCAGAAGTCCTGGGTTCAGGGTCTGATGCTCACTCACTGTGTTATGTTGGGCAGTGCAGTTCCCCTCTTTCCTCATCCATAAAATGAAGGACTTAGCTGATCTCTGAAGTCTCCTCTGCCTTTTACATTGTCCAAACTGTGAACTGCAATTGGGGGATACTGGTGCAAAGAAGACCTTGGGCTCTTAACATTCAGTACCTTAAGAATACCTCTTGGGGAAGAGCAGACCTGGCTGCTTGGTTCTGAGACCTTGGCTGATCTTCCATTATTGGCAGCAGCAACAGAAAGTGCTTGCAGAATGAGGAAGGCTTAGTTAATCCTATTCTAAATACCACAAGGTTAATAATAACAACCAGCATTTCTGTACCACTTAGAGGTTTGCAAAGTACTTTATGTACATCTCTTCCTTTGATCTTCACAGCAACCCTGTGAAAGTTATTATTACTGTTCCCATTTTATAGATATGGAAACTGAGACTGAAAAAGCGCCTGAGGCGGGATGTTAATTTCAATTTTCCTGACTCCAAATCTAGCACTCTCTCCACTGTGTGACCTAGATTCTATCCTTGGCCCTCAAGGAGATTATAAAGTCAGAGCCTAGATAGACTGACAGATCACAACATCCACCTAAATTTTTTGGTGAAATTTTGAAAATCACAGACCCTTCCTCAGAATTTTTTTAATGAATGAAATAAAATGCAGAGGATTATAAAGGAAAACAAAAGTTTAGTAAAAAAAAAAATGGCCTTCTTAGGGGTCTGTGGGTCCCAGGTAAAGAACTGTGGCCTAAAGATGTGTGTCTGGGGCTGGATTAATGGTACCGCTGACATCCATGTGCATAGGATTTATTGTGGTTGTAGGTAGGTTAGTGATTCAATTCAATAAACATTTTTTCCTGAGCTTTTGCTGTATACAATTTAGCAAAGGACCATGGGGGATACTGAGGTGGCTCAGATCACATCGTTGTGCTCATAGAGCTTAAGGAGAACAGAAACTTAGAGAAAGGAGAATGTCATAGAATACAGGAGAGGGGAGAGATAGAGAGCTCTGGGAACACAGGAGGGAGGATATATTGGTTTCCATTAAAGTCATTAAAGAGAGATTTTTGGAAGAAGGGCAGTGCAGTAGAAAGAGCCCAGGCTTTGGAGTCAGAGTACATATTCTGCCTCTGATGCCGACTGCTTGTGTGACCTTAGGTCAGTCACTTCTGTAGATCTGTTTCCTGATCTATAAACTGAGGGGGTTGGACCAAATGATCTCTGAGGTCCCTTCCAGCCCTAAATTTATGACCCTGTGAACTCAAGGTTTTAGAGCTTAGACAGTCTCACACATAGCAGCTGCCCAATTAAATATTTGTTGAATTGTAGTGAAACAACATTAGCTGGGGAGACCTGTGTGCCAGCCCTGGCTCTACCAATGATTGATTGTGCCATCTTAGACAAGTTACTTAATCTCCTAACTTCTCTGGACCTTAGTTTCTTCATAGGTAAAATGAATGGATTAGACTAGATGACCTCAGATACATCCTGAATTTAAGGCTTAGAGCTTGAGATCTAGTTGGGGTGATTCATTTCTATTAAAAAGTGACTAATAGGCAGGACACAAGGAGGGACTCGTGGTTTATTTAGACAGTAAGTGGTTTAGATGGATCAGGTGAGAAACCTGGGGAGTGAGGTAAAGCCCACGAGGAGAGATGGTTCAAATGAACAAGAATGAACAGAGGGTGTTCTCTGTGAGGGTAGAGGTAAATAGTATGGGCAAACTGGAGATTGGAATGCACACATTTCATTGACTTTTTAGTGGTCCCATAAGCTGGGACAGGTCTGCAACAATCAAGAGGAATTTGCTTTACCAATCAGAGGAAGAGAAAGTGCTTGAAGATACAAGGTAGGGGGGAACAGGATGAACCAGAAACAGCTCCAGAGGGTGGTATAGCTGAGCACAGAGCCATTCGGGTGCAGCCCACGTGGGTTTTCTGCCACATAGCCAACGGAAGGCACGTGACAGTCAGCAGTGGCTGGGCCAATTCTTCCCCACGGTGCCTGCTGACAGTTTTCAGTTTCTGTAGCTCTGTTGGCATGACAAGGTATATAGAGTCTGCCAGAGTCAACACATGGCCTCCAACTCCCTGCCTCATCTTCGCTTGCCTCTTAGAAGGCAGGAAGAAGTCCTAGCTGTTCTCAGACCTGCTGCCTTTTTTCCTACTTGCTGCTGCCACCGCCAGGTCCAGCATTCAGATGCCAGGTCTTTTGGAGACTGAATGTGGTGCATTCAGAGATAGTTAAGAAGAAAGGACTTTTGGCAAATGACTTCTCTCTGCCAGTTTTCTAGTCTGTCAAATGGCAGTCGTGGTAATTGTGGTACCTACCTCACAGCATTAGTAGGACAATGAAATGAAACGATGGACGGGAAGGAGCTGGACAAAAGGCCCTGGAGAGTGTTAAACAGATAGGAAGTATTTATGTAATCCTGGAATTGGAGCAACTCCTCTGAATTAAGGACTCAAGGAATGATTTGGGGATTGCCTCTCGTAAAAATTTTCTGGCTTGTTCTCTGCCCAGGGAAACCCTGGAATGTTCAGTGTCTGACTCATTTTGAAAATCCCTCTAGAATGTGCTTGACCTAGGGAAATCCTGGGTACCTCAGTATCTGGCTCATTTGACTTCCTCCAAAGGGTTCTTAGCACCCCACAAGCCCTCAGATGAGCAAGGCTTTTTTATTTAGATAACAAAAATGCAGGAAGGACTTGTACCTGAGCCTATAGATAGGGGAGAAAAAATCCTCCTCACTTTTCTGTTAAGACTTATACCATCTTTCTGACTTAGGGTACTATACTGTATGACTCTGGGGTATTAGAATCAACCTTCTCACCTCCTCCCCAACCAGACAACGCGTGATTGCTGGGTCCAACAAAGGACAACGTCCAGTAGAGGACAAGGTCCAGCTTGGCTTCTCCCCATAGTGGTTCTACATCTCATTAGCTCTTGGTTCTTGCCTTTCCTCTAGGCTCTGCTGCCCTGATCTGTCTCGCCTTGCCAGCTGACTGGCCTACAAGTATTCCTCTGCCAGGTCAGCAGGCCACATAGACTTTGTGTCCTACATCTCACACCTGTCTCCAGGTCTGGGCACAGCTTCCCATCTCCATCTTGCACTGGCAACTTGCCTCTGTAATAATAAAATAATATAAGTTCTTCCCACCTATTAACAGGCCTCCCATGGAGCCCATTAAGGGAAGCTTGATTAGGGGAGGCTTGTTTTTTAAGGAAGGCCCATACCTTTTGTTACTTTGTATTTAGGTGGTGGGTCATGAGGGTTGTGATGCCCTCTGACCTTGAAGAAGGATATATATACGTTAAGGTTAGCATTTTGTTTGGGGGCTCACTCATTGAAGAGTGTTCCTGTGGTGTGATCAGATGAGACTCTGGGTAACCATTAAGGACCCCCGCCAGCTTTGAAAAATCCAGATATTCATGCTTCTCTCTCTGGTAACTATGTATGGATTGCTTTGGTAAGACAATTGGATCTGTCTGTTGATCTGTGCTAATTTCTCAGACAGTTAGAAGCTCTATCTATTGGTCTTCATTTCTCTCCTTGTATTTTCTTTGTATTTTCTCTGAAGTTCAGGGTGGTGACTTTTCCTCTGAACTAGTGAATGTAATTGAAAAAGATTGTTGACCCCTTAAACAGTTATCTTTCCTCATAAAGCAGATCTATGAGCTAGCAGCCATCCTGGGTATGCCAGTATAGTTGCTGCTACAGCCTCCAAAGGTCAGGTGAGTGCAGTGGCCTTGAACAAAGCTTAGCACACCCATCCCTTGCTTCCCTGCTGCTACCTCCCCATCTGGGTTTACTCTTTATGGCTCACATGTTCCCTTCTGCGTAGAAGCAGTTATTCTCTTGAACATGTAGCCCAGGAGACCCCTGTGCTTGTTAAGACAGGTTTACTTCCTTGGGGTGGGGGGGAAGGACACATACCCACTGCATTTATTTTAAAGATCTTTGACTTCATTAGTCTGATTATTCTCTCCATTGCATCTTTTGCTCAATTGCCTCTATAAACTTCCCTTCCCCACCCTGCTCCTCCTCCTTATACTCACCACCACGAAGCTAGCTAACATTTATACAGCCCTTTAAGGTTTACAAAGTGCTTTGCACATTTGACGATCACAACAACCTTATATCCTGTAAGGTAGGTGGTGTCTTTATCCCCATGTTACAGATGAACAAATTGAGGCAGGCCATGGTTAAGGGACTTGCCCATAGTCACACAGTGCTCAAATTTCTCAAACAGGAATTTGAAATCAGGTCTTTCTACCTCTCCCACTCTATGTGCTGCCATCTCCTAACTGCTAAACCTTAAGGACCTTGGGAAAAAGCAGGATAGATACAGCACTGGAGTTAGGAAGACCTGCATTTAAATCCTGCTTTAGATACTTAACAGTAGGTCATTTAATGTCTCCAGGCCTCAGTTTCCTCATCTGTAAGACAAGAAAGTTGGTCTCAATACCCTCTACTAGGGTTCTTTGCCTCCTCTAAATCTATGTTCTTCTAGAAGTTTCTGTAGCCAAATGCTTCATCATACTGTAGGCAGTCTGTTCTTGAGTCTTTCTCAGCTTAACTAGGGCTAATCCTAGGCCAGCAGACATCAAGTTTATCATTGTACCTATTCTTGAAGCCTCTCCAGCTTGGTAGCACCTGACAGAGCTTGGGTTCAGCTCTCCTTGCCTTCTCCTACTCCTCCATGACCAAGAATGAGAAGAAGACTTTGATGAAGATGTCATGATGTACTTAAGAAACACTATGGCATGGGGATGAGAGAAATGGTCTTGAAACCAAGGAGACGTGGACTCAAGTCCTGCTTGTGATACATACTGACTGTGTGACCCTGGGCAAGTCATTTCTAGCATCCCAGTTAGTGCTCTGATTCTTAAGTGCCAGCCTTCATTGGGAGAAAGAGTTTCTTCGTTTATTAGTTTTTAGTACCAGTGAAATCACAAGTCTGTTTTCCGTCTCTTTTTGTGTATGTGGCTGAGATGAATCCAGGGCTAAAGTAACAGAACTGACAGGAGTAGTTCTGTTTATCAGGTGTATTTTAGTCACTACTTATTTGTATGAGATTCTCTTAGGGCTATAGCAAAAAATTAAATAGGGGTATTTCCTACTGAATTAATGTCCAAACATGTGAGGGCTTTTATTTCTGGGAATGTGGTGAATTTTGCAGGATCAGAACCTCTGTACTCCTAGTCTGCTGAGATTAGTTCTTCCATGGGCTCTGGTCTGGTTTGCTCTGTAATGCATAAATATGGGGGCCATTGTCATGCTGGTCCTGGTGCTTTGAAACCTCTGGGCTGCTCTCCATTGGCCTTTTCCTAGTCCTGATCCTTTCTGACTGTTGATAACCCTTGCTTCCTAGATATTTTTTTCCTCTGGGTTTTTGTGACACTGTTCTCTCCTACCTATGATTGCTCCTCCTCAGTCCCCTTTGTTTGATCGTCCTTCACCTCATACTATGAGTAACCATGGGTGTACTGCAAAACTCTGTCCTGGGCCCTCTGCACTTATCTCCACATTCTCTCTGTGTCTGTGTCTGTCTTTTGCACACGCACGCATGCATGTGCAGACACATGCACACACACACGCGCACACACACACTCCACATAGATGCAGAGTTTCTTCTTGTCTCTTTCCACCCACCCCATGAGTGCATTTATCGTCTCTATTGAGATGACTTACAGATTCAGGCACTAGTTGGGCATTTTTAACTGGATGTCCCGTAGGCATCTCAAACTCATCACATCAAGAACAGATTTCACTCTCTTCCTCCTCAAGCCTACCCCTTTCCCTCTACTTCTCTAGTCAGTAAATGTTTAATACGAGGCTAACATGGCATTTACTATGTGATGATGTACCAAGCAGTGTGCCGAGCACTTTACAGTATTATCTCACTTGGTTCTTACAACAGTCCTAGGAGGTAGGTGTTGTTCTTATCCCTGTTTAAGATGAGGAAACTGAAGTAGACAAATGTTAAGTAGCTTGCCCACAGTCACATGATGCTGGTAAGGGCCTGGGGCTGGGTTTGAACCTAAGGGCTTGCCGTGTGCTGGGTGCTGCACCATGCACTGGGGATGCAGAGAAAAGCAAAAACGTGGTCCCTGCCTTCTAGGACCTTACGCTCTAATGGGGAGATGCAAGGAAGTTGTACAGAGAAGTTATATGCAGTGTAAATGGAAAATCATTCTTTCTATTGGGGCCACCACCATTATCCAGTTTGGCAGCCTTGGAGTCATGTTCAGCTCCTCCCTCCCCTTCACCCCAAATGTCCAGTCCGTTACCACTTCTTGTTGAGTCTGCCTGCATGTGACATCCCTGTCATCCCGGGGCATCCCTCAGCACCTGTTTCCTGGGATATCATGATAGCTCCTTTCTGGGTCTCTTGGCCTCAAATCTCTTCCTTCTCCAACAGGTTTTCCACAGTTTGTTTTCCTAAAGTGCTGATCTGACCATGAACCACCTCTCATTATTCAGCAAATTCCAGGGGCTCTCTGTTACTTCTGGCATCAAATATAGACTTCTCTTGGGCTTTCAGAACCTTTAAAATTGAGCCCCAACCTGCCTTTCCAGCTTTGTTTGGCACCGTTCCCTTTCATGCATGCTGCTGACTTGGCTGTGTTGACCTTGCCATTGCTCTCCCTCCATGATGCTCTGTCTCCCTTGCACGGGCCTCCCTATGCCTGGAAGTCACTCCTCTTTCCCTCCACAGCTTAGCATTCCTAGCTTCCTTTGAACATCACTTTCTTCATTAATTCTTTCCTGATCCTTCCCATCTTCACTGCCTTCCCCTGCCTCCCCATAACTACTTTTTTGGGGGTACCTACTTACCTATGTATAGTATCACCCGTGGTTGAATGTAAGACCCTTGAGGACAGGACCTGTTTCCTTTTGGTCTTTCTAACCACAGTGCCTGACTCCTAGGGGCTTACCACACATTGATGGATGATTAGATTGATTGGTGGTACGAGCAGTATCACTTTGGTTTGTGCAGGGTTGCTTCCTTTGTTTTATAACATTTGATTTGAGTAATGCTGTTTGACAGCCTGGAACTTGTGGGCATTTGTGTCTCCTTGACAGGCAGGGATCATTTAGTTGACTTGAAGCTTTAAAAATGAAACTGAGGCACACTCACTTTCTCATCCTCTGCCTTTTCTAGCCTAGCCACTTTCCTAGGAGAGACATGGATTCTTCCACCCTTTTATTTTTTTCTCTCCCAGGAACTCATCTACTTTGGCTGGAATCCCGATCCCTTTTGGGGCTTTGGAATTTCTGTGTCTTTAAGATGCATGCCTGTGGAGCATAGAAAATGTTGTCTGTATAATGCCTCATAAACATCATAAGCATACGACAAGCGTCATTAAGTAGTCTAAGGATCTGCTGCCAGTGATGATGCTGACCCAGGGTTCCCACATCTGGGGCTGGGCCTCACTCCAGCTGTCTTCTCTGTCATCCCCAGTGCCATGCCCCCAGACCTCAGGGAAAATGCTTAGTGCCCTGGCTGCATGAGCCTGGCTGCATGAAATCTTGTGATATGAGTCATCACATATAGCATGTTGTGCCTTGCTAGGCCCCAGGGTTCTTTGGAAGTGCTACAGAACTTCTCAGCCACAGTAAAGACTTTCTTCTTGTTCTCCTCTTCATCCCTCCCTCCCTCTTCTTCCTTTTCCCCCTCCTCTTTTTCTCTCCTCCCCTTCTCCTGTTTTCTCTCCCTCTTCCTCTTCCTCCCCTTTTCCTCTTTTTCCTCTTTTCCCTCTCCTCCTCCTCTCTCCCTCCCTCTCCCTCTTCTCTTGCTCTTTCTCCCTTTCTTCCCTCCCCTCCCCTCTTCTTCCCCTTTCCGCTCTTCCTCCTTCTCTCTTCTTCCTTTCCCTTCCTACCTCACTTTTCTTCTCCTTTTCCCTTTTCCTCCTTCCCCCTCTCCCTCTTTCCTTCTTTTCCCTCTTCCTCTCCATCCCTCCCTCTCTCTGCCCCTCTTCCTCTTTCTCTCTGTCTTTCCCTCTTCCTCTCTCTCTGTCTCTTTCTCTCTCTTCTTTTCTTTCCCTCAACTCCCTTTGTAACCTCCCCTCCAAACTTTTAGCCTTACCACCATTGCACAGCAATCACCAAAGGAAGTGACTGTGTTTTCTCTTGGGATTACTGTGTCCTGTATCCCCAGAAGAGATCTTTTTCCCAAGTTCACCCTGGGAAGTGTAGCAACACCAAGATCAGACCTGCACAGCCTTGGCCCAGCGGCTGTTCCCTGTGCCTAGAATGTTGTTGCTTCCTACCTTCACCTCTAAGAATCTCTGACTTCCTTTAAGAATCAGAGGTTCAGATACTGCCTTCCAGGAGGCCTTTCCTACCCCTTCCCTTCTTCCTCTTGCTCTCCCTCCCCCAGCTGTTAGTGCCCCCTCCTCTACGGTTATGTGTTCTATGTGTGTCTTCCTGTTCATGGACATAAGCTTTTAGTGGGCTGCCTCTCATCGCATCCCTGGCACATATCATAGTGCCTAGTACATAGTGAGTGCCTAATTAATATTTGTTGATTGATTGGACTCAAAATGAGCTTTTAAAAAAACTTTTTTTGTGGTATAAATATGTGCCTCAGTTTCCTTGTCTGTTGAATGAGAGGCTTAGACCAGATAACTCTTAAGGTCTCTCAATTTTTTATATTCTGAAGACCTTTATAGTGCAAAGATTCTTATGTTCTATGATCCTTTGTTTCTAAGATTCTTGTCCTTGTTTCTAAGACTGTCTTATCAGTTCCCATGGGATGGTGGCTTTACTCTTGGAACTCCTGCCCAAGATTTTGTACCTGCTAGCCTTGCTTAGATTGATGGGAGGCATTGGCATTACCTAGAGGCTGGGAACTGGCCCCTGAGTAGCCTCCCCAGAGATCTGGAGGACTAGGAAGTAGTCTCCCTGTGCTGCGTGGCACATGCTCCTCCTCCAGGCTAATCTACAACAGCAGTGGGGTCCTTTGCTGTATTAACTGGAACCGCTCATTAGCTCAGTGGATAGAGTGCCGGACTTGAAAGTCACAACCCTGTATTCATAATCCTTCCACACTTTACCTCTCTCTTTTAGCCCCTGTTTCTTCATCCACATGATGGGTCTGATAATGACACCTACCTCTGGGACTCAAGAATGTCTCTTAGCTCATGAGTAGCATAACTGGAACTAGAACCTGGATCTCCTCACTGCCAACTCAGGGCTTTTTTCTCTGCACCCAAGCTTTGGAAACGCCCTGGCTTTTAGGGCTCTGTTCTAATTTTGTGTGCCATTTAGATGGAAAAGCAATTGAATGAAGTCCCCATAATGGACCTGAGTGAAGGCAGTTCTGGATCTTTGACCATTCATTGAGATACGCATTGGGTATGTGATGGCTGAGGCTGTGACTCTTAAACAGGGGGCAGCACAAAGGCTGATGGAGAAGAGCCTCAGTTGGCCCAGCCGATGACAGATGTTCCAGAGGCAGAATGTGCAAGATGGCTAGAAGGATAACGTGCTTCAGCTCATCCTCCCTACTTCCTTCTGCTACATGACTGGCCTCTATATGACCCCTTCTCCGCACCCTCCTTGCTCACAAGTTGGTGCCCTGATTAGCTGATGCTCTGAGCCTACTACTTCACCCTCGTATTCTATGCCTTTGTAAACTCTTTAGGCAATGAGTAGAAGAGAATAAGCATTTAAAAATTAATTTAATTTTTTAAAATTTATTTTTAGTTTTTACCACTTACTCTTATAAGATTTTGAGTTCTAAATTTTCTCCCTCCCCAAGACAGCATGTAATTGGATATAGGCTATCTGTGTACAATCATGAGAATAAATGTTTTTTAGGCACCTACTAGGTGCCAGACACTTTACTAAGCACTTAATAAATACCTTGTTTGGTGCTCACAACTCTGCAAGGTAGGTGCTGTTATTATCCCCGTTTTACAGTTTGGGAAACTGAGGCAGAGTTGTTTTGTTTTACGTGACTTGCCCAGGGTCATGTAGGTAGTAAATGTCTGAGGCCAGATTTGAACTCTGGTCTTCCTGACTTAAGCTCAGTCTACTGTGCCCCTCAGCTGTCAGGAAATTATAATAGCATTTATACAGGCTCCACTATGTGCCAGCACATATTTTGACAAATATCATCTCATTTTGATCCTCACAACAACCTTATGGGGAAGTGCTATTATTATTCTCATTTTTACAGTTGAGGAAACTGAGGCAAACAGAGGTTGTGATTTGCCCAGTAAGTGTCTGAGGCAAGATTTGAACTCATACCACCTTGACTCCAGGCCTAGCTACTTTACCATCTGGCTGCCTAATGAGAGTAATCAGGGGAATGGGTAGTAAAACTCTTCTTCTACCCTCTCTGCAGAGGCCATGATTTAGGAGGCTTTTCTCTTAAGCCTCTGTTTCTTCCTCCAACTCTACCCAATGTGTATATGTGTGTATGTGTGTGTGTGTATGTATATATATGCATAGTTGTATATATATATATATATGTATATATGGAGCATCTCCTATGCTAGCTATATATGCGTATGTGTGTATATGTGTATACATATATGTATGTATATGTAGATATGTATGTATAATGTGTGTGTATGTGTGTATATGTATAGCCACCTCCATGATCTTTTACTACATTTGATGTTTTTGGTTCACTTTTATCTCTATTAAGTTTAAGCTTATCAAATCTGATCATCGTTCTAGATTATCAAGAGTTTTTAAAAGATCTTGATTCTCATGCAGTGTTTTAAGTAAGCTTCCCAGTTTTCTAAATCAAGTCATCTATGCCTTGATTAAATGAGATATTTGTAAAGAGCTTAGTATAGTGCATAGCAGAGTATGAGCTTTAATAAAAGCTAATTTCCTTCCTTCCCTTCCTCCCTCCCTTCTTTCCTTCTCTCCTCTCTCCCTCCCTCTCTCTCTCCCCCCTCTGTCTCCCTCTCTCTCTTTGTCTCTCTCTTTCTCTCTCAGTGTCTCTCTCTCTCTCTCTCTCTCTCTCTCTCTCTCTCTCCCCCCCCTTTCTTCCCTCCCTCCCTGCATTCCTCTCTCCCTTTGTCCCTTCCTTTCTTTCTTCCATCCTTCTTTCCTCTCTTCCTTCCTCCTACCTTCCATTCTCCCTTCCTCCTTCATTCCCGTTAGTCTTCCATTCACCATGTGTTCTCAGTGAAGCCATGCTGCCTTATAGCAATCACCTCTTTTTCTAAGTGTTCCCAAACCATCCCTTTAAAAATGGGCTCTAGGATGTTGCCAAGAATTGACGTCAAACTTTCTGACTTTGAGTGTGTGGACACATCTATTTCCTTTTGCCTTTTTTTTTAATTCCCAGCATTTGTCTCCAGTCATGTGACACCTTTCCCATTAGTTGCTATTAATGACTGCAATCCTTTGTGCTCAGTCTTTCTGTGCCCTGGGATATGGCTTTTCTGGGGGACCTGTTGAAGTAAATTCACCAGGTGCTTTCTTATCTTTTCCTCACTTGCCTTGAGTTGAACTTCCAGTTAGCCAATTTTATTTTGTCTTTCGAGAGTTGAGTAGTTCTGCCTTCTTCATCTGTTATCTTCTCAGTCAATCCACAAGGTAATCATCTCTATTCTTCGATGATCTTAAAAATGCTTTTTTTGTTGTTGTTCTAGCATTCATCATCAACCTCCTGACATTATTCTTACCTAGCTTACTCATTGGTTATTCACCCTCAATTACCCTCTTATAAATTAATCAATGAATGCTTTTCTTCTGAGATTACTTTTTATCCACTCTGTATGTATCTTGTATACATATGGTTGTGTACATGTTGTCTCCTTTGTTAGACTGTGTGCTCTTTGAGGTTAGGGACCATTTTTTGGTTTTCTTTATGTCCCTGGCACCTTGCCCAGGATGTAGCAGGTGTTTAAGCAATGCTTATTCACTGTCGACTGACTGTATCCACATAAGCCCCTTTTCTTCCACAGAGTTGTTCATATTTGCATGGTTAGAATAGTTTTCTTAAGGGCTTCCTATTTCTTTCCTCACTAAACTTTTGGCCCATAGAATCCTATCCATCTTTTCTATAATATCTTTGGAATCTCTTTCCCCAGAAATATTTTTTTCTAGAGTACATGCCTCCTCCTTTTTTTTTTTTTAATCACACACTAAAATATGGAGTGGTTACTTCCTCCCAAAGTTCCCATGATTTCTAATTCAGTAACCAGTTCCTTCTTGTTGTCATCAGATGTAGATTCATAAATGCTGCTGTAGCAGAGGGGAAGGGGTGATTAGTTGTGTGATTAATCTGGGAACAATTCCTGAAGGGGGTAAAAATTCTAGAAACCGGGATCTGAAAATGAAAACATTTCAGGAATGTTTTGAAGGATGGGAGTTGTTAGTTAAGTTGTTTTGGGGTGGGGGGTGGTCATGAGTCCTGTCTTCAGATATCTCAAAGGCTGTCATGGAGATGAGGGATTAGCCTTGTTCTGTGTAGCTCCAGACACCAGAGTCAGTGGGTGGAAGCTAATGGGAGTCAGATTTCAACTTCACATGAGACAGAACTTCCCAATAATTAAAGCTAGCCAGAAGTGGGATGATGGCGAACTCTTGTCACTGCAGTATTCAGGAAAAGTGAGGATGATTATCTTTTGAGGATGCCGGAAAAGGGGATTCCTGCATTGCAGGGGAAGTGGGATCAGATGACCACTAAGTTCTCTTAGAGCTTTAAGGTTTCAGGAGATGCTTTGAGGGAGATGCTACAAGGGAACGCTCAGAATAAGTCCCTGAAGACACCTGCAGTCATAGATATGTCTCCTAGCATCTGTTTTCAGGCATTCTCACTCTTCTAGGTAAGACAACAAAATGGGCTGGCAAGCCTTGGTGCTGTTTCCTTGGCACGAGTCTGGTTGACCACGTAGACCTTTGAGGGGGAGGCTCACTCAGCAGGAAGAAGGGCACTGCTTTATTTCAGAGCAGCTTTGGGGGAATACACTGTTCTATCTGGGCTGAATTTTTGGAGCCTCTAAATGCCAGACAGGACCTCAGTGATCTTCTGTTCTAGGCCACTCATTCTGTAGAGATGCAGCTAAGTGGCACAGGGGATAGAACACTAGACCTAGAATCAGAAGATTCCTCTTCCTGAGTTCAAATCTGTCCTCAGATGCTTAATAGCTGTGTAACCCTAGGTTAAGTCACACAACCCTGTTTGTCTCACTTTCTGTATCTATTAAATGAACTGGAGATAGAAATAGCAAACTGCATTACTATCTTTGCCAAGAAAACCCCAAACGGGGTTGTGAGTTGGATGACCGAAATAATTCAACAGCAAAAGCTGAGTCTGAGAGCAAGGACGTAATTTCTCAGGTTTCTGAACTCGGTTCTATATAAGAGTGCTACAGTGGAATTTTTCATCTCTCGGAGTTAAAAGAGACATGCTTTAGTTCAAGCCCTGCGCAAAGTATGTGTTGGTTTTAGTGTGAATACAGGTGTATTTGGGAGGAAGAGACTCCCAAAGAAATGCTGGGGCATGGGGTGGGGAAGGATTGTCAGAAACCAGGAGAGAAAATCCCGCTCTGCCTTCTGATCATCGGAGAGATGTGTAGCCCAGGGGCCTAGCCCCAGGACTAGCCAGCAGTGGGAGAGGCATGTTATATTGGGAGTCTGGGTTTGGATGCAGCCATGGTAGTTTCTGTGGTCTCTCAGTCTAGCTTCCTGGCCTTAAAGCTTGTATTTGGCAAGCCAGGCTCCCAGAGACCCCAGGTCTGCCAACAAAGATGGAGCGTCAGCCAGCTGGACAGTAGGATGGGCAACCTCTATGGCACCTGTCCATTCCTAGCTTGCTAGATTCTTGATTTCCATTGGCATCAGTCTTTCACGCCAGCCTGTGCCTTTAGGCAAGAGCTCCCCTGGGCTAGTGTCAAGAAACAGTTGTAGCCAGCAGCTTGGCTGTGATCTCAAATGCCATCAGCTCGAGTTAGCGGCAGGAAGGAGACCAGCTCTCATGTCTCTCAGATCCCCTTCTTGTGCTGTTTTTGATCTGCCGCTTTTGCTTCCTCTCCTTTTTCTCCCTTCCTCTTACTTCCCTTTTTCTTCATCCATTCTCATATCCCTGTGTTTCTTCCCTGGCCTTCCTTAGTCCTCTCCCTTTATCCCTAGCCACCTGACCTCAGTCTGCCTACCATGTCTCTCTTTACTCCTCACTCTTATTCCTACCCACTATCACAGACCCAGACTCTCTGTATCACCTGCCTTTCCCATTGCTGGCTAGTCCAGGGCCAGGCCCCTGGCTTGGGCATCTTTGTTGATCTGGGCCCTGAGGAGGGTGGGATGCAGGATAGATAGATGAGGAAAAGATGTGTAAGGAGCAGCCTTGGATCAATAAGATTAGTTTGGGATACTTGGGACAACAGAGAGAGAGGGTGAAAGAAGATAAGTGTTCCTTTGGGGTAAACCTACAACTTACTCCCTGGTTCAGGAAAGGGGTGTGATTGGGGACAGCGTTTTGGTTTGGCCCAGTCACTTTATACCCGGAAGGTGGTCTTAAAGTTGACTCTGTTAGTACTTCCCCTGTTGCTTTTTGGGAGGTGGGGGTACCTCAGGATGACTAGGCCACAGAAAACAAGGAAACTACCTTGTTTGACACATAGGCCCTTGACCAAGTGAGCCCTTATTTGATTTTGGTTTCATTTTTGTTAAAGAGCAGAGGAAAAAGACGTTGAGTGTAGTTGGTTTGAACTTGTGTTTTTATTGTATGGGGATAAGTAGAAGCACCAAGAATCCTTAGGTTTCTTTAATGCTTGGCCTTATTGGATGGAATTGTGGGAGTGAGAATTAGAGATCGTGACATCCCTGGAAATTCCCCTGGGGAGGGCAGGCATTGTCTGTCAGTGTTTACTTGCTGGTGGGTGGGATTGGATACTGTACATGCACCATCAAAAGGCAGCAGAGTCATTGAATCTCAGGACTGTGGAAGGAGCCTTTGAGAGCACCTATTCTACTGTCAGAGGGGAAAATGGAGATGCAGAGAGGATAGGTCACATAAGGAACTAGAAACTGAACTGAGACTGTGACAAGCCAGCTTCCAGCTGACTCTTCCTGCTACATCTTCTGTCACTCAGTGCACATTCATTTAGTGCCAGATACTGCACTAAACTCTGGGGAATATACAGAGAGGCAAAAGACAACCTCCCCAGCCCTGAGAATGATGACCAGGCTCCCTTGGCCTGAGATTTTATATCTGCCACCTCAAACCCAAATGGTAGAAACTCAGGTCACTTGGCCCCCATGTCAATGATTTCTGGAGGAGCCTGAGATGTGGCTGAGCTACTTATTTGACATTCCATGGGAAAGTATTGATGAATGGGTCCCTTTTGCCTGCTTCCCTGGGAGTGACTGGGAGTGACTTCCCTAGGTAGTGTCCCAACTGTTATAGCCTCACAGCAACCCTAAGAGGTAGGTGTTGTTATTGTCCCTCTTTTACAGGTGTGGAAACTGAGTTTGTCTAAGGTCACACAGCTTGTAAGTCTGAGTCAGGTTTTGAACTCAGGTTTTTCCAACTCCAAATCCCAGTGCTCAATCCACTGTGTCCCCAGCTGTTGTTAATATAGCTCTCCCAGTGCTGTGGGATGAAAGTTCTTTCTATTCTCCATTGGGGGCCAGAAATATCTAAGACCTCCTGCTAGAAAAAAAATGTAACAGGGGAAAGTAAGAAAAGAAGGTCATTGAAGCTTTTATTTTTTTTAGCATTTAAAAATATTTTTATTTCATTAAATATTTCCCAATTACATATAAAAGAATTTTAAAGTTAATTTATTTTAAATTTTCAGCATTCACTTTTATAAGATTTTGAGTTTCAAACTTCCCTCCTTCCTTTTTTCCCAAGATGGCATACAATCTGACATAGGCTATACATGTACAATCATATTAAACATATTTTCATGTTAGTCATATTGTGAAAGAAGAATCAGAACAAAAGGGGGAAACCACGAGAAAGAAAAAAACAAAAATAGAAAATAGTATGCTTAGATCTGCATTCATATTCCATAGTTCTTTCTCTGGAAGAGGATAGCCTTTTTTATCATCAGTCTTTTGGTATTGACTTACATCATTGCATTGCTGAGAAGAGCTAAGTCTATCAAAGTCAGCCATTGAACAATGTTACTGTTACTGTGTATAGTGTTCTCCTGGTTCTGCTCCCTCCACTCAGCATCAGTTCATACAAGTCTTTCCAGGTTTTTCTGAAGTCTGCCTGCTCATCATTTTTTATAGAACTATTATACCATTACATTCATATACCACAACTTGTTCGACCATTCCCCAGTTGATGGGCATCCCCTTAATTTCCAGTTCTTTGCCACCACAAAAAGAGCAAAGCATTTTTTTAGTGCACAGAAGCGAAGAGAGGTTAGTGAAAAACACAGACGAACTGGACAGCTTTGAATGTAACATGTTAAATTAGTATACTTGTGTACTTGGAGGAGGTAGCAAGCTGGGCTAATTGGCAGTTGCATGTATAAGCCATATGAAAATGCTTCTCTTATTTGATGTTTCTTCAATTCAGAATTTTAAAATAAAGTACACACACCCATGGGGGGGATTTTTGCTGCCCCTGCTCTCCCCCCTCCCCCAAAAGATTTGTCCAGGTAAAGGTTTGCAGTTCATGGGGCTGCCAGACTTCCTTGTCTGCTCTTTTCCTCCATCCTTGTGTCTCTGGGTTTTTCTATGAAAATAGGATTCTCTCTTCATAGCCTGTCAGAGTGTCCAGGGGGTGACTTGAGCCACAGTGATTGGGTATTTTCCTGGCTCTTCCTCAGACCAGGAAGACCATGAAAGGTATTGTTTGTTACCTGAGTAAAGATTTGTTCTATGTGCAGTAGCAGTTTACTCCTGATTGGCTCCAGTGGAGAAAACTAGTCTGAGATTTTTCTTGACTCTTAGTAAAAATGGTATAGCCAGCATTAATAGCAGGGAGTCTCCTAGAAAGGTCACACAGCTAAAGTGTTTTCCACTAAAAGTGTCTTTGAACGGAGACAATAATAATAAACAACAATATCTTGCATTTGTACAGTATGTTTTTTTTTCTTTTTGGTTCTTTCAGGTGGCATGATAATTTTAAGGTGAAGTGACTAGAGCAGTTTTCTCTTTTACAGAGAGGGAAACTGAGTCTGAGAGTCTTGTCTAAGGTCACATAGCTAGTTCATGATGGAACCAGGACTAGAGAATCTTGTATTCACAAAGGGAAATGTAGCTTCAGACAATGTGAAATAGGATAAGGAAAGAAAAATAATAGGTTCCCAGCAGGTTTAATTGTGTTTTTGTTCAGAGCACTGTGTGCATGTCTTAACCTGCAAGGAGACATGTATATGTGTTTGCCCCTGATTGTGGCCCCCAAGTTCCTTCTGGCTAAATGGGGAGGGAGGCCAGATGGGAGAAAATCCCAAGTTGATGCAGACAAAATGTTAACCCACAAATGGATAACTGAGATTGAACATAATTAAAATTTGTTCCTGTGTTTTGTGCCCAAGTGATCCACATGGTCTAGATCCTGCCTCATTCCCAGAACCTCTTCCAGGATGGTAGAACCTGCAGGATTCCTGGACTGGGTCATTCTCAGTCATTCCCCTGCAGCTGGGCCTGGTTATTGATTGCAAACAAAGGAGAATGACCTGTCCTTTCCCTTGCTTTTTTTTTCCCAGGGTCCTACGAGTGTGGAATATGTGGGAAGAAATACAAGTATTATAACTGTTTCCAGACCCATGTGCGAGCACATCGAGGTAGGAAGCTTTCCTGCACTCTTGGCCTTGGTCTCAGATTGGTGCAAGAAGGAGAGGGGTGAGAGGGAGGTATGAGAAACTGGTCCCTATGTTTCATTCTTCCCTTCTGCCCCCATCTCTCGCTGATGACCTTCTCCTTTTGACCCTGCTCCAACCTCAAATGGGCTCTGTGGTTGGCAGAATAAAGACAGAAAGCTTTGATCTCTACCTTTCCTCTTGGGGGAGACTGTAGAGATCTCAGTATCCCCTGAAATGAGGAGATAAGAGCCTGCCTCCCCTGTTCTGAGCCCTGTAAAGTGTGATGTAGGTAATGGACTGAGGAAACTCAAGGCTGTTGAGAGGTGGGAGCCAGCTGACTCACAATCTGTGGAGCTAAACTGGTAGCCAGTGTAAATCCTGGGTTTGTCAGAGTCTGGCCCAGGATGCCTTTACAGGGAACTGATTAAATTGATAAGATAGTCTTGCTAATTTGTCCTACTCCTTTGACACTTAGGCAGTGCTGGAGTCCCCTATGACTATGTATTGAAGCTCCCTGGGGTCAGGACCCATGCCTCAACTCCTCCAGCATTCCCTTTGCTGTACATAGTACAGGGCCCTGTAGGGGTTGATACTGGTCCCCTGGGGCCAGATGGATGGCTTGGCTTTTCTGGGCTGTGCTTCCCTACTAAACTTACCCCTATATCTTCTTTTGTTTTGTTTTGTTTCTGCTTTTTGGAGGGGGAAGGGTAGGGCAATTGGGATTAAGTGACTTGCCCAAGGTCACACAGCTAGTAAGTGTTAAGTGTCTGAGGTCAGATTTGAACTCAGGTCCTCCTGACTCCAGGGCTGGTGCTCTATTCACTGTGCCACCTAGCCAGCCCAGTCACCCCTATATCTTAAGGGAAGGATTAGGGCCTGGAGCTCTGGGTAAGGACATTACCTGTGTTTGAGCCAGGGAGGGATGTCAAGAAGAGTTAGGACAGTGGAAGGAGGGCTGATGGCAATGGAAGGTGATCTGCTCTCTCCCCTGTCAGAGCACACGCCTGTTTCCTGTGCCTCAAAAGCAGTTTTTCTGGTCCTCTGTTCCCTTCTCTATGGACTCATCTGCCTGTCCCACCTTCTCTTACAGACACTGAAGCAGCCTCAGGTGAAGGAGCATCGCAGGGCAGTAAGTATCTTGCTGTCTTCATGGGGCAGAAGGGAGGGGCAGGGGAAGGCTGAGTCTGGGAACCCACATGTGGTTGATCTTGAAAAGATCCCCCCTCTCTTTGCCTGATCTGTATGCCCCACTATTGAGGGGGTAGCATTGGGATCTGGACCTGCTTGTCTGGAGAAAGTGGCTTCCTCTGGCTAAAGCATATATTACAAAGAGCAGTGCGGCCCTGGGTGGAGGTCCTGACCAACCTTCCCTTTTGTAGTGGGATTTAGAAGAAGCTGGATTCCAGGTAGGGGCCTGGAGGCTGAGAACCTGGGTTCCCATGGAATTTCTTCAAATCCATGACCTTATACAATTGGCTTTCCCTCTTTGGGCCTCGGTTTCCCCCATTGTTAAATGAGAGGGTTGGATCATGGGATCTCCATGGTCCTTCTCAGCTCGGAGTCACAGGAAGGCCTGCAGTCTGTCCTCCTGGAGCCCTATGAGGGCATCTTCTGCCATCCTCCCTGCTTTCAATAGCTCCCTTCTTTTCCTGGTCCGTTGATTAGTCTCTGAGTGTATTTAGAGAGTTTCCCCCATTTAATCTTTCCTTCCTTTGCTATTTTGGGTCCCTGTTGCCTTTCCAGCCTCCCCTCAATGGCCTGGTTTGTATGCCTCTTGGCTTCCTTTGTGTGGAATGACTCGCTGGTTGCTGTGGTCTTTATGGCCAGGGATATTTTTACCTCCTCATTTGCTCTTCCCTCCCTCAGCTCAATGTTACTCATTTTTTCTCCCTGTGCTTTTATTGTCCTCTTCTTGGTGCCTGCCCCCACTCAATCCTAGCGCATGAGCAACTGCTTCCAGCTTCCTGCCTAATCACCTCTACTATGCAACTGACCCAATGGCCTGGTCATAGCGTTAGTCATATAGTAGAAGCCAGAAATGTTAGAGCCGGAGAAGGTCTTAAAGATCAGGAGTGAAAGGAGGAGGGGAGGGAAGGAAGGAAGGAAGGAAGGAAGGAAAGAAGGAAGGAAGGAAGGAAGGAAGGAAGGAAAGAAAGAAGGAAGGAGAGAGAGAGAGATGGAGGGAAGGCTTATTAAGTGTTAACCTGGGGCAGCTAGGGGGCACAGTAGATAAAGCACCCGCTGTGGAGATGGGAGTACCTGAGTTCAGATCTGACCTCAGACACTTACTGTGTGACCTCAGGCCACTCACTTCACCCCACCCCACTCCACCCCAATGCTTCAAAAGACCAAAACCAAAGAAACAAAAGTGTTAAGCACATGCCAAGTACATTGGGGTTAGAATAGATAGTCTTCTTGTCAAGGAGCTCACATTCTAATCTAGAGGGGCAGCCCACAAAAGAAGGTTCAGCTGCTGGGGAAATAAGAAGGCCTAGAAATCCTAAAGATGCCTAAGGTCATAAATCTAGCCTGCATCAGTGTCAGGACTAGAACTCAGGCCCAGTCACTGAGACATTTCTGGTGAACTTTGGCTCATATCATTGGAAGCCCCGGCAGGTTGCCTCAGCCATAGCCGTTGCCTGCCAAACTCAGTGTATCAGTCAGGAATGGGGCTGCCAGCTCCCCACATGTAGAACAATTAGTCTCTTTCCCTAAGTGTTTGCTTAAGCACTTAAAGCAGAAGGCTGTAACTGTGATGTGCACATGAATAATGCACTCTCTGTTCCCAAGCTCAATTAATTAAGAGGCAGACGTTTCTTTCCTGCAGAGAAAACCGCCTGGTCGCCCGTGGCCTTTGTGGTGGGTGGCAGGCGGGTGGCTCGTCCTGTGTTTGGGTTTGTGGTGACTTGCTGTTCCCTGGGAAGGAAGTGGACGTGTGAGCGTAAGGCATCCTGCTGGCCACCTGGAAGGGCAGCCTGCAGTGGAGTCGGTCAATGTTACAGAAGCAGCTAGTCCAGCACCTTCATTTTTATAGATTAGAAAACCGAGGCCCAAAAAGGGAATTGACTGGTCCAGAGATGAGAGGAGCTTGAGTCTCCTAACTGGTTGTCAAGTGATCTCTTCTCTACACCTCTAGACCTTGTTTCTATTTTATAGGTGAAAAGAAACAAGACAGACAGAAGAGAAATTATAGTGAGTGGGTGACCAGGTGGTCTGATCTCCCTTAGACCCCCAAAGATCAGGAAAACTTGTTTCTAGTGTGTTCTCTTCCCTTCTTCCTGATGGCTCTGAGTTCGTGTAGCCCTGAGTGAACTCTTACAGCAGCTGGAGCTTCTAATGCATGATTCAGTACTTGATTCTAGGCTCTTTAATAACAATAATAATACTCGGTTATCATTCATAGTGTTTTGAGGTTTGCAAAGCACTTTATAAATACCACTTTGTTTGATTCTCACAGCAGCCCCATGAGATAGATGCTCTTGTTATCTCCGTTTTATAGATGGGTAAACTGAGACAAACAGCCTAGTCATAATTAAATGACTTGCTCGGGATCACACAGCTAGCAAGTGTCTGACACCAAATTTGAACTCAGGTCTCCCTGGCCCCCGGTCTAGCACTCTTATCTGCTGCCTCTGATCTAGTAGAGAATGCCTCTGGCTAGTATTTTATTTCATTCTTTGATGCCTGTGAGTCTCACTCTCCCCACATAGACTGGGAAGTCCTTGAGGGTAGGAATAGATCTCAGGGCTGGCAGTTTTCAGTTAAAAAGAAAACTAGCTCAGTAAATTCTTTTAGACTTAAGTGCTTTTTCATTGGAGTTAAACAGCAGTTTAGGAGAGAATAGGATTCTAGTCAGAGGTCAGCTGATATCCCAGTAGTTCCCATAGCCCTCAGGAGTGGGCATTGCCTGGGGACATTTTTCACGGGACTCTGAATTTAAGTGATGGGCATGGTATAGGATGGTGGCGTCAGATTAAAATAGGAACGGGATGCTAAAAACCTAACTAAAGACCCTGTGATCTCTCAAAAGAACTGCTATTAACCTGAGCCACTCGTGACTGAGGTCAACCAGCCTGCTGCTCCCATCCCTGTATAGCCAAGAAGATTTTCACATTTCCTGTTTTCCCTCCACTGCTCCCACAGACAACTTTAGGTACACATGTGATATCTGTGGGAAGAAATATAAATATTACAGCTGTTTTCAAGAGCATCGAGACCTACATGCCGTGGATGGTGAGTGGGGCAACTCCTTCTGTTTTGGGGCTTTCCTGGGGTCTATGAGATTGAACAGGAAGGATTCAGGGCCACCCCTTTCTGGTGCAGGGTAGCCATGAGTTACTCCATGGCCTCTCTCCCCTGCATCCTTCTAGAAAAGCTGGTTCATAGGTGGCTCTCTTCTCCATTCCTTTCTTCTTCTTCTTCTTGTCTCTCCTCCTTCCTGTCATCTTCCTTCTCTCTTTTATCTGATTTTCCTCTCAGTGATTATTTCTTTAAACCATCTGCCCCCCTTTCCCCCTGCCCATGACAGTTGTTGAACCCTGGCCTGGAAGGCAGTCCCGGCTCTAGGCCAAGACACAAATGAAGACAGAAGAGATCCTCCCTCTTGAGTAGTGACCACAAATAAGTAGTACATTTGTTATGTGTCTGTGGGATGCAAAGTGATGGACTTCTGGGCACATGCAAGGGGAACATGAGTATGACCCCCATAGGAGGCAGGGTGATCTCAGGAAGATATCCTCATGAGGAAGCAAGGTCTGAGCCTGATTGTGTTGGATTGAGGGCATCATCATAGTCCAGTCACATCTCCCCCAGTCCTCATCCACTGCCTGGAGATTCAAGTAATGGAGCTGAGTGTTGAGATAGGTCCTGGGACCTAGTTTGGTGATACCTTTTCTGCTGCCCCCTCTTCCCCCATTTCTCGGCCTCCATTTAGGAAGTTGATTGTTCCAAGATTGTGAGGTTCCCAAGAACAGGTTGGTGGTTGTGGCCCAGGTCACTGGGATGAGATGCCTCTGAGAGAATCAGAGCCCTTTTCCTGGGTGAAATAATAGCACTCATTTGCTTCCTTCCTTCCCTCTGCTACTGCCGTCACCTCCTATCCGGGCTCAGTGTTTAGTGTCGAAGGAGCCCCAGAAAATCGGGCAGGTAAGTCCTTGGCCTCTTCTTTCCCTGTTCCTCCCCTCTCCCATGACCAGGGTCCTGGCCCTCACAGAGTGGCTTCCTTGGGAAGCTAAATGACATTTGTTCTCCTGCAGACCCTTTTGATCAATCCGTCGTGGCCACAGATGAAGTAAAGGAGGAGCCTCCAGAGCCATTCCAGAAAATTGGGCCAAGTATGCTCACCTGGGAGGGAGGGTTCAAGGGCACGGGGAGGGGGGGGGCATGAGTGGTCCCTGTGGACATGGCCAGCCATTCAAAGGGGATTCTGCAACAAGTGCTATAATAGTGCTATAAGTGTTCTAATAGAATATAAAAAGGGATGTTTGGGGGGAGGGAATAAAGGGGTCAAGGCAGGTTGTCAGTGCCCACTACTAGGTGCCAAGGCCTGATCCTGCTTTTCATTTTGTTAGTCATCTTTCCAATGTAAGGAATTGGCCAGCTGGTGAAACACTTCCGGATCTTGATGTAGCTATCACATATTCTGTCTTGGGATGTTTTCCTTGTCTTCTATCTTCAAGTGATAAGTAGTTAAAAATTAAAGGGGGAGGGAGGGAAAGAGAAAGGAGGGGGGGAAGATTTTTGAAATTTTGCAAAGAGAACCAACTTTTCAGGTGCCATTACCTACAAGCTTGGGAATGAAGGGAGGGAGAAAGGAAGGAATTAATTTGATCATTTGCTTGCTGTGGGCCTCCCAGTGTGGTATAGAAATCCAAGCAAACAAGACAGTCCCTGCTCTTAAGGAGCTGACTAATGGGAAGAGAGAGAGAGCACATAGTACGGAGGCCTGGTTCCAGGACAAGTAAAATTAAAACTCTTTGATCAGAGCCTGGCATCCCTAGGCTCTGGGAATGGGGAAGGTGAGGGCAATGGGCATGATGGCCAGAGTGGAGGCAGTATGACATAGAGTTCCAGATTCTCCTGGAGGAGGGATTTGATATTGGAAAGGTGATGACTCTCCCCACCTATTTTTGTTCTTTTCCACAGAAACTGGTAATTACACCTGTGAATTTTGTGGCAAGCAGTACAAGTACTATACCCCTTACCAAGAGCACGTGGCCCTTCATGCCCCCATCAGTGAGTATCTGCCAAGGGTGGCAAGGTGGGTGGGCCAGCCGGGTGTGGATCGGTGTTGTGGTCTTAGGTTGGGAATTCTCTGTCACTGAATGTCCTGGGGGGGAAGACATTGGCAAGGGGATGGGAACATGTGTCGGGTGGCACCTGCTGGTGGCTCAAGTGCCGAAGATGAAATTGATTCTAGGGCCATTTCTCAGCACCATCTTTTCCTCCTAACTGTGTGTGTGACACAGAGCCACCTTGTGGTAGGACATTGTCATAGCTGGCAGTTTCCATTGCTGTGAATTCTTAGCTCAGCTGGTATGTAAGCAGAGCCCCTTGAAGCACCAGCAACATGGTACTGTGGCAAGAGCATTGGGTTTAAAGTCAGAGGACCTGGTTCAAATTCTAGTTCTACTATTTAACTCCCTATGTGATCTTGGTCAGATTTCTGGGTAATCTCCAGTTTTCTCATCAATAAAATGAAGTTGGACTCGATGATTTTTGAGATTTCTTGTTCTTCTAAGTCTGTGGTCTGTGATAGGAGCCCTTTTGCCTGGGGAGCCTGGCTGGGTGACTGGGTGGGGGAGGGGAGAGGAGGAGGAGTGACCTCATTCTTTGGCCTGCCTTGCTTCTTATCAGTTCTTTAGCTACCCACATATATACAACATGGTATTAAAGTTTATTATGTTAAAGTTCGGGTGCCATGAATGTGCCCATGAGCCCTTAATTCCTAAAAGCCAAAGCTCTTTACTGTGCTGTGAGTTGGCCTAGCAAGTCTCCTGGGAGGAAAACCCTGGCAGCCTCTGTCAGGAGATTATTAGGATTGAAAGGACCTCAGGGGTCCTTGGTGCCTCCATGTAGGAATTCTCTCTGAGCCTCCCGACAGGTGATCAGACTGTGCAATGGAGGTGACCCGGCTTTCTGTCTGGGCTTGTGGGGGGCCCTTTGTAGGTTCTTAAGGCCTGTGTTTCCTCTTCTTCCTCCTTTCTTCCTCATAGAAACCTAAGTCACAGTGGGTACAATTCAGAGTTAGTATCATAGGTTTATCAGTTTAGAGCTGAAAGGAACCTTAGAGATTGCTGAGTTCAACTCCCTCATTTTACAAATTGGGGAAACTGAGGCTCAGAGAGGTTAAATGATTTGCCCAAGACCTCACAGTTGTTTTCTGAGGTAGAATCTGAAACCAGGTCTTCCTAATTCTAGGAATTTAATCTAAAGCAGTGCTGAGCCACTCTGATTTCCCAAATGCCTTTAGTACCAGGGCTGTGGAAACTTATCCCATGGTTTTGCTCATTGAATGGAGTAAGGGGACAGTTTGTTGTAGCTGAAAAGACATTGATGGGCAAGCAGGAGCCCGGTGTTTGTGTCTCATCTCTGCTATTCATTTGTTCCCTATCCTTAGGCAAGTTACTTCTTTCTGTACCTGTTTTCACACATGTCAAATGAGAGTATTAGAATAGTTGATCTTTGAGGTTTTCTCCATCTCTAACATTTTGTGATTTCCTTCTCTTCTCTCTGGCCTGTATCTGGTAAATAAGAATGTCTGATCCCTAGAGTGGTCTCTGTCTCATTAACCCAGCCAGGGCCATTGGGCTTGAAAGGTGGCTCTCTTCTTTTAACAGGGGTGAGTTCTGATTGTGACCTTCTGCCCTCTGGAACTCTTAGCCATGGGCTATTACTTCAAGCATTTTGAAGTAATTTGTTTATCTTTCCACCTGATACCATTTCCTCTTTGCCATTCTCGGTCAGGGCTACTCAGAGAGTCTGAAGGCTCGTGGTTGGTAGACAAGGGACATTAAAGCCTATTGGACTTCCATGCCTTGTAAATACGGTAAAGGTGTTCCTAGTTGTATTCAGGCATCTAGAATACACCTCTTATGTGGGGATTGTTGGGCAGGAGGGTTCTTGGCATTTCCTTCTAGGCTTCTGGGGAAATTGGCCCTCTGGTTGTCTCACCTCCCCTTCCCTGTCACATATGTGCTAGCTCTGACCCCCAAATAGGTACTACCACATAGGTATATTGGTATTAGGGATAGGGATAAAAGGGATGGTGGTGACATCTTCTCCCTCTCCAGGGTAGCCTTTGTCCTATGACAATTGACACAGAGTTGAGAAGGAAAGAAGACTGGAGTTGTTCACCATGATTCCTAGGTGTGAAAAGGGCAAAGGGATGAAATCTAACCTTCTTGGAGTTTTCTGGTCTGCCATGATACCATTGAGTACAGGGATGGCATGAGATTAGGGTGAGAACTGTAATCTAAAGGTAGTAAAGCCAATTTCTTTGCCTTCCATGACAGTGGGTTGTCCAGACCAAGCCTGGTGGAAGGTGGGGATAGCTTCCCCAAGAATTCCTAACTACAGTCTTCAGATCAAAATCTTTTCCATGGTGTGATAGGAGGTTCAGGTAAGCTGTACCTGGAAGGAAGCCTTTAAGAAGATAGCAAACAGGGTACATGCAAGGGAGTCTGGGAGCAGAAATCCCAAAGGCCTTTGTAGAGGGTGCTGGATGAAGCAGATCTTTAATAGAAAGAGGACTGGGTGTACTGGAGGATGTCTGTTGGACACCCAACTTACTACCTATATGACCTTGGACAAGACACTTCTTCATTGGTGAAAGTAGGGAGTTGGGCCGGGTGATGGTTCTTTACTTCCATTTCAGCTCTATCTCTTAGGATTCTATGGTTCCCCCACTCCTCTAATAGTCAATTCCTTCTGCTATATTCATGTCACAAGGGAAATGTACAGGCTTTATCACCCTCCATTGCAGCAGTGGCCGTGCTTCTGGGACCCCTGTCTGACCTTGTCCTTTCCAAGAGAAGAATGGCAAAAGTCTCCCACTCAGATTGTGCTTCAGATGCAGGGAAGGGAATCAGTGGATAGCACAGTGCCAAGGGCTGTGGATGGCAAAGATGAAAGGGCCCATATGGTGAGGATGGCACAGTGAGCTAGCTTCTTTGTGCGTGTCTATAAAGGCACAAATGCTCATTCATGCATATACATCAGGGCTCACTGGGCAGAGGGTGTCTGTTGGTGCACAGAAGGTTTCTGTCCATGTGCTGGACAGAGAGCATCTGTGTATATTAGTGTCCATTGGGCAGAAGTTGTCTGTGTGTCATTACTCACTAGGAAGCAGGGATCTGCATAGTGGTGCCTACTGGAAAGAAGGGATGTATCCATTCCCATCAGACAGCAGATATCGGTTAGTATCAGTTTCCATAAGGAAGAAGGACATCTGCCTATACTGCTGTACAGAGGCTATCTCTGTGCCTGCCCAGAAGAAGGGGTCTTGGCAGTTCCCACTAGACAGAGGGCATCTGTCAATTTCAAATTGCATATCTACTGGACAGTATCAGTGTGTGTCGGCACCCACCAGCCAGTGGACATCTGTATGTCAGTACCTACTGATGTCTCAGTACCTGTCAGGCAGGTTTTCATCTTCACATGACAGTGTCTAGTAGTTAGAGGACCTCGATGTGTCAGTGCCCTCTGGATGGAAAGCATTTGCCAGTATCCAGTAGACAACAGGATGCCAGGGGTTCCAAAGCCTAGACTTTGGCCTGTAGCCAGATGGTATAGCTGTGAGGTTCATGTAGGGAGAGGAGACTTAATGCCCACCTGTCCCCGAGAAGATCTTGGGAATGTTTTCTTGGGCAAACTTGATGGTGATGGATGGGTGGGAAGAGGGGATTGTCTAGGAGAATCTGTTACTGTGCTACAACCGTGTGATTGGGGATAGAAGATTTGGCCTTCCATGAGGGAATGACTTTACTAGGTCCCTCTTTCCTTGGCTAATTCCCATTCCCAACAGAGACCTCTTTTCTAAGGTGAGCCAGGTTCCCTTGGCAGAATATACATCCTGGGATTTTCTGTAAACCAGTACACAGTACCCTCTCCCCCCTCACCCAGGGACCCTGGGCCCTGGGAGCTGTCAGATTGGGTCTCTCCTCCATGCTTCCTAATGGAGCAGGAGCAGTTGGGAAATCTGCTAAGGGCCTGGGGAGGGGAGTATGTCCAAAATGTGTTTACACTAAATTAATTTTTAATTATGTCACTTAATAAAGTTGTTAACCAACTGAGAATGTGCCTTGTCTTTATTTCTTGAGAAGACTTCTGCTTCTGTCTTTCCCATTCACTTCCTCTCCTCCTCTCACCCTGTTCCCAACTTTATCAGCTATCCCTGGCAAAACCTGCTTCCTCATGTCCCTGTCCCTGTGTCTCTGCAGAACTTTAACCAACCAGAGGGTCTTCATCAATGTCTGAAACAACTTACTGTGTGTCTTTGGGCAAATCATTTCCTTTCTTGGGCCCCATTTCTTTATCTGTAAAATTAAACAGATTAGACTATGTGGTCTCCAAGGTCCCTTCTAGCTCTGAGATTCTAGGAATCTAACGAACAGATTGGGGCCTAGTCTAGGTGCCGTACCATATCTTAATTGTCCAAAAGCAAAAGTTCCTTTGGAAACAAGTTCTTCATAGTTTCCTTCTTATTCTTCTTTCCTTCTCTTCTACTAAGACACAGCCGTGTGTCTAGACACGGTCTTCTCCTGGGCTGTTGGGGACACCTCTCGATCAGTGCTTTCTTTTTGGGGGTGGGGACTTCCCTTTGTTACTCTGGCAGCCTCAGCCAGAGTAGAGTTCTCTTTCTCCATTGGCTTAGACTGAGCCACTTTATGGGCATGGTGGAGAGGCTTATTTGACCTCTTCTCGTGGGCCACATTCCTCATCAGACTCCACACCCTTAGAATTTGTGCTGGTGTAGTTTGCTGTCTTCAGAAATCTACTGTTGCATGCTCAATATCTCCCTTTCCCAGTTCCATAGTGAAGCTTGATAGTGACCCTCTTTTCCTGAAATCCTGAGAACTCTCAAGGGGAAGACCTGGTGTCTAATCTGGCCATTCCAAAAACCGTCACGGAAGGAGTGAAATGACCTAATCTTTTGTGTCCCGGTTCTATCACAGAGCTTCTCAACTTCCGGAGTGGGGTGGGATGATCTCTGTGGGCACCTAGCTGGTGCAATGAATAGAGGAGTACTGGGTCTAGAATCCTCACACACTTAGTAGCTGTGTGACCCTGGGCTAGCAGCTTACCCCTATTTGCTTCAGTTTCCTCATCTGTAAAATGAGCTGGAGAAGGAAATGGCAAATCACTCCAATATCTTTGCCAAGAAAACCTCAAATGGGATCATGAAGTGTTGGACGTGACTGAAATGACTCAGCAAGAAGAAGGAATGATCTCTCCCAAGCAGTTTTTATCATAGTTTCTAACCCTGCTTTCTATAGATCAGCTCCCATAGGACAGACTCTCCAGAGTTTCTGCTCCCCTTCTAGCCCCTGTCATCCATCTCTGTAGCCACCCACCCAGTCTGTCATCTTCTCTTCCCTCTTAGTTTGAGGGAGAAGGGAGATCACCTGTTATTTAGCCTAGGCAATGGATGCATCTCTTTCACCTCTGAATTTTAGAATCTCTAATTTCCTTCAGAATTCAGCTCAAGGACCGCCCCCCCCCCAAGATTCCTTATGTTTATTTTGTATGTTGTCTTGCTCCATAGAATGTGATCTCCTTAAGGGCAGGAACTGTTTCATTTTTGTATTCCCAGAACCTAGCACAGTGCCTAGCACATAGTAGAGATATGAATAGGGACTGAACCTGTGATTTCATTGTTAGAGAGAACTCCCAGAACTGTCATTTAGTAAATACTTGTTGATTGATTAAGAAAACTGAAGGGGACATGATAGCTGTCTTCAAGTATTTGAAGCGTGTCATATGAAAAAGATTTATTTTGACTGTTTGGCCTAGAAGGCAGAACAAGGAGGTCAGTAAAAGTTGCAAAGAGGCATGTTAAGGCTTGACTAAAGAACACTTACTGACTATGAGGACTGTGCAGCAATGGAATGAGATGCTTCAGGAGTCCTTCATTGGAGGGAGTGGAACCCAGACAGCTACATGTCATGTGTGTTACAATGGGGATTCTTTTTTTGGGTCTGGATTAAATTAGATGGCTGCTAAGGTCCCTTCCAGCTCTAAATGCTATGAGTCTTTGATATCATATTTTCCCCATAGGAGTATGAGAAATAGTCCATTTATTTTAGACATGCCCAGTCTAAATGCTCCTGCCTGTCTGGAAAACCAGATAGAGACTCAGGTGTCAAAAGACTTAGGCACGTTGTTGCATCAGTACAAGAGACTTAATCCAGAACCAAGTAGAACTCTCCATTTAACAGGACAGCCAAATAATAGTTTCTCTTGATGCTGTTCCAGAGTAGGAAATTCTCATTGGGTTGGGTTTTGGTGGTGAGCTCCTGGAAAGAAGCATGTGTGATGTTAGTGATTTGTTCATTGTTCCTAAGGTTGGTTAGAACATGGGTTTTTAATCTCTTATGTCATGGACCCATTTGGCAGTCTAGTGAAGCCTAGAGCTGTATTGTTACTGCTTTCATCATTGAAGGAAAAAGAAAATTGCAGCTACTGATTAATGAAGATAAAACTGTAATGTTTTTCCTATCCAGGTTCATAGACACCCTGAAATATATCAGAAGACCCCAGATTAAGAACCATTGGTCTAGAGAAAGGAAATTAGGGCTAAGCATTTCTTCTAAAGCCCTTGAAAAGAGTTGATAGTCCCAGGTGAAGGGGAGGGAGTAGGTGGCTTGGCCTGAAGCTGTTGAATAATTGTTAGGGGCTCCCATCTTTCCATCACAAAACTCAGCTGTCATTGTAGGTAGAGAAAGAGATTGCAAAAGATAGATTTGCCAAGTGATATCTAATCCAAAGGTTTGACCAAAGGCCCTGTTCCATGAGTCCTAGACAGATTCTGAGGAATGTAGAAGAAAAGTCAAGAGGGCCGGCTAGGAGGAGGCAGGACTCTTTGGTATGAGTCAGATACGAGTTCTTTCTAAACAGAAAAATATTTTTTGATGGCTTGGAGCTACAAACAAGGTTAAATTTAGGATTCGTAGAGTTGATATATGGCTTATATCAGCTGGTAGGTAACTGCATTTATTTTAATTTTTTTTTTTCCTTTTTTGGAGGAGGGAAGGCAGGGCAATTGGTGTTAAGTGACTTGCCCAAGGTCACAAGGCTAGTAAGTGTTAGGTGTCTGAGGCTAGATTTGAACTCAGGTCTTCCTGACTTCAGGGCCCATGCTCTATTCATTGTGCCACCTAGCCACCCCTAGGTAAATCCATTTAATTAAGGAAACCAAAGTACACTGAGCTAGGAATGAGGAGACATGAGTCATTGTACTGGATCTTTAATTGACTGGTTCTGTGGACCTTAAGCAATTCATGCTACCACCTTGGGCTTAGTCTCCTTTTAAAATAAATTATTTTTATTTACTTTGTTAAATATTTCATAATTATGTATAAAAAATTAATATAGATTTTGAATTCCAAATTCTCTCCCTTCTGCCTCTTCTCCCTCTCTGAGAAGCCAAGCAACTTGATATTTTCATTCAACCATGTTGCAAAAGAAAACACAAATGAAATAAAACAATAAAATAAATTTTTTAAAAAGTATGCTTCAGTCTGCATTTAGCTTCAGAAGCTCATTAGTTCTCTCTTTCTGGAGGTGGATGACATTTTTCATCATGGGTCCTTTGGAATTGTCTTAAATCATTGTCTTGATTAGAGTAGTCTTTCATCCTTAGAATATTTCTGTTACTGTGTACAGTGTTCTCCTGACTATGCTTATTTCACTTTGCATCAGATCATATAAGTCTTCCCAGGTTTTTCTGAAACCATCCTGCTTGTCCTTTCTTATAGCACAATATCTTTTCATAACAATCATATACCACAACTTGTTCAGTTGAGCTGAGTCTGTAAAGTAGGGATAATAATTCTTGCCTGCCTACCACACAAAGTAGTTGTGAGGATTCAATGAGGGGAGAGTTGTAAAATAATTTTGAAAATTATGGAGCACAATATGATGGTAAATATGAGTGAATTAATGTTGCTACTTCTAAAGAGCTGACCTTTGGTTTTCTAAACCTAGTAAACTTAAATTTGTAGAATTAACCATGGTATTTATTCTGCAGTCATTTGGATTTGAGCATGTTTGCATATCTATCTATCTATCTATCTATCTATCTATCTATCTATCTATATCACCTTTTCTAAATGTTCCTAAGTATTATAAGTAACTCTCCTGCTTCTTTTTTCTGAAATTCACCATCATTTTCTCATATCCCCTTTTGTGCCAGATCTCTCCCCCTTGTGAAAAGCATGTTCCCCACAAATATGGGCTACAGTTGCTGAAAGACAGAAATGAATCCCATTTTGAGAGATAAAAAGAATATAAATTACTTGGGGTAGAACTCTCCATTTAATAAGAAACATTGGGAAAACTGGAAAGAAGTTGCACAAAGATTAGGTTTAGACCAACATCTTGTATCATGTACCACTGTCATCTCAAAATGGATATGAGAGGTTAGAGCAAGGGGATTTCAAACCTCTCTGCCCCCATCTCAGTAAAGATGGAGCTAGTTTAACTCATGTTCTCCCCAAACCTAGATTCTGATGCCAGTTCTGCCTCTAAATCACAGTGTGATTTAGATTACTTCTTTCTGCGACCTTGGCTTCTTCATTTACAAAATAACTGATTTGGACCAGATTATCTTTATGGTCTAGCTCTGACATTCATTGAGCCAGAATCTACTTTTAGAAGGCATGAGAACTGTTGAGATTCCTTAAAATTAAATCCATGACACCTACCTTACAAACTGCTGGCTGAAGCAAGGAGAAGGCTACTAGTCATCTGCCTCCTCAGGGACGTAAAGATGTTGGTCTTCATAGGAAAAAAGAAGAGAAAAAGGACAACAGTTTGTTGATACTAGGGCAGTGAGGTTGGAGCTAAGTATTTCCTGTAAGTCACCTGGAAGAGTTTGTCACCCTAGGTATGGAAAAGGAAGTAAGTGTCTTGGACTGATGCTATGAAAAATTATAAGTGGTTATCAGCTTGCTGCCACTGAACTCAACCATTATCATGGATGGGGAAAAGTATGGGCCACACAGATTGTTTCATAGTTAAGTTGAGACAGGAAATGTTTGAGTTTTAATTCCCCATAGGTGTCAAATAGCCTTATGCCGAGTCAGCATCCAATCAGGGAAACCTAGCGGTATTACCACAAGTGTTAGATGCATGAATGTCTTGTGTCAAAAAGAGGAATATTGAGTCCTAGAATACATGGAAACCACTTTCCACTCCCTTTCACTCCCTGCAGGGTGTTTTTTTTTCACTGACATGCTCAGAAATGGTCTGAATACCATGGACTAATAAAATAATAACATAAGAGAACAACACTGTGAAATAATTCTAGATCAGGGATTGCATCAGTAGAAACCTCTTAAATATCTGCAAGTCAGACATGTAGGAAAGTAACCTCCTCTAAGGGCAGGGCCTATTTTGTTTTTCTCTTGTTTTTTTTTTTCAGCACATTATGCATAGTAGGTTCTTAATAAATACTCAGTGAATTGATTTGTTGACACTCAGCCTGAATATCCTGGTCATGGTTGCTTTAGGAAACTCCTGTGATGGGTCTTTTCCATGGAGGACTGTTTCCATGGGACACACATTCCATCTCTTTCTTTGAGACTCATAAATACAGAGAATCCATTCATGGCCACATCTCCAGGGTAGATGCCTTAGTCCTACATCAGGAGTTCATTAGACTTTTTGAAGATGATTAGTGTGTTGTGTCAATGTTAAGTTCTACTTGCCCAGCATCCTGTTAACCAGCAAAATGTTAGGAACTCCTGGAAGTGAATTGACTCTTACTGCAGGACTTTTTGAGAACCAGAGAGTGCTCTGGATTTATGAGAATTGTCATTCATATCTCAACGGTTCTCCTTTCCAAAGACTGTGCCTTCTAGGCCCTTACATGCTAGAGACCAGGGACCAATATTCTCTCTCCTGATTATGACGCTTTGTATCTTTTCATTCGAACATAGTTATGGGGAAATAGTTGTAGGTTTCTAAGCATGCTGACTAAGAAATCGTCTTTCCCACTCCTTTCATCACTACTGTGGAGATCAAACCCCATTTACAGTGGTTCTATCCTCCCTTTTCTCCACCCACCCCAAAATAATTGCTTGGCTAGAGTGCAAAGAGTACTTTAAAGCATGGTCCTATGATTCTAAGTAACCCAGGCTTCCCTATAGAAAGGGATATGGGGGAGGGTTCCTTGTCATTTGTCAAGGAATAAGAGGGGGTAGAATTTGGTGAAGCCATTCCCAGCTCTTTGCCTTTTGGGGGGGTTTGTTGGTGGGGGAGGCCATGGTCATAAGAAGCTGCCAATCCAAGATGGCGGCACAGCCCACAGGAGAGCCTCGGGCAAGCCGACATTGAGGACCCGATCCTGCCAGGTACCTCCGCTGGGTGGGAGCCGTCTGACGAGCCCGACACTAGTTCTGAGTGTTCACATCCAGAGTTCTCTCGATCTCCACTCTTCATGGCAGTGAAGACACAGGCGAGCCAGTCGGGCAAAAAAACACCAGCTTCCATAGTCCGGTGCTCCACCCTTCTACAACGCACCTCTGGTGCCCCTCCAGCCTCCCAAACCCAGATGTTCCGTGCTCCAAATTCCGGATCCCCAGGAAGCAAGGCAACCACAGGTACCGATGGCTTTTGTGCCCTCAACTTTCTTAACTATTGTGTGGGCTTTCCACCTCTGAAGTGATCCCTGCCTTTCTCTACACCCATCCCAGTCTTAGACCAAATCCCATTGCTACACATAGCAAAAGGGAATGGAAGTGAAGTCTCCGGCAATGTGAACTATCAATAAAGGGACAAACGGCCCTCAGCCATACCTATTTCCTGAGGAAAATCTTTGGTAAGACAAGACTAACTATAAGGGCAGCAATAAGTCTGGTTTAAAACCTGGTGTCCTGAGCTAATGGGAAACACTTGGACTGAGAACTTTAGTGAAAATTATCGTTTATTGTGTTGGATAAAAGTTGATGAAAGATCAGCCAGTTGGGAGAAAGTCCTTGTGCTGACATGTCAAGTTTTCAACCTAATGATTTGCTTTTTTAACTGATGGTTCCAGCCCTCATTAGGGGCTAATAGACCATCCAAACAGTGCTTGATAAGTAGCAAGTGATAAAATGTGCTTGTGTTTACACACTTTGATTCCCAAGGTTATTTTTTAGAAAAACATCCTTTTGATGTGCTCAGAGTCTTTAATGAGGACAGCAGTTTAATAAACCATTAGGTTAGTAATTATTCCAGCTCCTGGCAGTTGTGAAAACACAGTGGCTGTTGTGTGACATTTTCACAAAAACTGGCATAAATGGTTATTATAAACAGAATTCTGAATAGAGGAAATTTCTCCTAATTTGACCATTGCAGTTGGATATTAGGTCAGTCAAGTTAATTATATAAATTCATTCATATAGCAGGCCTTTATTAGTCTCCTACTATGTGCTGGTACTATATAAATGTGGCTTAAAGGGTACATTTTTTATGATATTGGAAGTCTTAGGATTCACCATTTCTCTAAATGAAGGTCACTCAGAGATTGTGTGTTTTCTAGCAATGCTGTCGCTATCTTTGAAAAAGAAACTTCTGTTTAAGTAATGAAACAGTTTAAGGCGGTCAGCTATGACATGACCAACAAAGGTGGATCGAGTTGTATGCACTGTCATACATGAGCTGGGTTGAAGATGACTGGGTCCCTGAGAAAGGAAATCCAGATATTTAATCGAAAGGATGTTCAGTTCATTTAATTGTGAGGCTGGGCAAGAGTATATCCATGGGTATCTGTTTTATCAGTTGATATTTCAACAGTTTCTTTAATAACTTTGGTCTGAATGAAATTACAGATGATTTCTTACCCTTTGATCAGCATCAGTGTTATGGCTTCCATAACCATCTTTTTGTTTTAAAGCTAATTTCACTTCATTAAAGAGGCAGTAAGAACAAGATATTAATTGAATCAGAATTTGCCGTCGACTTTTCCCTTTATGTTTGTGTATCCCCAATAGATTTAGGCACCACCCCACACCACACTCCACTCCCAAAGAGGGAATGATTACAGCTGATCCTGGTTTCCTAGAAGTTATAATAGAGAGTGAGTCAATTCCCTCCCCCACAACAAGAATTGAGTTTTTATTCCACCCTCCTCCCCAACAACTTTATGCAAAGTCCTACTGTATCCTTTCCTCCACTGTATTTTGTGTAACTTATAGCCTGAAGACCTTTATGGATAGTCCTTCTCAGAAGGGGGATTTCCATGTGAGTCCTGTTGCAAAAGGGACTATAGAAGGGAAAGGAAGGTGTGTAGTAGGGTGCCTTGGAATGTAGGTTTTTGATAGCTGCTTTGATGGACAGTGAGAGTCTTGACTTTTGTGGTCTGTAGTTTCTCATCTGTAAGATGAAGGGTGTTGGTGGGGAAGAAGGCAAGAAGAAGGGGCTACTATGTGCACTGTGTTAAGTGCTATAAAAATACTTTATCATTTGATCCTTACACTAACCCTGGAAGGTGAGTGCTATTATTATCCTCACTTTAGAGTTGAAGAAACTGAGGCAGACAGAGGTGAAGTGATTTGCTCAGGGGGCATATAACTAATAAATATTTGAGATAAGATTTGAATTCAGGTCTTCCTGAATTCAGGTCCAGCACTTTATCCACTGCACCACCTCGCTGCCTCTGTTACTTCCACATCTGTAAGACAAAGGGGTTGTATATAATGCTATCCAAGGTTCCTTCCAGTGCTGACGTTCTTCGGTTCTGTTCTCAGTGTCCGCTGCAGAATGGGCTGTAACTATGTTTTCACAACTAGTGGGTAGAGGTTGGGACAGGAATTAAGAACTGTCTAAGTTCCCTGGTAGCTGATTGTTAAATAAACCCTGTAGGAAGACACCTCCCCTTCATGCTCCCTGCCTTATTCAAGGCACAGAGAGTGGGGTAATTTCCTTCCATGGGGTAACTACTGGAATGACTTCAGCTGATGGAGCTAATAACTTCATTGCTACTCTGGATGCAATATTTCTTCCTCTCACCCTGTGGTTCCAGCCCTAGCACCCTCCCAACTTAGAATCCTTGAGAAGTTTCATCAAGTTTAGAAGAGTTAGCTGACCTACCTGCCAGCTGCCCATCCCTCTTTCTCATTCCTTCCTCTCTCTTTCACTGCCTCCTTTCAACTTTTCCCAACTCTTTGGAATGTTCCTTCAGAGAAGAGCTGGGGGACTCCAGGAAAATTTCCTGGATTGAGAATCAGAAGACCCAGATCTCTGGGCCTTTCTCTGTGTATCCCTGGGAGAATCCCAGCTCTTTTTTGGCCTTCAGTTTCTTCATCTATCATGGTATGTATTAGATGATGATTTCTATTGTGTAGTAAGTTGCCATTTTTAAAGTGTTTTGCAGTTTAAAAAATCAAAAGATTTTCAACTTGTGCAGGGCAGGTGATTTTTTTTTTCTTATTTTACATGTGGGGAAACAGAGGCAATGGGAGGTTGAGTTATTTCTCTCAGGTCACCCAGCTGCTAAGTGGCAATGCTGGGGTGAAAATCCTAGGTCTTATCACCCACAAGCCAGTGTTCCTTCTATGCCAACTACTTCCATATCATAGAATCATGAATCTAGACCAGAAAGGAATCTTTGGGTCCTTTTTACGCCCCACCCCCTCCATTTTACAGATGAGAAAATGGAGAGCCAGAGAAGTTAAGTGATTTGCTAAAGTTCCCTTGGCTGGTAATTAGCAGAGGATTTGAACCCTGTCCTTCTGACTCCAAATCCAGCCCACTAGTCTGCCTCTAAGATTTAGAATCCATACTTGGCTCTCTCTGGCTGGGCCTCTACTACCACTGAGAATTGGCCACCTGGAAAATGGGCACAAGATGGTAAAGTTGTGCCATAACATTTCTGCTAATCAGCTGGCATCTTGTTGAGGGACTGAGTGCTAAAGAACTCTTCTGTAGACCAGTGGTGATTTACTTGATCACATACCCTTTCTACTCTCTGTCCATATTCCAAAGCTTTGCTACCACTCTTGAGTTTTAGGGGCCACAAGGACCCCTGTTTCTCTTCCTCTCAGCATCTTCCTTTAAAGACCAGTGCTGACCAATCACCATTCTCTCTCTCTCTCTCTCTCTCTCTCTCTCTCTCTCTCTCTCTCTCTCTCTTTTCCCCCTCTTCCCCTCTCTCTCTCCCTCTCTCCTTTTCCCTCCCTCCCTCTCTCTTCCTCCCTCTCTCTCCCTCTCTCCCCTCTCTCTCCCTCCCCTCTCTCTCCCTCCCCTCTCTCTCCCTCTCCTCTCTCTCCCTCTCCCTCCCTCTGTCCCTTTCTTTCCCTCTGTCCCTTTCTCTCCCTCCCTCCCTCCCTTCCTTCCTTCCTTCCTTCCTTCCTTCCTTCCTTCCTTCCTTCCTTCCTTCCTTCCT
>CM053595.1:103460818-103521430 GCA_028646575.1 Pseudocheirus occidentalis | reverse complement strand
CTCTTCCCTACCCAGCAGAAAGCGCCTTCAGTAGGAGAGTCGAGAGCAAAGCACAAAACAACTTTGAAGAAACGAACAGCAGTTCTCAAAACTCAAGTGGTGAGTATCACCCCTAGGCAGACAGAGCTTTTCCCATTAGCCTTCCTGCCCCACCATTACCCCAGAAGGACCACCCAGTTTCCCCTATACCATCTTATAGCTTAAGGTCCTGGGTGTTCTTGCAGCCCACAGGCACACACCAGAGCATGCTTGTCCCGAGCCTACCCAGCAAGCCTCTCACATGGGTTCCTCTGGCCCTATCTTCTTTGTATTTCTAAGGGAAGTTTGTGAATCCAGCCACATTAAAAATCCCATTAGTCCCAGAACACCAAAGGAAACTCATCCCATTACAGTGATGGGAAAAGATAACCCCACTTCTTCTATTTAGATCAGTCTTAAAGTAAGCTGGTGCAGTCAGGCCTTATAATACAAGTAACGCTTGTAATACCCCCTGTGAAATGAGAAGTGTGGGGTAGGGGTAATGAGGCTGGCCTTGGACTCAGCCCGACCAGGGTTCATGTGCCCCATCTCCCACACCCTCACACACAGAGGCCGTGGGATCCTGGGCAAGTCATGTAAATTCTTGGCATGCCCAGGGAATTTTCTAAGATGACAAGTTGTAGAACAGAACAATTGCTGATCTTCATGGGTAAAAGTTTCTTTGCTAGGAGCTCTTCATATCAAGGAAATCACAGGTTTAGACCTCCCTGATGTGAACAACAAACCCTGGCCCATAGCACTTGGGTCTTAACCATATTTATAATTTGTAAATTTGTAAAATATTTTAAAATGGAGACTGCATCTCATTATCTTAACTTTTCAAAGCCTTTCACATCTCTTAGAATCACCTTGGCCTTGTGCAGGGAAGTAGGGCAGGGTGTATTGTCTCCTATTTAGTAATGAGGAGGCAGAGACCTTGCTGAAGGTTGCTAGTTCGTGGCAGAGCCCAGACTTGGACCCTCCAGTATCCTGACCCAGAGCCCTGTACTTTTTCTACTGTCCCACATCTTCTCTTTCTCTTTCTACCTGGTTAGATAAGAATGGTCCTAGGATGTGGAACACTAGGGAGGTGCAGTTTGTCTTTGCCCATTTAGATATCAGTTTGAGAATAATATGAGACAGGGAATCTTAACGCTGGGTTGGGGGGTATAGACAGCCAAGGTTTCATAATCCCAGAAAAGGGAGAGGGACACAGAGCTTGAGCCCATCTTTGAAGGGAGGGCACGTTAAGGAGACTGTAAGAACAGCCTGGCTGTACTACGGGGTACATAGTGGGGAACAGTGGGAGGTAAGGTTGGAGAGGTAGGGGAACTCATTGTTGGATGGGCCACATCTTCATGTCCCCCTCCCCAAAAAGCCTTTTGGAGCCCTTTACCTCTAAACCTGTTTCTTATTTGCAGAAGCTGCAAGCCCCCTGATTTCCAACCCATTCCCGCTCTTGCAGAGTAAGTGATGGGCATCGGGAAGGTACCCAGGCTCTTTTGATCAATGCTGGTCAGGGTTCTGTGTCTTCTCAGTTGTGATATCTCTCTTGGGAAGCAGTTTTCACTCTGGAATGCCTGAGAAGGGGAAGCCTAGGGAAGGTTGTGGGGAGGAAGGATGGTATGGGCACTGTCTAAACATCTGTAGCTTGGGTTAGAAGTTCTTGAAAAATATGGCTTAGTTTCCTGAACTCCAGGCCTGGCATCTGAGTCGATTGGAGGCACTTGCTTGGGCCTCAGTGGCTGGGATAGTTGGGCTGGATTATGGAAGGGCCTGGTATTATGGGAGATGTTGCCTTTCCCCGAGTTGTCTGTCTGGCTGCTGCCAGACACTGTGGCCCTTAAACTAAGCCTTGGTGGTGATTTACAGCAAGCTAACTCTCTGTTAAACAAGCACCTCACTGTATGCCCAGGACTGTGTCTGGTAGCACAGAGTCTATCAGAGACAGAGCCCCCACCCTCCCTGAGCAGACCCTTCACTTAGAGCCTGAATGGGCCATCCAGAGGAGTAGCTTGGTCTGTTGAACTCCAGGGTGAGTGGTGGGATGGGATGAAAACCAAGGGCCAAGTCTAAGCCATCCTTTTGGGAACACAGTCCTTCACTTGGTTCTTTCTATGTACCTCTGAGAGCTGCACTTTGGAGGTCTGACCTCTCCCTTTTGTTCCTTCTTTCTCCCCCCACCCCACTTCTAATCTCTCCCTCCTTCCCTTCTCATTTCTTTTCCTACCCTTACCTCTTTTCCCTACCTTCTATAATTCAGCTAATGCTTATTAAGTACCTACTATATGCTAGGTACTTCTCTGGGTACTGGATGATGAACAAAGATGAAAAGTGACCTACCCCCTACCCTCAAGAGGCTTATATTCTACTGGAGGGATTTAACATGTACACAGATAAGTATAACAATAAGGCAGAGTGTAATGGGGGGCAAAGGAATTTGCTTTTCCCCTCTCTGCCTCTTGATCTGGCTTTTTTTTTTCTTTAGAGGTTGGGGGGGTTCTTTAGGCTGGGCCTGAGAGATGACTTGAGGGCTTCTGGGCCCACCCTTTTTGGGGGAGGCTAGGGCAGCATTTGACAGACTTTAGAGAGAGCACTTTCTGAGTAGAGTAGGAGAAATCAGGCCTTGACTCTTACTAAGTTTATCATCTGCCAGGAATGGAAGGTATAATTGAGGGAAGTAATCACCTGTCTGTCTTAACCCTTGAATTTTGTTGCTACACCAGCCTTTCAGGGCTCTTGTTTCCAAACTGATTGAAGGGCTTTTGGTCAAGAATGAGACTGGTGAACTTGTTCTCCCAAGTATAATCCCCTTGGTTATCAAACGGAATTTCTTGGACATCTCTTCCATTACCGATTTCATTGTCTGGACTTCCCCATAGTGCCTGTTCCTTCTTTTTCTTCCCCTTCACCATCTCTTCTCCTTTTCCTCTTTGCCATTTCCCAGTCTTAGAATCTATAGGGTGGGTGAAATGGACCCAGAGGAAGGAGCATGGGTCCTCTGCCTCACATTTAGGCCTGAGGTGTGAGAGTCAGTTGAACAGATGTCTGATTGCCGTATGAAAGGCCCAATGCTAGAGGTCGTGTGGAAGATGCAAAGATGAGAAAGAGTCTCTGGTATCAGGACGCTCACCCGGCAGTAGGGAGCAGGATAAGACAATCAGGTATTAGTGAAGTGTCTCCTGTGTGCCCAGCAGGTGTGAAAATGCATAGGAAAAACAACATAGTCCCATCCCTCAAGGAGCTTACCTTCTATCAGGGGAAATGATGTGCACAAGTATAAGCACATTACATTCAGGCTGGTGCCATGGAGGTGTCCCTGGAAGTTGGGTGGTGGTGGTCAGGGCAGGCCTCATAGAGGAAGAGGGGCTTGGTCTGATCCCAGGATATAATACCAGCCTCTGTGTAGGAAGCACTACAAGAGATGGGCGAGCAGAAGCAGGAGTGAGAAATAATGCCCGTCTAGGGATGCCCAGGGACATTGTCAGAAGGGAAGCAGCCTGCTGCAGTATAAAGAGTCCTGGGTTCAAATCCTACCTTCAACTTTTAACTACCTGTGTGACCTTGGGCTAGCCCCTTGGTCCCCTGGATCTCAGTTTCTTCATCTGTGAAAGGGGGGTAGTTTAGACTACATGGTCTGTGAGGTCATACCTCCAAATCTGATCCTAAGGTAGCATTCTAACTGAGCCTGAAAGAACAGAGATTAGGTAGAGGAAATAAAAAGGTGGGGACAGGACAGTGGTGTTACTGTCTAGGTAACTAGATAACTAGGTAACTAGGACTAGGTGGATGATACATGGGCAGAGTTTTGGGATGTCTTTAAGGTCATTCACCTTGGAAACCACAAAGATATCTTATGATTTCTCTAAATGAAAGGATGAGTTTCCAAAAGCCAGGTGTCCTGTCCTTCCCAAATGGTACTCCCGCTTGTTCTTTATCTTCATCCTTCATCAGCCACTACCTGAGTGAATAGTTTCTGTCCATTGTCCCAGACCAGTGGAAGTCCCGGCTTGTCAAGAAGAGGCAGAGCTTAGGAATCCAGGGTGTTTGATTTCACTACTTGGTGTGCAGCAATGCCTTCTCATCTCCCTCAGCTTAGGAATGGTTTCTGGGATCTCCTCAGCTTTCCTGTTCTACTATCAGCTCCTTTCAAGCATGTAAACAAAGGCTTTAGTCACTCACTGAATTTAGTGATTTTAAAAAATTCTCCTTGTGGTACCATTCACCCACTAAGACATAGCCAAATCTGTCACTTTCAGGTCAAAAAGAAATGAGTTTGTCAGTTCCTTCCTTTAAAAAAAAAAAGTTGGATAAGAACTCTGCATAGAAAAGGAGCATGTCCCAGGCCGTGTCTCTTCTCTTCTGGAAGGCCATGAGCCAGGGCAGGCAGTGTTCCCCCAGCCAGGCCGAAGTTCGCTGGCCATGTGGAGGTGTGCCCAAAGGCGGCCCACCGGCCCCCAGCAGCGTGTACATGTGCACTGCACAGCCTCGTGCTGATTGTAACCAGGTTGAAATGGTTTTTCCCAAACAGAACCTTACACCTGTGGCGCTTGTGGGATCCAGTTCCAGTTTTATAACAATCTCCTGGAGCACATGCAGTCCCATGCAGGTAAGCCCTGGGTGGGTAGGTGGCCAAGAGCCCAGCCTTCTCTCAGTTTGCAAGGAGAGTTGAGGCCAAGGACCCAGGGTGTGTGTTGCCCCTGAAGGCATTACCTGTGAGGTAGCCTGCACTGTAGAGGGAGGGGAGGTCCACTGTACAGTAGGAACACTCCCTGCCAACCCAAAGGAGATTTTCTCTAAACCAAGAATAGCAGACAGAGCACAAGCCTAGGAACTGGGAGATAAAGGTTCTGGTTCTCTTCCATTCACTTGCCGTATGATGTGGGCAAGTCGCCTGACCCCTCTAGACCTAGTTTACTCATCTATAAGATGGAGATAATAATACTGGCCTATCCTACCTCACAGAGCAATCATCGTAATGTATGTGAAAGCACTTTATGAACTCTGAAAAGCTTTCATGTGTGTAGGATTATTATTAGAGCTTGTCTAAGTCAGAGCTCGAATTCTGGCTGCAAAGCCTCAGGTGTGGACACAGTGCCATACAGCCTACCTCTAATACTCATCTATGACTAAATCTTTGATCTTTGCTCTGTGACCAAATTGTGAAATCAGTGAATGCCAAGATCCCAGAATTTAGAACTGGAAGAAACCTTAGCCTGCGTGTAGTATAACCCATAAACCTATCTACTGCAACATAACTTGATAAATAGTCTTGTAGATTTTATTTAAAGGAGTCCAAGGAGAGAAAAGCTGCTCCCTCTTTAGATAGCTCATTTTACTTCTGGTTGGCTGGTCTGACTGGGTGGAAGTTCTTGATAGTAGGCCTAAGGTTGCTTCTGATCATTGTTCCTGGTTCTGTCCACTACATCAAATCCTTCTTGATGACTCAAAGACCACCCTCAGTTCCCCCTGAGTCTTCCTCTCCAGGGTAAACATCCACAGTTCCTTCTGGTGTTCCTCACGTGACATAGACTCAGGGTCCTGTGTCATTCTGATTGTCCCTTCAGAATATTATCCGATTTATCAATGTCCTCCCCAACTGTGGTGCTCAGACCTGAACACAGTATACCAAATGAGGTCTGTCCCAGGGCAGAGGGCCTTATTACCTCCTCATTCCTGGCAATCTCTTTGTCTTGCCTCTCCTTCTCCTTCCCATCCTTCTTGGCCCAGGCCACTGCTTTCAGCTGACTGTTGTCACCTTGCCATTCCCTCCTTCTATTCGCCCCTTTCCCCAAATACTCCTGGTAATGGATTATGATGCATCTACTCTCATGGGTAACTTTATTTTAGTAGACATCTTTTGGAGACTGAAAAACCTTTAGCATCCTTAGGAGTATATTTTTAAGAGTGAAATATCAGGCAGTGGGGTGAATGGAGATTTTTTAAGTAGGGGCTCTTGTCTTCTGTCTCTGATCTCACCCTAGAGGTGCTTGCTTGTGAAGTTAATCAGTCCTGCTAATAATTACATTTACGTTTGGATTGGTAATGGTGGCCCTGGGCAAGTGGCCCGAACAGTTTCCTGTGCCAGAGGTTTCAGAGGCTCCAGTAATTCCACCCTCTCATTCCTCCTGGGAAGGCAACAGTGCCAGCTTCATACTCCCCTGGGACTTCGTCGTGCGCCTAATTAAGTTCACTCTGTGAGAAAGGTGCAAAGGCAAGAGTGGAACTTGTTGGGAGCATATTAAATTAGAACTCTCCCCAGCTTAGTCATCCTGAGAATAGTAACTACCGTCTTTTCATTAGCTGGATGGCCCCTGTGACATAGATCCCTTCCTTCTCCAACAGTGCCATTATAGGGGAGGGTGTCCTCCAAACCTCCTGACTGGTCGTCTTCCCCTAACCAAAGACCAATTACAATTCAGTTCTCCCTTCAGAAGGGGCAGATGGTGTAGCCTTGGGTAGGGGGTCAGCAGTTTATGATGTTCCTTTTACCCATTGCACACTGACTGGCTGTTGCTGCTTTTCCCACCTCTGTCTGGGAAGACCTTTATCCTCTTGTCACTTCTTGCTTCAGAGACTGAACCCAGGAGCAACCCCCTCGCCCCCCTCCGCCTTCTATCTGATCCTGGAAATCATCATTATGTTGCTGAATGTAGTGCACAGATGTGTAATCCCTACTACTAGGGAAAGCTGAGGTTGCTAGTCTCATTGAGCTCAGGAGTTCTGAACTGTAGCAGCGCCAGAACCTATCAAGTATTCATACTAAGTCAGTCACACCATAATGAACTTCTGGGAGGGGGAAGCCACTAGGCTGCCTAAGAAAAGGTAAAACAAAATGCATCAGTGCTTCCATGCCAGTCAGTGGTGGTGTTGGGCCATTGAGTAGCTACTGTGTTACCTGCCTGGCAAGATAGGGAGACCCAGTCTTCAAGAAAAGAAAAGGAAGAGAAAGGAAGGCAGAGAAAGAAAAGGGAGAGGGAGGGAAGGAAAGAAAAAGAAGAAGGGAAGAAAGGGAAGAAAGAAACCATCATTATCATGCCTCTTAAATTTGATCTGATTGATCATAGTGAGCAGGCATCAGAATATCCTAGTTTAAAAGCAAGGTCTGTTAAACCAACCCTTTGAGGAGGTAGATAATTCCCCCGGGTCACAGATACTGGCTCGTGGCTATTTCCCCATCAGGCTACTGGGGCAGGTTCACTTCTGCCCTTTACAAGCTCTTTGCTGCCCTCTGATTTGGGGGGGGGCGGGGTGAGGGGAGGTAGTTGGGGTTAAGTGACTTGCCAGGATCACACAGCTATTAAGTGTCAAGTGTCTGAGGTCAGATTTGAACTCAGACCCTCCTGACTCCAGGGCCAGCACTCAATCCACAGCACCACCTAGTTGCCCCTGACCTCTGATTCTTGGCTATTTGTGATGGGGTTAGAAAGTCTCTCCAGACCATTTGTGTCTAGACAAGTGAGAAATGAATACCTGACTAGCCCTTCTAGCCCTTCATTTTGCTTAGCGTGGAAAGTAAGCCTCTGTGGACAGACCCAAACCAAGTCTGTGCAATTACTGTTTCCCTTCTTACGGATCATTTCTGCTTTTTGTTTTCGTTATGAAAAATGGACCAAGAGGAGCCTAGGAATGACCCCTCCATGGGGTTGTTGGTTCTGAGGGTTGGGAGGGCCCCCAGGTGGATTGCTTGGAAGTCCATTTCTACTACAAGCAGTGTGGATGAGGGTCAATAAGTATCCTTCAGAGGTGGATGTTCAGGGGTTGGAGAGTTTTTGAAGGGAGAAGAAAATATCCCCTGGATGGGGCAGCTTTCTGCCCATCCTCTTCCTCCTTTCTACTCTGTAGCATTCTTCTCTTTTTTTTCTTCCCCTTCTCACTGTCCTTTTCCTTTCTTCTTGGTTTCTGAGCTCTCCCTTTCCCCCCACATCATAGAATCACTATTTAGACAGTGTTAGTACTTTAGAGACCATCAGCTTTGTCATTTTACAGATGAGGAAACTGAGCTCCAGAGATAGGAAGTAATTTATCTAATGTGTTTACTACATAAGAGGCTGTGTGGCATAGTAAATAGAGCAGTGGCCTCAGAGCCAAGACCAGAGTTCACATCTAGCCTTTGGTGCACACTGGCTGTGTGTCTTAGGGGCCTCCCAGGCAACTCTCTAAGACCATGAGGTACACAATATGCAATTGCTCATCTGTATTGATAGAGGGAGGTTTTTTTGGCTGGAAATTCCCATACTGATGAAATCACAGATTACAGAGCACCATTGTCTTCTTTAAACTGTGTGTGATGCTGCTAAGTGAATATAGTTATATTATGTAAGGGTTAGTACCCATTTGTGTGGGAGAGACAGAGGTGACTTTCCAGTGCTTAAAGTCCAGAAGCTTTGTGATTTCAGACAAAATAAACATGCAGATGGTAATGGTTGGAGTATCCAAAGTAACTTTCTCATATCTCTCAAGGGCACCACCTTCCTCCATCTTTCTAGTCACCCAGGTTTATAACCTCGGGGTCATACCCGACTCTTACCATCCTTCCCTCCCCCTATCTCATCATTCATTAGGTCATATGTATTTTCCTTCACAGTATCTCTTGCTGTATCCCCCTCTCCACTGTCCTTCCAGTCATCATCCATCTTTACAAACCTTCCACACTTGTAACTTCAGACTCCTAACTTCTCCTCATTCCTACCTCTCCATCTCTTTAGTCATCAGGTCATATCTATTCTTCCTCCACAATATCTTTTGTTTATATCCCCTTCTTTTCACTTATATTGTTGCAGCTGAGGTTCAGACCATCAGTATGTCCAATCTGGACCATTATAATAATAGCCTCTGAATGCACACACTCTCCTTCTCTCTCCCTCTCCCTCCCTCTCCCTCCCTCTCCCTCTCCCTCCCTCTCCCTCCCTCTCCCTCCCTCTCCCTCCCTCTCCCTCTCTCTCCCTCTCTCTCCCTCTCTTTCCCTCTCTCTCCCTCTCCTCCCCTCTCCTCCCCTCCCCTCCCCTCCCCTCCTCTCCTCTCCTCTCTTCTAACCTCTCTCATCTTCTTCTCCTCTGTCTCTCACCTCTCTCTCTCTCCCTCCCTCTCCCTGGCAAGCTGTTGTCAATGTTGCTAGTAAAATATTTTACCAAAGTGTAAGTCTGGTGATGTTACTCCCCTGCTCAGAAATCTTCCATGGTTCTTTATTGCTTTGAGGATAAAACAACTTGGAATTTTTCCCCATGCCCTTTATTTTTTAATAATATTTTATTTTATCCTAATTACATGTAAAAACAATTTTAACATGCTTTAAAAAAATTTTTGAGTTCAAAATTTTATCCCTCCTCTCTGATATGGCAAGCATTCTGATAAAGGTTATACATGTGCAGTCATGTAAAAACATTTCCATATTAGTCATTTTGTGCTAAAAAGCAAGAAGGAAAGACAGTTTGCTTCAGGCAGTATTCAAACAACATCACTTCTTTCTCTGGTGGCACATAGCATTTTTCATCTTGAGTCCTTTGGGGTTGTCTTGGATCATTGTCTTGCTTAGAAGAGCTAAATCATTTATAATTCTTCATCTTATAATATTGCTGTTTCTGTGTACAGTATTCTGGTTCTGCTCACTTCACTTTGTATAGTTGATGTAAGTTTTTCCAGGTTTTTCTGAAGTTCACCTGCTCATCATTTCTTATGGAACAATAGTATTCTACTACATTCACATTCCACAACTTGTTCAGCCATTCCCCAGTTGAAGGGCATCCCCTCAATTTCTAGTTCTTTGCTAGCACAAAAAGATCAACTTAAGATTTTAAATCTTTTACGGTTTAACTCCAGCCAAGTTTGTAGACTTAATTCCTGTTATTCCCCTTCACACAATCTACCTTCTGCCAAACCACTCTTCTTGTTGCGTCCTTGCCTTGGTATTGTCCCATTTTATGAGATTCTCATCTCCCCAATGCCCTCTCTTCTCACCTGTCTTTTAGAATTCCTAGCTTCCTTCAGGGCTCGGATCAGATACCACTTGTATTTACTTATCTGTGTACATATTGTGCTCCCCCAGTACTACATATGCTACTTAAGGGAGGGGGAGCATTTCTCATTTTTGCTTTTGCATCTCCAGTACCAGCCTCATGCCTGCACAAAACAGGGACTTTGTTCCAGGGAATGGGTAACGTTAAATAGAGGAAGCAACTTAGAGAAATTGACCTTTGAAATTTTTCCTTTGATAGTTATGTGCATGCACATATCCATTATTTGGGTCAGTTAGTAAATCAGTCAACAAATATGTCCAGAGTACCTACTCTGTGCAGAATCAGGGGTGGGGAACCTCTAGGTCCTCAAATGCAGCCCTTTGACTGAGTCCTAACTTGACAGAACAGATCCTTTTATTAAATCTAGCAGCTAGATTCTGGAGGGCGAGGGTGGGAGTGGTTCCAAAGATGAGGGAAACCTTGTCTCTGCTTACAGTTCAGTAGAAAAAGTCAGATAAACAGCCCTAAAAATGTCCACTCGTAATAGGAAGCATCATGATCAGTGTCAGAAGAGAAAGAGATAGACAGGAAGTGTTAAAGAAACTCAGAGGCAAGGGAGCCCCTGGACTGATCAGGGAAGATTTCCTAGAAGAGGTAGGTCCTTGAGCCCATGTGAGATTTGTTTAGGAAGAGAGGTAGGGGCCTGATTGACACCCACTCAATTGAAATCTTGGAGAGACAAAAGGCCAGCCATAAGCAGAAACCTGGAACAGAGGGTGCATGCTGGGCAATGGTGAGAGAAACACCTAGAGAGGTTGTTTAGGATGGAGGTTGTGGAAGGCTGTGCATAGTCTTGACATGTGAGCTCAGATGTTCAGCTCTGCCCCCCTGTGAGTAACCTTGTGTGACCAGGGGCAGCTCATGCCACTCTCTGTGGGTCTCAGTTTCCTAATTTGTAATGTAAGCAGCTGGAACTAGATGACCTGTATGGTTCCTACCAGATGGCTCTAAATCTTTGAGCCCAAAGTATCTTCCCTCCAGGATTAAATAATGAGCAGTTTGATAGAATAGAGGACAGTGCTGGATTTGGAGTCTGGATGTCTTGAATTCAAATCCTGCCTCAGACATTTACCAACTGTGCCCTCCACTAGTCTGAGTTTCTTGAAAACACAGACTGTTTTCCTGCCTTTCTTTGTATCTCTAGCACCCAGCGCAATGCCTGAAACACAGTGGCAGCTTTGTAAATGCAAGTCACTCAACATCCCTCTGCCTTAGTTTACCGGTCAGTTAAATGGATATGATAATTGCACCAAAGTCACTAGGTGGTTGTAAGGATCAAATGAGATCATATGTGTAAAGCACTTTGTATACCTTAGAGCTATTGTTATTATTTTTAAAAATAATAATATCTTCCTGGTTCCTCTTCTCTTGAGAATAATGAATAATATATATGATATCTAATACATTTTATATTATATATATACAATTATATTATCTATAATACATATGTATTATAATATATGAATAATGAAATCCTAGGAACTCTCGAGAATAATGAAATGCTCTGAACTCCAGGTCCCTAACAGAAGAGCTGTTGGCCCTCCAGCCCTTCCTTTAGTGACTTCTGGAGGCTAAACTGTAATTAGGGAAGATTATAGGTGCATCCTCATCCCCAAACAGCAACACAATGGAGAGAAGCAATTAAAATGCAAATTGGTGCCTGAGTTTCTGAGCTAGAACTGCAAAATACAAAAAGGGGGGGGGGAGTTTATTCTGTAATTATACAGTACAATATACAGCTCTGACTTCCTTTAGACTGCTTTGTTCAGGTCTGGTGCTACTGTATAATGCCTTCCCGGCAATCCAGTGCACAGGAATAAAAGGGACAGCTAGGCTGAACTGGGATTAAAGGCTTGGCGCCATTGAGTGAATCTGAGGAGCCATGATCTGTGCAGTTCACAACCTGCCTGATAAGGAGGATCAAGCCTAAATACACAAATCTCATTAACTTGGTATTGAATCACAGAGGGTAATTCCCTCTAATAAACTACCTTCTCAGTTTCCTATCTGGAAACCTGCTCTCACCCTGCCCTACCATGGACAGTGGCAAGTGTGTTCATGGATGTGACTCATAGAGTGCCAGAGCTGGAAGGGGCCCTTGTAACATAGATTGGCAGAGCTGGAAGGGATCCTGAGATCATAGCTGGAAGGGACTTCCAGGCTCTCTAGTGCAACTCTTTCATGAGAAAACTCAAGCCTGGGGAATTTAAGTGATTCGTACAAGTCACACGGATGGTAAGGTCAGAGATAGAATTTGAACCCAAATCTTCTGGCTCCAGAGCCAGGGAATTTTCTGCTGTGCTGTGGGAAAAAAATCTTGCAATATAAAATATTGAATGCCAGCTGGAAGGACTCTGAACATACATTGATAGAGTTGGTTGGGGTCTTAGGATATAAAATGTCAGAGCTGCAAGGGACCTTCCTTGGTACTTAGAATGTCAAAGCCTGAAAGGACTTTGGAACATGGAGTGTCAGAATTAGAAGGAGCCTTGGAAATAGCATACCAGAAATAGAAGGGCCCTTGTAACAGAGAGTATTAGACCTAGGAGGGCTGTTAGAACACAATGTCAGAACTGGGAGGGGCCTTAGAATTCAGAATGTCAGAGCAGGGAAAGACCTTAAAACATGATGTCACAGCTAGAAGAGACCTTAGAACATGGGATGGCAGAGGATTCTAAATTGAGGCCTAGAGAAGAGAAATTACTTGCCCAGGGTCACATAGAGTTATCAGTAGAGCTGGAACTAGACTGATCAGGAAAGCATTTAGGAAAAGTTGCCAAGGAGAGGCCAGTAGTCAGCTTTATAGTGTTTCTCTCTGCCAATGGACTCTGGCCATCATTTTAATTGGGGGAAAAAACCACACACACACCCATAAACAAGCTTGTGGTTCAAGTCATGAAGATGGCCATCTTTCCTAATGGGGTTTTTAGAAGACTGCCATGGTGGTGTTGACTGGCCCTGGGAGCCTGGATCCTAGCAGGGGGTGTGACTTGAAAGCCTCTTCCTGAGCCGAGGCTCATTCATCTCTGTCTTGTGTATCTTACAGCCGACAATGAGAACAACATCGCCTTCAACCAGCCCCGGTCACCTCCAGCAGTTGTGGAAGAGAAGTGGAAACCACAGCCCCAAAGGAATAGCACCAACAACAGTATGTTGTGAGGAGGGCCTCCCTGGGGCAGGACCCTTTCTTCTGTCCCAGCCTTTTCTACCAGCACCCTGGACAGATCCCTAGTGCTCTGATGGGTTCTCCCAGCTGTTTCACCTTTAGGCCACTGGCTTCCCATAGGACAGGATGAGAGGCAGGAGAGGAAACAGCACATCCATTTTATAGATGAAGAAGCCAAGGCCTACTGGAGCCAATAGACTTGGACCTGGCCTCAGGGAGATCTGAGTTCAAATCCAGCTTCAGACATTTACTAGCTGTGCGTCCCTGAGTAAGTCACTTCCCCTGTCAGGTTCTATTTTCTCATCTGTAAAATGGGGATCATGATAGCACCTACCTCGCAAGGTTGTTGTGAGAATCAAATGAGTTGATATTTATAAAAGTATTTAGCACAGCGCTTGACCCATAGTAGGTGGTGTATAAATGTTAACTATTATTATTGTTGTTGTTGTATGTAGGGAAAAAAAAATGGTTCAGTTTTTCCCAGGATGATAAAGTCCCAAGTGTCGTTTGCTAGGAGTAATCCCTCCCTGCTTTGTCCCCTCTCCTCCATCTCTGTAGCTTCAGTGAGCAGTACAGCACCCAACAGCACCATCCCAGAGAAGGAGCGGCAGAACATCGCAGAGAGGCTGTTACGCGTGATGTGTGCAGACTTGGGCACACTGAGTGTGGTGAGTGGGAAGGAGTTCCTCAAACTGGCGCAGACCCTGGTGGACAGTGGTGCCCGCTACGGCGCCTTCTCGGTCACCGAGATCCTCGGCAACTTCAACACGCTGGCCTTGAAACACTTGCCTCGGATGTACAACCAGGTGAAGGTGAAGGTAACCTGTGCGCTGGGCAGCAACGCCTGCCTGGGCATCGGTGTGACCTGCCATTCTCAGAGCATTGGCCCTGACTCTTGCTACATCCTGACGGCCTACCAGGCTGAGGGCAACCACATCAAGAGCTATGTTCTGGGCATCAAGGGTGTGGACATCCGGGACAGCGGTGACTTCATCCACCACTGGGTCCAAAACGTGCTGTCCGAGTTTGTGATGTCTGAGATCAGGACAGTCTACGTGACGGACTGCAGGGTGAACTCATCCGCCTTCTCCAAGGCTGGCATGTGCCTTCGCTGCTCAGCCTGTGCCTTGAACTCGGTGGTCCAGAGCGTGCTGAACAAGCGGACGCTGCAGGCCCGCAACATGCACGAGGTTATCGAGCTGCTGAACGTCTGTGAAGACCTGGCAGGCTCTACGGGCCTCTCCAAGGAGACTTTTGGCTCCCTGGAGGAGACCTCACCCCCGCCCTGCTGGAACTCGGTGACAGACTCTCTGCTGCTGGTGCACGAGCGCTATGAACAGATCTGTGAGTTCTACAGCCGTGCCAAGAAGATGAACCTCATCCAGAACCTGAACAAGCATCTCCTGAGCAACCTAGCTGCCATCTTGGCCCCCGTGAAGCAGGCAGTTATTGAGCTGAGCCACGAGAGTCGGCCCACCCTACAGCTGGTGCTGCCCACCTACGTCAAGCTGGAGAAGCTCTTCACATCCAAGGCCAATGATGCTGGGGTCGTCAGCAAGCTCTGCCACCTCTTTCTGGAGGCCCTGAAGGAAAACTTCAAGGTGCACTCAGCCCACAAGGTCGCCATGATCCTGGACCCCCAGCAGAAGCTGCGGCCTGTCCCACCCTACCAGCACGAGGAGATCATTGGCAAAGTGTGTGAGCTCATCAATGAGGTGAAGGAGTCCTGGACTGAGGAAGTAGACTTTGAGCCTTCCACAAAGAAGCCACGGGCCACCGGCGAAGCCACCACAGCTCAGGAAGATGACCGGTTTGGGAAAAACGAAGTTTATGATTATTTGCAGGAACCTCTCTTCCAGTCCACCCCTGACCTCTTTCAGTACTGGTCTTGTGTTACCCAAAAGCATACAAAACTGGCCAAACTGGCCTTTTGGCTCCTCGCGGTGCCAGCCGTGGGGGCCAGGAGTGAGTGTGTAAATATGTGTGAGCAAGCACTTCTCATTAAAAGGAGACGACTTCTTAGTCCAGAAGACATGAACAAACTCATGTTTTTGAAGTCCAACATGCTTTAAAACTGTCTTTTAGTTTAAAAATAATAATAATAATAATAATAATAATAACTATAAAACACTGTCGCAATCAAAGAAAAGGAATTTAAGTTCTAAACACTGTGGACCTCATTATAAATGCCCCTGGAAACTTAAGTGCTTTTTCTATGTGTATATACATAAGTGTGTGTATGGACACACGCATGTGTATGTACATATGTACACATACCTATGGATAAATACACATACATTGTGTATGTGGGTAAGTGGTTCCTTAGATCTGTTTATACAGACAAAGAGACCACATACATGCATACACATAAAGGCCCCAGTGCTCATGAACACGCACCCTTGTGTACATGTTGTATTAAGTGGGGTATGTGAGGAAAGATGAGTGTATGTGAGAGAGGGAGTACTTTACCAGGAAAATGCTTCTTGTCTCCATCAGGGGTTTTTTTAAAAACAGATTTTCCATGTTTTCAGGTGTGCAGACCAGTAGGAGGCTGACGTAAAGTCTTCAGGCAGCTGAGATCTAAAAGTGACTTGAAGTTTCTTTGGTTTCTCCTCTCTTCCCCTTCCATCCCTCTCCCCTCTTTTCCCCTCCCCCCCTTCTACCTTTCCCTCCCCCTTCAGGGCTGTCTTGCCATGGATATTTGTATCTGCATTAAGTGGAAAATATCTGCACTGGACTTTGCTTCTCCAATTACCTTGTATATTTTCAGGGCATTGATCAGCCGCCTTCCTAACATCTGTCACATGTTATAAAGGCAGCTGCATTCTAGAAACACACCTATCTCTCAGATCAGGAAAGGAGACATATGGAAACAAATAGGACTTTGTGGCTTTTTAAAAATATAAGATGGAGAAGAAAAATTTTCAGAAAAGTAATTACTCTAGTAAACTGTCTCCACACCTTAGTTTTTTGTTTTGTTTGTTTTTAAACATTTTAGTGGGTTTTAACCTTTCTTTGGTTTTTTGTTTTTGAAGTTTGATTTAGAACCTTCTAGGAGGCACTGAATGTCTGTAACTTATGTTTATGGGTTTTTTTTAAAGCTTTTCCTTTTCTTCCTCCCCTTTACCCCTCCTCCCCAAGTCACACTGTAAACTAGCTCATCTCAGTGGTGTAACATTTTTCTTAAGCCTTCCCTGTACAGTCCAGATCTCCAAAGGATATATTCCTTCTGAAGGCATGGGGGCAAGTGGGTCGGGGTGGGGGGGTTGGGGCATAACAATGCAGAGGATTCCATGATTTCACAAGCACAGCATCGCATCTGTTGGGAAGCATGTGGCTTAGGATATCTTCTGAATGTAAGTGAAAAGAATATACCCTCCTGGCTTGTTTTGCCTCATTTGTCTCTAGTACCAGGAATGTCTACCTGAATACCTATGGTGCATTACGCTACTCATCACATCACTGAGTTGTTCTAGCTCATTAGAGGCTTATGAATTGATCAGAGTTCATGTCCAGTGGCATGTCTGACCCACAGCTTCCCCCTCTCATCTAGCCCTTGGCCCTGCTACCCAAAACCCTCAGAGCAGGGCAGGTGCAAGTTGGTCAGCTCTGGGGTTCCTGATATTTGACTCAGAATCCCATTGCTACAAGGCAGTAGGACTGAGTGCTTTGTGGGCCTCTGCAGACTCCATGCCAAAGTCCAATGTCAGGGGATTTTTACCTTCAGGAGTGTATGTAAGCTGAGCCTGATTTGACTCCATCATTTTTGGGGTCCCTCCCTGTTGTGAAGTGTTTATTTCCCTTCCCTACACATGGAGATTTGTGGTCTATGGATTCAAGGACTGGCAGTGACCGTCTGGGCTGATCCTAGAGATGCTGGTTCTCCACTCGCTACTCCTTTGCTCACTGGATAGAAATGGGCTAGGATGGCTAAGAACTCTGTCTTTTAAGGCTCATGTACTGTATGGTCTTTGACCTGCATAGTTAAGGTAACCCTGTTGAGGTATAGCTGTCCTCAGGTGATCGGTATTATGGGAAAAGAGTTGAGGCTGTTGGTCCTCTCAGAAGGTGACCCCAGATGGTTTCCTGTATCATTTGCTTTGTTTGTAAAGACAAGTTCTAACATCTCTTAGGTAAGGAATATGTCATCATTAACTTATGCATTCCCCATTTTACCATGAGATACCTCCACAATCAAAGGCCTCATGCCATGAGGAGGGAAAGTAGAATTCGCATTTTCTTCTCATGTTTTTAATTGATCTGTAAGCAATTCTTAGATTCCCTCCTTCCAAGCTCTCCCTTGTGCCAACAGGAGGAGTGAGGTTGGTTGAAAGTTAGTGGGGTCCTGAGAATCCCAGGCCCAGATCATCATCTTTTGGGGGAAGAAGGATTACTTTGATTTATAGCCTGTCACTAGAACCTCCCCTAATCCTCCCATATTGAGTATTTAAAGGGAAATGTCATCCAGGTGATTGGTGGTTTCTTCATTTGAACTGATTGTATCATTTTATTAAAAGGAGAGGATCTTGTGTATCCCTTATGTGCTACACCTAGGGAAGTGAACTTTCGCTTATGGTTCTTGGACATGTTTTTGGCCCCCACCCACTCTGAAGCTTAGAAACTGTACTGCAGTGAAAAATGTTGATTTTGAAATTCAAAGTAAACAACCAGTCTTACCTTGTTGTTGCCTCATCCCCTGCTTTTCCCCACCAACATCCAGGAATTGGAGTGGACTAGAGAAGAGTGCCCCTGCCTCCTTCATGAGATGAATTAAGTGAATTCCACTTTGTTTTTTTTCTTCCTTGGGAAGATTGCTGCTTCTTGTGAACTAACTGTCATAGTCTCCAAAGGGCTGAGAGAGGGGAGCAATTCATTGGTGGGGTTTGGTGAGGGTTTCTCTCTTCCTTCCCCTGCTTCTCCAGAAATTGGCACTGGGAACTGGAGAGATCTTGACAGAGTCTCTTGGCTAGAGTTCCTAAATAGGCCAAATTCCATTACAACAAATTGCATGTCACAGCCAGAAAATAGCCCTGACCTGGCCAAGCCCCATCCCCTCTCCCTCCCCCACTCCTATATTAAGTCTCAGCAATATTCAGTTGTTCCAGATTTTCACACAGCCAAAGAATTTGGACAACTCCTTCAGCATTTGGTCACTAGCATGGCATCTGACCTGTTGTAGGCTCTACATAGAATTTTGTGATCTTGGGGATTGATGAGATGTATGTCATTTGATCATAGGGCTTGAAGGACAGGCTCTAGGGTGGTGCTATTCTCAGGTCCTCCACAGAATGGTGCCTGTGGTTTGACATGGACGGTTCTTACAGAACCACTAAATCTCCAGGACAAAAATGTTCTGTTTTGTAGAGATACGGGATTCCCAGGTGGAGAACAGTGATCGGCATTTCTGTCCCTACACCCCACCTTTTTTCTCTCTTTCCCAATGAGGTTACTCCAGGTATCTCCACCATCTAGGAGTTTTCCACCTGTAAAACGATGCCTGTAGCATTATCGTGGTCAGGCCTTTACTGAGGGACCCTCAGATCCAGTAGGGACCCAATTTGTAAGGCACCCGAATAAGAGGAACCCAGGTCTCTGGTATTCTTCATTTCTCATGTTGGGATTGGTTACTGGTAAGACAAAGAAAGCATGTAGGCTCCCACAATAGTGACAGGAGATCCTTGGTGCCTGCCCACACTTGACCCCCTGGCTTTTCCATCAGAGAAGAGCTGAAGGATGTCTCTTTTTGCCATCCAGGCTTCTGCTTCTATTCTTTCTCTCAGAAGTCCTCTGTGTTCATTCATTCCATTACCATCCTAGTCAGCTATGGGTGTTACTCTTTTGGTGGGGCAAACCAGTGCCCTTCTTCACTGTTAAGGAGGAGACTCAGAGCTCCTGGCCGTAGCCCAGTGTTAACTCCTGCTCTGAGAGTTCGGAGACTTATGCCAGGCACCTCTAGGAAGGAAAATGAGCAGCTACAGGGAATGCCTTAAGCAATGAAACTCAACCCTCTCTCTGTTTTTGTGAGTTGGCATTATTACCTATTTACCTCAGGAGTTTTGATATGTTGAGCCAATTCAGCTGTCCCTTTAAGTGACTCTAGGAGCCTTTGTGGAGAGGGATTGGGGGACGGGACTCTGGTGGAATAAGTTAGATGATCATTGCATCACTACTCAGTAGCAGATGCTTGTGTATGAGGTAGAAAGAAGCCATTAGATCCCAGTCTCCTAAGAGGGGATATCTTCCAGGAGGCAGAGAACTGGGCCCAGCCATAAACATCCCTGGCTTCCATCTCCAGGGCACAGCCTTAGAAGGAAGAAGAGTATGGTGGCACCTTCATAGCTCTGAGTCTAGGAAAGCAGGCGCCTGGGGAGCAGTACAAGAAGCACATTGTCTCTGAACCTCAATTTACCTGACAAACAGAGGAGACCAAAGGAGCAGTATGTGAAAAATCCTGGAGGGGTCCAAAGTGACTAAAGGCAAGCAGGAGTTGGCCCTTGGCGGTGGGAACACCAAAGAAAGTTGGGAAAACTTGATGAGAGGTATTGCTCTGTGGAAAGGTGGGCTTTCTGAGGAAATGGCCATAACTCAAAGCATCTTAACTGCTCCCTCAGTTATTTTGAACCCAGCTATACAGAACCCCAAGCCCCCCAAAATAATTAGGCTGTAGTTTTAATATTTTTGTCTCAAATGGCTGCTGTGTTCTCATCTCTGGAGAAATTTCTGAAGAATGAGACTTAACAGTTTGAGGATAATCTCCTGCCTGTATATGAGGTAAGGAGCTGGCTGCTAGATCCTCCCCAACCCCGCTGTCCTCCATTGCCTGGGAATCAAAAACAAGGAGTTTTATTTATTTGTTTTTCCTGCAACCTTGACTCTTGTGGTCCTAGAGGAGCCCCAAACCAACCCCATGCCTCCAGCCTTGTCCTGAAAGAAACATGGGTCATTAAGAATGAGGAAGTCTTAAGTTAGCTGGTCCTCCCTCCCTCTGCTCAACCCCTCCACCATCACTGTAGCACTTCTTTTGCTAGGCCAGGTATGGTAAACCAATGATTTAGCATTTTTGTCCTGGAGTTTTCTTCCCCCTATTTTTATTGTTCTTAGGGTTTTGTTTGGGTTCCGATTTGGGGGTTTGGAGATGGTTGGGTTTTTTTGTTTGTTGGTTTTGTTTTCAGAACTATTGCTGTTGAACCCTGGGTTCAACAGGAGGAGCTCTAGGCTTGCCTTGAGGCACAGGGCTCACTGTCATACTTGCTAAAGGTATAAAATTGTGGTCTGGACAGCTGCATGAAGATAATTACTGCTCTTTTCCCTTGGTCATAATGAAAAACCCAAGTTGTGTTAGTGCCACATCTGTGTTATTGAAGGAGGAAGTTATGATTGGTTTGCCATTGGGTATTCACATCACTGTTCAAAAGTGGGTCCCCTGCCCACTCACCCACCAGGGAACCCAACCCACCCATCCAAGGGACATAGGACAGATCATGTTCTAATGGGCAACTTATTTTTTTTATAACCAAAGTTCCTTAAATGGGGCACGGCCTAGCCTCATATTCAACCTCAGGGGTCTCAGATTCCTTCGGTGCTTTCTGAAATCCAAGCTGGTTAGTAATCAACAAGGAGAAAAACCAGCTGTACTGGGGGCTGGGGAGGAGAAGGACAAAAAGGACAACCAGAAGGAGAGGCCAGGGACCTTTCTCCTGGACTTCCTCCCTCCATGGGAACAAAGGTCATTCCCTGAGAGGGAAAAGTAAGAGAATTGGTACAAAGAGAAGGCTGGGGGAAACCCACTGACCCTTGGGGTGGGAAAGTCAAGGTGCAAACCCACTTGGACAAATGTCAGGAAACCATTTTATATAACAACCCAAGTAAAACTATTTTTGGAAAAGTATCTTTTGTTGCTGTCACTGTTGTTGGTGTTCCTTCCCCCATGACCCACGTTGGAGTTGAATTATGAGTCATTCACATCAGGTCAAGACCATGACCAACTGTTCTCCCTCTCCTGCTCCCTTCCCTCAGTAACTGTGGATATCCATCTTCCTTTCTCTTTCTGTAGATAACAGACGTTCTAGGCAATACCATAGATGCACCTGAGTGTGTGTCTCTTTCTCTGTGAGTGTAAGAAACTCAAGTCATCTTTAAAAAAGAAAAAGAAAAAAGAGAAAATACAAAAATACAAAAAAAAAACAAAAATATCTTTTTTAGGCCAGAGTTTTCTACAGGTATTAATGAATATTTTTCTTAATCCTTATAAGTTTTATGTGTTTAATATTTCTTAATACCGGTAGCATTAATTTATACTTTTGTAGCAACACAATATTTTTATAAACAGCCAACGCTTGGCTATGTCTTCATGAGGGGAATGCACAGGGCAGCCTGTGGGGGCCCTGTGTACCGTGTACTGTATTTAAAAAAATAAAAATAAAAGGTTACCTAATGTCACACTTGCTGTGTTAATAAACAAAAGAAATCGTTTGAAGTCTCCTGTATTGTTGGTGTGGATCCAGTGACTCTCTAGAGAGCCAAATTGCACGATTGAGTTCCCAGTTCTCATTGTGATATTTAAACGCTTGGGGCCAGCTCAAGGGTTTAGGGTTTTTCTGTTTGTTTGTTGGGTTTTTGTTTCTGTTTTCTTTTGGTTTATTGTGTTTGTTTCGTTTTGTTCTCCTTAAACGTTGCGGTTCTGTTTTCCCTTTTTGCAGCCAAAAACGTTTAGTGCTGTTTGAATCATAGACTGATGTCAGATGGAGGGGGAGGGGGGAAGATTTTTAGGGAAAAAAAAAGAAAGAAAAGAAAAGGAAAAAAAAAAAGGAAATTGAGCCGTGTCAATGTTGCTGTTTTTACCAGTCTGTTGCTGTCGGAAAGTGGGGCATTTCCAATGAGAAAAGGAGCAGTTCCCACTTTCCGTTCTTTATCTGTAAGCCAAAAGCCCTTGTCCAGAATTCAGTGACCCTGCTTTGAGAGGGGTCTCAAGCGTTCCTACAAGTTTCTTTTCCAGTGGCTGATGCCAACGTGGAAAGATATACTGTAACTGTTAGAAAGGATCAGTTGCTTAATGATTTTCATGTCAGTGTTGTATTTATGGTTTTACAATAAAACAACCTTTAGGAAAATGGCTGCATCTGGTGCTGTGGTTTGTTGACTGTGTCAGGTCTGGGAGACCTTGATGAGAGGGAGTCCATTCAGAGGAGGGAAGCCAGGATGGTGAGGGCAGACTGCAAACTCTAGCATCCAGAAAAGAGATGAAGGCTCTAGGGAGAAGAAAACTCACCTGTAGTTAACATAGAGCTCCTTACAGTGGATGAGGCATGGTGTTCCAAGTCCCAGCCCTTCTACACTTACCATATATATAGCAGAACTTAGATTCAAACCAAAATCCTCTGACTCCGAATCTACTGTGCTTTCCCCTTCACCACACCATACTCGCAACCCATTTCACAGATGAAGAAGCTGATGTCCACAGATTAAGTGGTTTGCCTAAAGCAGCACAACTAAGTGGCAGAATCAGGAGGAATAGCTCTAAGGTACAAAGAAGATGATTTCAGGAAGAATTTTCTGATAGCTGGGCATGGTGGCATATGCGTGTTAATTTCTGCTCCCTGGGAGGCAGAGTTCAAACCTTCTGAGCTGCAGTGGGCTAAGTCAAATGGGTATCCACACTAAGAGCAGTGTTAATATGGGGTCCCCCAAGGTGGGTGGGAGAAGGTCGTCTAGGGGGAGGAGAACAGAAAGAGGTCAAAACTGAGAAAGAACGAGTTCTAGGTATCAGAAACTCCTCCCTTCTTTCTGACCCTTGCAGGATCCTTGGGCATGGCCAGTGATTCTATCTGATGACCACAAGGTGTCTTCAGAATTGAGGACCTGACTTCTTGCTGCTAAGCAGCCTGGATGGGAGGTGAGGGCCCCCTGTGAAGAAGAAAGAAGTCTCACTTGCTATAGTTTGTAGGTTGCAGTGTGTGTTAGGAGCTTGTCTGCTTTTATCCTTCCCCCTTCCTCCACCCCACCCCTGCCCCCAGTAATTCAGAGTGTTGGGCAACAGTAGTCCTATTTGCAGGACACTTTAGTATTTGAAGTACTTGGGATCACTTAGGACCTCAGAGGCCACTAGTTCAATCCCCTTATTTTACAGATGAAGAAAATGGGATCAACCAAAGAAGGGAAATAAGTGACTTGCCTAGGGTCACGCAAAAGAGAAGTAAGGACAGCCTGGTGGCACAGTGGATAGAGTGCTAGGCTTGGAGTCAAGGAGACCTGAGTTCAAATCCAGCCTCAGATACTAGCTGTGTGACCTTGGGCAAATCACTTAACCCTGAATGCCTCAGTTTCCTCATCTGTAAAATGAGCTGGAGAAGGAAATGACAAACCACTCTAGTATCTTTGCCAAGAATGTGGTCACAAAGTCAGACACAACTGAGCAACACCACGACTGTTACCAGCAGCCCAAGGTTGGATGTGGCTCCTGTGACTTCCCCCTGAGGGCTCCCGCCCTTGCACAGCCCTGTGAGATGCTAATATAAGCAGCATACTTATTTTTTAGATGAGACAGAGAAGTGAGGCAATTTCCTCTGGTCACATAGTTACTTAGTGTCCGAGCTGGGACTCAATCATGTTTCCTGACCAGCCCAGTTCTTTTTTTAACCCTGCTCTTTAGAAAGGGTGGACCATGGTAGGGATTGGGAGTAAAGTCTTTCCAAGTGGGCCAGCCTCAAGTCCCCCTGAAGGGGACTGGGACTTAGTGGTATAGGAGAAAGAACCCTAAGGGACTGCAGAGGACTTGTGCTCCAACCGCCTCATCTTACGGATGAGGGCCCGGGAGGGAGAACTGATTTGTCCAAGATCATAGGGGCAGTAATCATCAGAATTGGGACTCGGACCCAGAATCTCTGGTACCAAAGGTTTTCATTCCTGCCGTTTTCATTTTCATTCATACATTTTTCCACTGAACCAGCTTCAGAGGGATTGGGGTAGGAGTTGGAGGGGTGGGGAATTATTGGTCAAACCCCTTATATTCTTCACCTATTTGCTTCCGAAGTCAGGCTGATTAAGCTGTCAGCAGCCTGAGATGTGGGATAATTGACTTCAGGAAGAGGAGAGGGACATCTGCTCTTGCCCTCATAGCTTCACCAACCTGGATTTGAGGTTCATGTCCTGGCTTTGCCCCTGACCATCTGTTGGACCTCAGCAAAGTCACAACCTCTCCAAGCTTTTCTCTTCATCTGTAGCACATAGAAAGGGAGCATTTATTTAGCAACAACTCCCCTTGTGCTGGTAGTTTGGCAGGGGAGGGGTTGCCAGAAAGGGGTGTCTTATGGCCACTGCCACTATTTCCAAGGGTAACCCTGGTGTGTGAAAGATATAATCTTACTATTTACTACTGCAACTCCTGAGCTCCCACTGGTGTGCTTCCCATTTACAGAAACCCAGTCACACTTAAAAATGAAACATTTACTAAATAACAAGGCAAAAGTAAAAATGATTGTTAAAAATCAGGAACAGTCATAAAATGTTTACTCAGCAGAAGGCAAAAGGGCAGCTAAGTGGCACTTTGGATAGAGTGCCAGGCCTGGAACCAGGAAAACTTATTTTTGTGAGTTCAAATCTGGCCACAGACACTTACTAGATGTGTGACCCGGGGCGAGTCACTTAACCCTGTTGGCACTAGATTCCTCAATAAGCTAGAGAAGGAAATGGCAAACCACTCTAGTATCTTTGCCAAGAAAAGACCAAATGGGATCACAAAGAGTCATACATGATTGTAAAACAACTGAATAAAAACAAAGAAGGCAAAAACAAGAATGACTGAAATAGGCAACATGACTAATGTGGAAATATGTATTGCATGATTACTGTCTCAGGGAAGGGGAAGAGGAGGGAAGAGAGAATTTGGAATGCAATATTTTTTAAAATGAAGGTTAAAAATTGTTTTACATGTAATTTGGAAAAATAAAATATTTTTAAAAGAATAATTGAAACATAACACTCCACCAGGAAACCTGGTGTCACCCTCTTCCGATAATAAGCACAGTGTCCCTCGTTGGAAAAGTAAACATATGCCCAGGGCCATCCACAGCTCTGAGATGCAGGGCTGGATGTCAGCAGGCTCTCTTAGATAACAGTCTAATACCTGCTCCTTTTCTGAATCTCTTTGCCCTCTTGCTCGGAAGCCACTTCCCTGCTACTCAAAGGCTGCTGAAGCTGTATTAAGCTCCTTTATTAATGGATCAGTATTACACCCTTTCAGTGAATAGCAGCCTTAATCCTGAGGTCTGCAGCTTCGAGGCCCACTTCTTTGGCTGGGCTCTGAAGCAGTGACAAGCAGTTTCCCTAAGCTGGAGAACTACAAAGCTCCTAATATGTGCTCTTGTACTCTCAGGGATTTCCACCTCTCCAGTTGGGAAGAGATGTAGAAGTACAATGCAATCAAGCCAAGACAAGCTGACCTCCATCTAAGGCTGTAGGTGGCAGAAAGGACAATAAGCTCCACCAGCCTTTGACTCAGAAACAGGATTCTGCTTTCTTCCAATTAGGCCCCAGAACATCGGCAGGGTATTGGGTTTCTTTTTTGTCTTCAGCTGTCAAGTTCTAAATGGTGCTAAAGAGCAGCCCAACAGGAGAATTCTACTTCTGGTGAAGTCCCAGAAGCTATAGATTCAGCCTAAAAATGCTGCTCTTATCTCCTGTTTCCTTTTCTACTCTGCTTCTTTCACAAAGAAGGGGGCAGTTTCCCTGGTCATCGCTCTTCAGGCAGCTCTCCTATCTTCTCATTCGGATCTCTGGCTTCACAGCTATCCTCTCCTATGACTTCTAGTGCTTTCGATCAGGGCCTCTTACAAGGAGCGACCCACGTCTAAGTGAGGCTGTAGAGCCCAACGTCCAGAATTCTCTCGGTTTTCATACAAACAATATTCATTTTTTCTACAGTCCCGATCAATTCTTTGATGACTAGGTTCTAAGCTATAACCTTCAAATCCCTGAAAACAGATGTACCCAGGCTGATAGACAACGCTGCCTTATGGTCATGCCTGTCTTCAAGGTGGATTTGAGCTGCTTTCCAACAGGTCCTCTCAGGACACAAATCTCAAAGGCAGTCTTCCCCTTAGGTCTATCTCAAGCTGTTTATCTCATGTGAATACCCTTTCTCATCCTCTTTCAGCAAATAGCAAACAATATGTCCATATACCTTACATTGAAAATTAGGGGGATGAACAAGAAAATCAGGAAGATCTATTTCAGTTTTGTGTAAATCTATGATCCTATAATCCTAAGCAGTCCTCATTGCCTGGGAGAGGACAATGTAGACAGCTGTCCTGAACCCACATCCCAAACCTGGAATCTCCATCATTCCTCATTATTTTTTTTTGCTTTTTGGAGGGGGGAAGGCAGGGCAATTGGGTTTAAGTGACTTGCCCAAGGTCCTACAGCTAATTTTATGTTAAGTGTCTGAGGCTAGATTTGACCTCAGGTCCTCTTGACTCCAGGGCCGGCACTCTATCCACTACACAGCCTCGCTGCCCCCATTCCTCTTTTCTTAAAAGTCTTCTTAAGGAACCTAACTGAATGAAGATATGGTGTTACTTAGAGATGGTTTAGTACATTAACTCATTAGCTCCAATTCTCACCTAGTGGAGAGCAGAAGTGTGAGGAACAGATAAGGAACAAAGCATCCAACAGAGGCCAGGGCTCTGTGCTTGACTGCTGGTCCACATTGGATGAGTCGGTTCTTTCAGAAATACTAAATTTTGCCTTTGATAAAGGGAAGATGTTGGGCTACACAGTCTTAGGGTCTCTTCCAGCTCAAACATTTGATGTTTGAACGTTGCCTTAGGGTCCCTTCTTGCTCTCACATTCCATGTTCAAAGGTGCCGTCTGCCTCTGGCTTTTGTTTTAAGTTCTTTCTACTTCTGCTATTCAATGGCTTCAAGTCCCTTCCATAGTCGTCTATGTCTGTGACATCAGTGAGGATTTTATAAATGATATTGTTCAGAGAACTAGCTTAAACTCACTTTCTTTTCTTTTTTCTGATTAATTTATTTTACAGTTAAATATACAATAAAAAAAGAAAAAGCAGTAGATTGTAAACTTAAATACAAAAAATTGCCATTTGCACAGCAGAATATAAGAGAGGATTCAAAATATAGAGCAATATAGCAATAAACGTCCATTTCAAGAAAGCCTATATAATAAATACCACATATTGTGTTCTGAGCTGTTCATCTTTGCTTCCTTGTAAGTTTTCTTTTATTCTCTGCTGTGAACTTTTTACTTTGTTTTTTTTCCCCTCCCCTCCAGGAAGCTATAATTAAGCACAGAGATTTTATTTATACACACACACACACACACACACATACAGACATACAAGCATGTATGTACGTATATACATACACTTGCACATACATATACTTAGATATCTATAATCATACTCGTATATAGACATATACATTTATATGCATCTATGCAAGACTATGCTATTCTTGCTTGTCCTCTGTTTCTCTGAGGGTTGATAACATTTTCCTTGATAAGGCCATGTCTTTCCATATTTTTCTAAGTCCACAAACTCTTCATTTCCTATGACATAGCAATAGTCCAACCTTATACTATCTGGTTATTTTAAATAGTCCAAAACAATATTGATTAATATGGCTGATATATAATATAGTTTTCCTATTTTTCTCTTTTGGTTAAATCTATTTTCGTTTTAACTTTGTCTGAGGTCATGATTACTACTCTGCTTTTTTTCCTAATAAGTTCTAATCCTGATCTTTATTTTATGTTTGTGTGTATCTCTTATTTCCTATCCTTCCTGACTCCTCAACTTTACTTCTACCTGCTACCTTGCCCTCCTATTACTTTCCAAAGAACCCTCCAATGTCCTCCCCCTTCCACTTTAAGAAAATCACTTTGGAAGGTTGAATGAAGTTTTAGAGAAGGTTTAGAGAGAGGAAAGATGTGAGGCAGTGAGACCAATTAGGATATTATCATACCAGTTTAGGTGTGAGGTGATGAGAATATACATCCTTGGGGTGATTGTGTGCCTGAAGAAAAGAGCCTATATGGGAGGGATTTTGTGAAGGCAAAGATGACAAGACAGCATTCCAGATTGTATATGTTTAGTGAATGATGGAGAAGAGTAGAGGATGATACTGAAGTTGTGCCCCTGGAAGGATGACTAGTCAGATGGTGTAGAACGGGGAGGAGATATAAGGGGGAAAGAGAGCTCTGTCTTGGACTTGGTAAGCCTGAGATATTATCTAGTTTCAGATGTCCAAGGGGAAGTTGGTGATGGGAGATGGGAGTTCAGGAGGATTAGGTCTGAATAAATAGGTCTGGGAATCATCTGCATATATAGGGGGATTGAATCTATGGGAGCTGATGAGATCACTCAGGCAGACTGGTTCCCCGGAGGGGTTCCAGGACAGAGCGCTGGAGGACACCCATGGTGAGTGACCATCACCCAGAGGAAGATCCAGTGAAGGAACAGTCAGTCACACAGGCAGGAGGAGAACCAGGAGAGAATATTCAGGATAGCAGCAAAACCTCCAGGGAGTTCAAGAAGGACAAGAACTGAAAAAAGCCATTAGATGTGGCTGTCAAGACATCATTGTTAACTGGAGAGAGCAGATTTAGTTGAATAAAGAGATCAGAAGTCAGACTGCAGGGGAGAGGAAAGGCAGACAGCTTTTCCAAGGTGCTTAGTCAAGGAGGGGCGGAGAGATATGGAACAAGGGGGCTGGGAGATTATGGCATCTGAGAATAAACAGTAAGAGCCATCTCTGGCTCCCTTGTGGGAAGCTCCACTGTCCATTCCCCCTGAGGGCAGAGTCTCACTTACAGACTGGGGACAATAGAGGTCAGGTGTAATTACAGCAGCAGCATCACTCATAGCCCTGAGAACTCTGGGATTGTTGAGGGCAAGGCATTTGAACTCTTAAAGGTAAAGGGGATGGGGGTGGGGGAGGGCTCTTTCCCCTGCAGAGGGGAAATGGAGAACCTGGGCTGGAGTGGAAGGGGGGTATGGATGGGACAAGAGACCAGAGAAGGGGCAAGTTCAAGGGGCAAGTCTCTCAGGGTCTTAGGAGTGAGGGAGGGGGAGGGGTGCTGACCAGGTCTTACTATATCACCTGAGTCGGGGTTAGGACCTGAGGGCAGTACTTGGGCTAGAGCCCAGGTCACTGCCCCCATGATCATATCCCTTCTGGGAGCCCTGTCTCTTGTCCATCTGTTGCCCACTACTGCTCCTTCATCCGTAGGTTGTGGACCTAGAAAATCTTATTTTCCAAACCCAGGTGGGCTGAATCTGCTTGGAAGAGGCAAATCTCCTGACATTTTGTCCTAGTACAAACCAAGAGCCTAGTGCAAACATTTCTGCTCCCGGGACCACGTGAAGGCAGCACCAGGCAGTTGAGATACCCTTAATCCACAGGTGAATAGAGATACTGTAACCTATGTGGGAGGCTGTGGTACTGGCTGTGACCACACGGGGGCAGCACTAGTCCAAGTTTGCATCCATCGCCAGTGGTTTAAAATGAACACTGACTCGGTAGTCGTAGCATTAATAAGAGCAACAATGGCTAGCATTTATATAGCAATTTAAAGTTTGCAAAGTACATTACAAATATTATCTTATTTGATCCTTTCAACAACCCTGTAAGGTAACTTTCATTATCCCCATTTTACAGATGAGGACATGGAGGCCTGGAGAATGTTAAGTGACTTGTCCAGGACCACAGAGTTAGACAATGTCTGATGCAAGATTTGAACTCAGATCTTCCTGACTCTAGTATGGCAGGGAGAATACCTGCCTCCATCTGGTCTTTATTTGACCCCTTGGTAGAGATGTGGAAGCAGTTTTGGCAGTGTCCACAAGCCAGAAATACTTCTTAGAGAATTGACACCTAAAGAATGGGTCTGTCAGAAAAGGAAAGACAAACAAATGAGGAAGAAAAGATGTTCCTCCAGGAGGGTGGGATGGGCATACAGGACTAGGGGAAGGGGATAAGGGAGATAACAAAAAATGTCCCGACAGTAGGATTTTTTTCAAAAATAGAATGAGCTGAGTTGAGAGGTAATGGGTTTTTTTTTTAAAGAAAAGCTGAATGCCCATATGACAGGGTTCAAACTGCATTCAGGTGACAGAAAACCTGAGGTCCCTCCCCCTTCTGAAGATCTGCAGGAACTCCTCATCCTTCTCCAGTTCCAGGAAACCTGGAAAGAGCCCATGCCAAAAGAACACACTCTGGCTGCCTAGCACCTTTTTGAGTGCACCCCACTTCTTTCTCTGCAGGCAACCAAAGGGGCTCCATGGCATAGTGTTCCTAGTAGATTGGAACTAGTTACAGAATGTCTATGCATGCTCCAACTCTCTCCAAGGCACCTGCACGACACACCCTCATACCTCTTTGGAAACAGGCTCCCCAGCTTTTTCCATGTTCAGCCCAGCATAACTGCTCCCCAGCCTCCCAGCACCAATGTGTGGGAGATGGCCAAGTCTAAGGGAAAGAGACGGGGCATTGGAGTGTCCTCTGTGAGGAACAGAGAAGAAGTCAGTCTGGTTGAATAGTAGGGTGCAGGAAAAGGAATTATTTACATTGAGACTGGAAAAATAGGCTGGAGCCTGGTTGTGAAGGGCTTTAAAAATTAAACAGAGAAGTTTATATTTGATTATAGAGACAAGAGGAATCCACTCGAGTTTGATGAGAAGAGGAGTGACATGGTCAGATCTAAACTTGAGGAAAATCACTTTGGCAGCAGTGTAGTGTTAACATGGACCAGGAGAGAGACTTGAGGCAGAGCAATTAGGAAACCTCTGTAAAATTTAGACCAGCAGTAATGATGCCTGAACTAACGTGGTGGCTGTCCTCTCATAAACAAGGGGAGGGTGGCAGAAATATAATGAAGGTAGAAACAACAAGATTTGGTAACTGATTCAAAACATGGTGGGAGGGAATGAGAAGCAGAGGATTGCAGAGGTTATAAACCTGGGAAACTGAGAGAAATGTGGTGTCTCTTACAGAAATAGGGAAGCTTGGAAAAGAGGTGGGTTTGAGGGTAAAGATAATGAGTTCTGTTTTGAGGGACTTAAGTATATGATGAATTCCTGGGACAGTCTGAATTCCCAATAGGTAACTTAGTGATATGGGACTGAAGTAAAATACATGCTGATTAATTTGGTTTGATTGATGTATAGACCTGTGAGTCATAAATATAGTGAGGCTTCCTGAAGCCATGGGAGCTGAGTTCACCCAGAAAAGGACAGTGTATAGAGAGAAGAGAGCAGAGCATAGAATCTAGGGGAACACCCACAGTTAGGGGGCATGAGGTGGATGATGAGTCAACAAAGGAAATGAAGAAGGGGTGATCTAATTAGATCTGACAAGGAATTTGAAATGATCAAATTAATTTGAGATACAGATTTTATCAATATCATTAGTGAGGAACCTCTCCCTAAGTATATATTGTGCCTAGAGATATTATCTAATTAAAGTATGAAGCCATTACAATTAGCAAGACATTTGGCTTTTATTGTCAAAAATAATATTGTGTATCATCTATAAAAACTCTCATATGTGTATTCTTAAAGAAGCAACTTAGAATCAGAATTTACTAAAGTGTTTAAAAATATTTCACAGTTTCACTGAATTTTGTACCCCTTTGTTAAGAATATGGAGAGCTATGAGAAAAGAGTATATACCATTTCTTCAAGTTGCTCATTCTCCTTGAGAGATGAATATACATCTAACAATGTTAGTGAAATAGCTTCATCCTGATCCCCCCAGTTGTTAGGGTCGTCCAATCCCCATGTCTGATTTATATGTCTTGTATATTCATTTGTCTATGAAGTAGACTGTTGTGATACCAATATGTGTACATGGTGTGTCCCTCCCCCACCCCTTAGAAGGTAAGTTCCTCAAGGACAGTGACTATTTCTTACTTTTTTCTCTGTAACCCCAACAACTAATATGGGGCATGGTACAAAGTAATTGCTTGGTAAACATTTGTTTCTTGTTTTTTTTCTTTGTATCTCCAACAACTAACATGGTTATGGAAACATAGCAAATGATCAGCAAATATTTGTTGATTGATTGAATGCTTAGAACCCTAGACTTGGGAATAAGTCCAATCTTTGACACTTGGCAATGCTATGGTACTGACCATGGGCAGGCCATTCAACTTCTCTAAGACTCAAGCTTCCTCCACTGTGAGACTCAGATAAGATCATTTAGGTAAAGCATTTTATAAGCTTAAGGACATTATGCAATTGTACAAAACTCACTTATTGTTGTTCATTCAACATTTGATCTCTTCTGTGCAAGGCTCTGTATAGAAATAGACAAGACATGGCTTCTTGCCCTCAAGGAGCTTACAGTCTAGTAGTGAACATAAGAGATAGAAATGGCTAAGTAAGGCAAGGCAATGTTCGGTAAGTGCATGATGAGAGTTCAGGAGTACTTCCTGGGTGGGGTGGAGAATTAGGGAAGACTTCATGAAGAAGGTGGAATTTGGGCTAGGTATTTAAAGAGAGATAGGGTCTGTGAGGAGTGAGAGCAGAGAGAGGGCATGGTGTGCAGAGGCATGGTGGAAAGCGTAAGGTGCTCCCAGAACATTGGTTTGGCTGGAATGCAGGGCGCCTTTTAGGAAGCAAGGGGAAATGAGGCCAGAGAAGTTCTAATCCCAGGATCTTGCTGCTTTTCCAGTTGGATCAACATTACCCACTCTGTGGATACCAGAGGAAGCAAAGGCATAGACTTTGCCTCATGCTGCCACCCTGTGTCCATAACTGGAATTATGCCTCAGAAGTCCACAAAAAAGTGACTACCTTACACCCTGTCCCATCCTTTCCGAATTTTCCTTCTGGCCCTAGTGCTCAGTGGTTCCTAGAAATGATCAGAGAATCATAGTATCATAGATTAAGAGCTGGACATTACTTCAGAGACCATCTAGTCTCACTCCTTCATTTTATAGATCCAAGCCCAGGGGATGGAGCAACCTCCCCAAGGTCATGTGGCTACCAATTACTAGAGCTGGGATTTGGCCCTCAGCCCTCTGACTCCAGATCCATGGTTCTGTCCATCCTTTCCTCCAAAGCTTCCTGTTCCTTCTCCTCCTCTGGCCTGTGGTGCTCCCTTCACTGTCCAAGCCATGCCATGATGCTTTGTTGACAGCCAGACCAACATTTTGCCCTCTGACTCACCTAGTTTGGCACTCCCTCACCAAGAAAACCCCCCAATGCATGCCACCCACTCTGCATCCATCATTTCCCAGACAGGTGCTGCTGAACTAAAGCTGCTGCCTTCTGCTTTGGCTGGCATCAAATATTCTCCAGAGGAAAGATGTACAGCTTATAGCCATCCCCGTCTTCCCAGCTTCTTTTACCCAGCCCTGGTGACCACTGGTTACTATAAGAGTCAATCAAGTTCTGGTCTCCTCCTTCTCCTTCCTCCCCACCTTGGGCAGCAAACCACTTACCCTTCCCCCATCCTGCTCTTTGTCCAGGAGGGATTATTTTACCCATGTGTTTCCAATCCATTTTATGTCTGAGCTATAGCCTCCTTTAATCCATCTTTTCCCCTTGAAATGCATGAGTACCTGGAAGGTGTTGCCTAATGTCCAACCTCTCAGTTGTTCCCTGGTTTGAAAATGTGGCAGAGATTTCCCAGCTGTCAGCACTTCCTCCATGCCCTCACCATATGTACACATGTATCCTGTGGTCGGAAACCCCTGAGAGGGAACAACAAAAGGGCTGAAAGGATGGCCTCTGTTCTCCATGAGTCCCATCTAAATACATACACTTCCTGTCCACTCCAACCCCCAAAGAAAACACAGTTTGAATTAAAGTCAACAAAAGTGAGAAGAATCCCAGGACTTTGTTCTGACTTCTAGGGGACAGCGGAAAGAGAGCCAGTATCTAGGTTATGAGAAGTGGGTGTGGGGTGCAGGTGGCAGGGAATGGGTCCAGGACCCTTCCCTACCTGCCCTCACTGCTCTGAGTCTATCTTTTCTTCATGCCTTGGTAGAGACCCAGGTACAAGAGGGAGTAGGCATAAGCTTCTGCCAGAGGGAGAAGATGGGGGTTTAATGTGGGAGAGACTTTCATGCCAATGGGAAGTCACTCATCAACCCTTCCCTCAGCCAATGAGACCAGAGCCCATGACATCTCTGGGCAGACACTTTACCCCTCCCCCTAGCTCCATCCCCAGGCAGGCCCCGAGGTGTTAGTTATACCAGGATACCAGGGTCCTTGGCCTCCCCAAACCCACTACTGGTGAAGGAAGTTCCCAGCAATGAAGTGATCACCTAAGCATGCCATTTTGGAATGGGCTGATAGCTGTACTCTTAGGAACCTAGTTCTTCCTGGGAAGAAGGTTTTTAAAGGGGGAAACCAATGTGTGTTTTCCCTTTCACTTGTATTCATAAGCATGATACAATGTCAAGAGAGCTTACCTGGGTACAAGGGACTTGGGTTCAGATCCTGACTGTCACTTACTACCTTTGGTCTAGTACTTGCACTCCCTGGGTCTCAGTTTCCTCAAATGTAAAATAAGAGTATTGAACCAAAAGACTTTCCACTCTAGTGATTCTATGAGAGTGAACGGAGCACATCAATTATGATGTTATTTTGGTCTGTGTTTTGTTCTAAAGATTTGCTCATGTATTATACAAATTGTACTAAATTTTAATTTTCTTTGAATAAAACATGAACTAAGAAGGTTATTTGAGAAGTCTGTTTCATGAAAAGTGTGGAGGGGCACAATGATTTCTTTTCCTAATGGAGGGCATCAACAAAAGAAGTTTGGAAACCACTGTTCTTCTGGGGGAATTGTAAAGGACTACAGAAGTGTGCCCCATGGCAGGAACAATAATGATAATAGTAGCTGGCATTTACGTGGCACTTTAAGTTCTGTAGAGCATATTACACATTCGATCCTCATTTGATCCTGATGACAACCCTGGGAAGTAGGTTCTATTATTATCCCTGTTTTTACAGATGGGAAACTGAGGCACCGAGAAGTGATCTGAGGCAGGATTTGAACTCAGGTCTTCAGCACTTTCTGCACTGCCTAGATGGTCTTTTGCATAGTAGAGCACATTATAACCCTCAGGAACTGAGGAAAAGAGAGGAAATGGTCTGAGGCACAAGACTCAAAGGAGAGGGTCCCCAGAGTTGTGGAGGTCAGAGAAGACTTCAGAAACCATCAAAGCTCTCCACCTGGAGCAGACATTCTCTAGATAGTGTCCTCATGGGCAGAGAGGAGCAGGCAAACTGACCTCAGGTTAGGAATGATGCAAACGGAATCCCAGTGGCTTGGTCCCTGTTATCTGAGCCCTTTCCCCATATCCCAAAGCTGTCTGTGGGGGAGCTCAGTGCAGTAAGCCTGCAGTGGAACATGCCAGCCAGGAAAGCCATCATTGTTTTAGGGGGGCACCAAGAGAGGGGGAGTCTCCAGAACATGGTGTACAATAGTCTTACCATGTTGTGAGCCTGGTCAGACCCTAAACAGGATATTTTGAATTCTTACATTCCTCATCTGTAAAATGGGAATGATAATAGCCCCTTCTGCACAAGGCTGTCATGAGGATCAAAAGAGATAATGTTCCTAAGAAACCTTACAGCAATAGATCAATGCCAGTAACTGTATCAGCAAGCGCCATAGCATGCCCAGGATGGCGGCTGCTGGCACCGGTTCTTAGATCTACTTTACTAAAGGAGAGCAACTCAAAAGGGGTCAACAGTCTCACTTTAATCAATCAAACATATATTACTTACCTAGTTCGGGGGAAAAAGTCAGCACCCTGAACTTCAGAGAATACAAACAAGTTACAAGGAGAAGTTACAAGCAGACAAAAAAACAGATCAGCAGACGGGCTTCCAACCATCTGACTATTACATACCTATTCAGTTACCAGAGAGGGAAGCACCAACATCTGGGTTTTTCAAAGCCAGGGGGCTTAACGGCTTCCCAGAGTCTCATCTGGCCAAATCACACAACTCTTCTCAAAGTGAGCCCCAAAGCAAAACCTCACATCAGGGAATATATAGCCTTCTCCTGGATCAGAGAATGTCACAGCCCTCTTGACCCATTGCCCTATCAAAGTAATAAGGTGCAAGCATTCCTGAAAAACAAGCCTCCCACCACAGGCTCTATGTGACCCCATTCAGCCTATTAGGGGGCATAGTATATTTGCAAATCAGTGAAGGTTCTCAGAGCCACTGAAGCCTATCAAAGGGACTTGGGGGAGGGAAGATCTTCAGATTCTCATAACAGTATCATCCAATGCATGGTGAAAGAGAGAGAGTGCTTTGAGTTTTGAGTAAGGGGACCTGAGTTCAAATCCTGGCTTTATCACTATGACCTTAAACACATTGTTTCATGTATACAGGCCTCAGTTTCCTCATCTGTAAAATGAAGGAGCTGGTACTTGACCTCAAAGTCCCCTTCCTGCCCTCTCTCTGATCCTGTTATTACTCTATTTGGTTTTGGGTTCCACATCATAGGAAGGACATTGACAAATGGGAGCCTGTCCAGAATAGGGTGACCAGGGTCATGAGCCGTGTTGAAGGCTTACCTCTAACACCAGCAACCTCTTAGTTTAAGTTTGATTTTGGGAAGAAAATCATTGAGTATTTAACAAAGGAGTTTTATGAGGTTTACTCTGTCCTAATCCAGCAAGAACATGTAGGAAGGGTGTCAGCTTCTCCAGAGGAGACTTCCCTCAGCTGGTCAGCAGATCAGCAAGTCAGCAGGAGGTGGCAGCGCCCAGGGTACAAGGCACCCACCAAGTCTGAGAGGCCCGGACTTGTTGGAGTTGGGACTTTTTTTTTTTGCTTTTTGGAGTGGGGAAGGCAGGACAATTGGGGTTAAGTGACTTGTCCAAGGTCACACAGCTAGTGAGTATCTGAAGTTGGTCCTCCTAACTCCAGAGCTGGTACTCTATTCATTGTGCCACCTAGCTGCCCCATAGAGTTGGGACTTTTCCTACCTTTAAGTGACCATGGAGATGAGTCAGGGAAGCTGGGGCCAATCAGGTCCTCGAGGCAACCTTGTTCTGGGCCTGCCCATGTTGGCTGGTGGTACTGGGAGAGAAAGAAGCTGCATTGGGGAGTCTGAGACCCAGCAGACCCTGGGACAGCCTTGCCATCTTTTAGCCAAAGCCTCCCCATCTTGTGGATGGGGGAAAGAAGTGATTTCAGGGGAAATGCTTTTGCTATCATAGAGGACACTGGTAAGAACTGGCTGAAGGAGCTGGGAAAATTTATTTTGGAGAAGACAAGACTTAGGGAGAAGGAGTATAATGACTCTCTTCAAGTATTTGAAAGTTTATTGTGTAGAAAAATGTCAAGTGAACAAGCATCTATCTATCATCTATCTATCTATCTATCTATCTATCTATCTATCTATCTATCTATCTATCTATCTGTCTTCTGTCTGTCTGTCTGTCTGCCTGCCTGCCTGCCTGCCTGTCTATTTATCTAATTTATCTATTCATCCATCCACCCATCCATTTACTTACCTATCCATTCATTTAATCACTAATTCATAGTCTTCATTTATTGAATAATTTTTTATTTAATGATCATTATTTATTTGATGAATAAATAATTCATTATTTATTTGTCTGTCCATCTGTTTATTTGTTTTCTTGCTTGCTTATTCATTCATTTATTGTTACTGGTTTTTTATTCAGGTGAGGGTTATCTTTTTGGGTCAAGATGTATAGGGCTTACCTATACCCACCTCAACAGGCCTTGGGCATCCCCGGCTCCCGTCCACTCCGGGAAAAACAACTGCACAGAAAAACTCAGGACACAGGACTTGCTCCTAGCTTTTATTGAGAGTTCATCCTCTATCTTAGTGTGGCTGGACTGGACTGGCTGGACTGGACTGCCCCTGCCTCCGAGTAGCCTGTATTTAAGTCCTTTCTCCAGGGCCCCTTAGGGCCCCTCCCTTGGCCATGCCCTCGCCACAGTGAACCAGTGTGTCTCACCCCTAAGGTGGAGAGATTGTCCTGCTTATTGTAAGCAGGTGCAGCCTTTGCATTCTGCCCCCAGGTGATCGATCACGTGCACTCCTGTTAGCTGAGGATCGGCTCAACCCATCCATCTCACATGGAGTATCAACGACCCTCTTTAGGAGTCTCCTCCCCACGTGAGGTATCAGAGACCTAACAATTTATGTATTCATTTTGGGCAGCAAGGTGGTACAGTGAGTACAGGACCGGGAGTCATGTCCTGAATTCAAATCCTGCCTCAGGCACTTGCTAACTGTGTGACCCTGGGCAAGTCACTTAACCTTTCTGTGCCTCTGTTTCCTCTTCTGTAAAATGACAATAATAATAACATCTGCTTCCCAGGGTTGTGAGAATCCAATAAGATAAACATTCTACAATGCTCAGCACATAGCCCAGTAAGTGCTATGTGAATGTTAGCTATTATCACTATGTGCCAGGCCCGTACCAAGTACTAGGGACTGAAAGAAAGGCAAAAGTGTGATCCCTGCCCTCCAGGAGCTCACAGTCTAATAGGAGGGTCCGAGATTGGAGGGGCCTGGGAAAGCCTTCCTGCAGAAGGTGGCGATTGAGCTGAGGAATTAGGTTCATCACTAGTTGCAGTAGTAATAGCTAGCGATTATGTAGTGCCTGAAGATTTTCAGAGTGCTTGGTGCCCATCAGCTTATCTGGTCCTTGTAACAACCCTGGGAGAGAGGGCATAGTTATCCCTGGACATTATTTTCCACATTTTCCAGAGGAGGAAAGAACCGCTCAGATCTAAAAGGAAGAATGAGGAGCAATGGGTACAAGTTTCAGAGGCAAATTTACTGTAAGGAAAATTTTCTTGACAATCAGCTGCTCAAAAGTGGAATAAGTTGTCTCCAGAGTAACATCTCTTCTTTTTGTTGTTCAGATGATTTCAGTCATGTCCAACTCTTCATGACCTCATTTGGGCTTTTCTTGGCAAAGATACTAGAGTAATTTGCTATTTCCTTCTCCAACTCATTTTACAGATGAGGAAACTGAGGCAGACAGGGTTAAGTGGCTTGCCCAGGGTCATACAGCTAGTAAGTGTCTGAAGCCAGATTTGAATGCAAGAAGATGTTTCCTGACTCCAGGCCCAGCACCCTTTCCCCAAACATACGTTCTACTTATCTTCATACGACATGTAATTAATACCCTTCATCATTTTGATATCTCTCTTCTGGATTTTCTCCAGAAGAAAATGTTCTCTTGAAACTGTGCCCAGAACTGAATACAAGACTCTGGATATGGTTTGACTGGGTCAAAGTTCAGTGGTACTTTCACCTCCCTGGTCCTGGATACCACACTTCTCTTAAGTTTGAGACAGCAAATTTTCTCGGCTGCTATATCATAATGTTGATTCAAATAGATCTTGCAATGTTTTGCTCCTTGCAGCTGCCACAAAGTATTCAGGAGGCTGCCTCCAGACTGATCCTTAATCCTCCAGACTGAACCCAGGAAATACAGCTGTGATGTGATCAGGGCCTACCAGCCACATTGCAAGGGATTGTAGCTTATAGCTTTGTTCTCCATGTTTCCGCAGAATGCAGTGCTGGGAAATGTCCTGCCCAGGTTTCCAGTCTCAAAGCCTTTCCTTTCTGTTCTCCTTAGACTGGCAAGGAGGAAAACTAGAAAGGAAAGAGAAAATTCAGCTCTGGACTGGATGCAGAGGTGCTCTGGATTCAACTGCAAATGGTTCTTGAGAGCCACTGGTGAAATGTTCCCCTCTCCATGACAGCTTTTGGATGCCCAAAGACAGTTATCATGCCTTGGCTAGGCACTAATGCTACAGATCAGGGCTTGATTTGTTGTTTGGTTGATCGCTAAACTTATGAAAGTGATGTTGACAATATTAATAATGCAGATTAAGTATAGGAGAAAATATTAATAATGCAGATTAAACATAAATGTATGTCCTATGAACAATTCCCCTGCCCAGGTTATTAAATATTTAACAACACATCATTGCCAGGAAGCCTTACTGCTTTTGAATAGCTATTTTTATTTTCTGTCATCTGATTACATGAAATCATATATGGCCATCAACAATGAGTTGTTGCTCCGTCCACCACTTGAATTTACTATATATATATATTAAGAGGACAGGGAGGCAATCAGGGTTAAGTGACTTGCCCAGGGTCACACAACTAGTAAGTATCTGAGACTGGATTTGAACTCAGGTCCTCCTGTCTTCAGAGCTGGGGCTCTATCTACTGTACCACCTACCTGCCCCACTTTGTATGTATCTTATATTTACTTAATCTGTTGCATCCTTCCAAGTAGAATGGAAACTCCTTGAAGTCAGGGACTATATTTGCACTCACATCCCTGACATCTAGCACAGAGCCTGAATTATAGTAGCATTAATAGATAAATCTTCCTCTGTTGAGTAGGGCATTGTGAATAATTGTTAGTTAATCCCTAAAAAATTATGTCTATGTATATTTCAGAAGCATTTCTCCCTCTTATGGGTACTATATGAGGGAAAAGTTGTTTTGTTCATTTTAAAGGGTTTTTTACTACCCACCCCAACCCCCCAATCCCCAAAAAGGTGAATTGTAGAATCCTGTGAGTTTAGGAGGACCAAGGATTTGAACTAACAGAAGAGAGTCTTGTACTTTGACATAATTCTTGCATGTATCCTAGAAACATACCCTCTAGCCTGTTAGACAGAGACAGAGAAAGGCAGAGAAAAAGATAGAGACAAGAGAGAAAAACAGAGAAAAAAAGGTGACAGAGAGCCAGAGACAGAAGGACACAGGCTTAGGGTAGTGATTGTGTTGAAGTGGAACATTTGAGTTCTACATTCAGCTTAGCACCAAACAACACATTCCCTACTCCTATTATACAAACACGGTAATCTGTATATAGTAAGGTGCTTAATAAAAGTTTATTGAATTGAAGGAGGCAGGAGACAAATCCATTAGAGATGCCGAGTCATAGTGCCTATAGAAAGAGAAGTCTGAGCTGTCTGGTCACTTTTAAAAGAAGTCTGAAGGTCAGAACAAGAACAGACATAGTAGATCAAATATAATGCAAGATTCAAACTTGAGACACTGGGATTTGTCTTTAGAGACTTATCTTAATTCAGGGTGACTGGGGCTCTTTCTGGGAGCTGCCTCTACCCTATGCTTGTTTTCCTCTGTTTCCTCCGCTTCTCCAGGGACACATGGCCGGCTGCCTTCTGCTCAGGCACACACAGAGGGAAGTCTGGGTTCAGTTGGAGAGTCGCAGGAACTCCTCTAAAGACAGAGAGGACCCCAACCCCCCCCCAAAAAAAGAGTCAGTCATGGGTCACCCAGAGGTACAAAAAAGACTTTGAGGTAAAAGTAGTGTTCATTAGGACAGTATTTTTCCCATGAGGCATTTGAGATAAAATGAGTCAAGTGGCTAGCTGATGTCCAGTAGAAGGGCAGAGTGGGAAGAGCCATGGCACTTTCTGACTAGAGTCAGAGGTCCCAGGTTCAAATCCCACCTCTGGCGGCTTCTGCATATATGACCTGGGAAGGGTCACAATCTTCTTGGACCTGAGTTTGTTCACCTCAAAGATGAAACGTTTGGACTAGATGACCATTGAGGTGCTTTCTAGCCCTAGAGCTATGATCTTATTTTCTGTGATTTTAGGACCTCCTATGTCTTTTCCTAACAAAAGCCCTGCAACCTGTCCCCTAGGCCCTAAGGGTAAGGGACATGCTCCTTGGTTAGGTGCTTACCATCACCAGGCACACCACAGTACTCCTTGCACTCCTTTTCTGTGTAGAATTTGTTCCCATTGCCATGGCAGCCCCCATAGAAAAAGGGAATGCACTTTCCTTGGGTAGCATCAAAAGCCCAAAGCTGGGAGTGCCCACGACAGGGGCCGGTCACAATGGGAAGTCTGCAAGCAGCTGGAGAGAGACAGTGAGGAGAAGGTTAGCAAGACAAAACCCCAGGTCTAACCACTTCTGGTTGTCCTATAGTGGGGTTCTTGACCTACAGGATGTGAATTTTTTCAAAAAATGTATAACTATTTCAATATGATTGGTTTTCTTTGTAATCCTTTGTACTCTATTTTATGCATTTAAAAATATTATTCTAAAAAGAGATCTAGAGGTTTTACCAGACTGCCAAATCAGACATGCCAATTTGCCACGGCACTCACAAAAAAAAGGCTAAGAATTCCTTTTGGGGTAGTAGAGCTTGGTAGAGAGGAACTTTGATGGGTAAATGAATAGGTATGGCTAAGGCTAGAATGCTCCTAGTGTCCCACAAATACCTCCTCTACCCCCTGCCTGAAAACCCACCATCTAAGTTTTGTTCCCTATTGAACTGTTAAGTGCCCCAGGGAGGGAAGACATGCTAAGGTAGACTCATTAGTCAATGACACCTCATGGTGGATGGCAAGTTGGCAGGGCACCGTTTGAGGGAAAATTAGGTGGGTGCAAAAGGCCCTATGATGCCTCAGCAGACAGTGTCCATAGCCACTGAGGAGAGAAAGGAATAAACTTTCATGGCTTCAGCATGGCACTATTTGGCGCATGGGAGGCAGGGAGAGGAGAGGGAAGTAGCTTATCCAGCCTTGAGTCCTGCCCCTTTTAACACTGGTTATAGCCAGTAGGCCCTGCCCAGATAAAAGGTGCCCCTATGTGATACTTAGGCAGCTTGACAGATACAAATGTCTCTGTATTCTCAGGGGAAGGGGTGAAGGTGGGGAATGACTCATCCTCCTGAGGAGACTGACTCTATCCCATGACTCCAGGGGCTCCCAGGAATAGAAGACTTTCATTGAGACAGACTGGGTACAAATTTTCCGTAGTAGGTGATTTGAAATTCTACCCACAGTTCAGGACTTTGATGAAGGTCTTCATGGTATAGTGGAAAGAGTAATAACCTTAGAGTCACAGGACAAGAGTTTAAATACAAGATTTTGTATCACCCTGGACAAACCTGTCTGGGCCTCAGTTTCCTTTTCTGATGGGGGGGGTCAAACTAGGTAACCTCTAAGGTCTCCGTTTCTAAATTTGTGATCTCATGACTTGTTGGGGTTGGGTAGGACAGGAAAGATATGGGGGTGAACTCTCGGGATACAGACTCACTGATGCTAGCTCCAGCCAAACTGAAGCTGCCCCAAAGATGACAAACATGCGTTCCAAGGCCAAATAGAAAGCTGTTTGCAGTTATCCCCCTAGCTCTTCCTACTCTCATATAGATAGCTTTGACCTTACCCTCTGTCCTGCAGGTCTGGAGACACTCCTTCTCAGAGTGAAAGTTGTTGCCGTTGCCCAAGCAGCCCCCGTAGTGAAAAAACTCACAGGCCATGGAAGAGACGTTATAGAAGTATCTGCCCTTCATCCCTAGGCAGGGTCCTACATCTTGCTTGAGGTGGCAGAAATCTGAGGAGTTGGCAGAGGTAAACATTGACTGAGCACACAGTAGGTACAAAGCCCTCGCTCGTCACTGAGGGGCAACTTTGAGACGTCCACAATCCGGTTGGGAGGTAAGACACAGACAGAAATATTATAATACAAAGGAGTAACATGTTAACAGCATCTGCTAAGTCCCCCACTGCATCTCGGACCATCTCCAGTAGCCTTGATCTGTATCTGGCCACTGGACTGTAATGCTAACGTATATAAGATTCCCCCACATCCAATTAATAGGCCTCACATGGAGCCCATTAAAGGAAGCTTGCTTAGGTGACGCTTGTAGGAAGACTTTCACACCTTTTGCTAATTTCCAATTAGGCACTGAGTCACCAGGGTTGTAATACCATCTGGCTCTGAGAAGTTTATATATACTGAGTCTGTGTTTTGTTTGGGGGCTGCTTATGAGAAGGATCTTGTGATTCCATGGTTGAGATTCTGAGTGGCTATATGCTCAGAGCTCCCTGATTGCTCAGATGTAAAGGCTCTCCCCATCCAGGGGTGCATGTAAAGTGTATAGTCGATTCAGGCAGTCAGAGCCTTGTCTGTTGGTCTTTATTTCTCTGCTTATATTTCTTCTGTTTATATTTTCTCTGAAGTTCAAGGTGCTGACTTTCCCCCTGAACTAGTGAATGTAATTTAAAAAGATTGTTGACCCCTTCACAGCTACCTTTCCTAGTAAAGCAGATCTAAGAACTCATGCTAGCAGCTATCCTGGGTATGCCAGTGTGGTTGCCATCTACATGGACCCAGATGACTTTGGAGGAGAGAGTGAGGCTGGTGATCTTGCATCGTCTTTCCTCACTTAAATCCAATTCACTTGCATGTCATGGCATCACCTCCCCAATATCATGGTCATCTTCAAGAACAAGGGACAAACAACAACAACAATTGTAGCATAAAAAGGGGAGCTATCATTGCGGGGAGATCGAAAGAGGAAAAGAGAAGGCTTCATAGAAGAGGGGGTGTTGGAACTGGGCCTTGAAGGCCAGGTATGATTGTATTGTTCTTAAACTATTAAGTGTTCCTGTGTCTCATCTCTCCAGTTATATGGTAAACTCCCTGAAGGCAGGCGCCATGTCTCCTTTTATACTTTATACATCATAGCCTGGCTCAGGGACAGGCACATAAATACAGAATCAGCCAACCAGGCAAGTGTGTTTATTAATCACCTACCACTTACTAGGCACTGAGCCAGGTGTTGAGGTGACACAGACAAAAATTAAAATAGTCCCTGTGTCAAGGAGCTTAAATTCTATCAAGGAAGACAGTATGTCCTGATATAAATATATACAAAATAAATATAATGAAAATTTGGCAGGAAGGGCACTAGTAGCTGGCAGGGGGATCAAGGAAGGTCAGGAAAGTCTTCATGTAGAAGGTAACATCAATTGGGATTCTTGAGGGATTCTAATTAATCAACAAGCATTTATGAAGTGCTTACTCAGTGCCCCACCCTATGCTAAGCACGGATGAGACAAAGAAAAAGGAAGAACAATGCCTGCCCTCAAGAAGCTTACCTTCTGACTGAAGCAGGGACATAACAGGGAGTACAAGGTACATCCAGAGAAGAAGGGAGACAGAAATAAGTGCATTGTGGGGAAGGGGGACAGCAAGTGCAAAAGTGTGGGGACTGGAGATGGACTGTCATACATGAAGAACATCAAATAGGCTGGATCAAAAAAAAAAACAAGGCCGGACCACTGCGTGTTGGAAGAGAAGTGATATATAATAAGGCTGAAAAGGTAAATTGAGGCCAGGTTGTGAAGGGCTTTAAAAGACAGAGGAATTTCTATTTGATCCTAGAGGCACAAGGAAGCCATTGGAATCTATTTAATTAGGGAATGGAATAGTCAGATCTTCACTTTAGGAAAATTATTCATTACGCTTCAATAAGTTTTCTTGATTTGATTTTATTTTCACTAGTATAGTCCTTTGACCCCTGGTTAGGGTGGTAGGGTTTCTCTATTCCTGGGACCAAGAAGAATTGACCCATGTTAGTACTCTCAAGGACACATCTATGTGGATAAGCTTCAGATGGGTTAATGATAGCACTCTCCCCTCTGCTACAGAGGGAGGGAGTGTAGATGAGCAATCTGGAGATCATTACCTTCTTTTTTGACAAACCCAGTGGGCAATGGACCAGCTCCAGATGCCTCAGCCTCTAGAGGTAACACAGCCCGCCGGCTTCTCTAGGAGAGGAAAAATAAGATTTGGTAAAGGGAATTAAGTTCTTTTATCTGAGGACTGCTTCTATGATTGCCCACTCTGACCTATATGTTCACTTAGATGATTGGTTTTGACAATGGGTGTGCAAACAGAATCATAGTTAATGTTTCCATGAGGGGACAGGATGGATAAGATATCGCTGGAATACTTGATGCTTTCTTGACCCCACTCTGACATCTTCCTTAGGAACATAATGAGAGGAAATATAGCCCTGAGCTTCAGCCCTGTGGACTCCACCCCAAAGTAATGTAGCAGGTGGTGACTGAGGCTGAAAGACTCACTTGAGGCTTGGGTACAGGTGGAGTCGTAGGTTCTACCTCCCCAGGAACACATTCACCTAGTACCCAGGGGAAGAAGGAGAAAATAGTGAGATGCAAAATTGTACTGGTAAATGTTTAACAACCAACTCTCTAGGAGGAAAAAAAGTATAGGATACACTTTTAAATGTAATCTACATTATTAACATTTTCCCCATCGTCTTCTTGAGACCACACAATAAAACAATAAAGTCCTGATTTATATTGTAAAATGCTCATAGTGAAAATCTAACAATCAGCTCTGGTAAGTGGGTTTGAGCAGGCTTCATCACCAGGCTTTGGGAAGCAATATGGATAGTTTAATTTGGGATGGGGGCTGACTAATCTGCTCATATAATAAAGTGCTCCAAAGAAGGACCCAACAAAGAGAAATGTTCTTGCACTACTTCACTGGGAAACACAGTAGGATCAACTGAATGGCACTGGATGTGTCTACTCTTTGAGAGAATGGTCTCCTTCCCTGAGAAAAAGGTTAAAAATGGAAATCTTCTGTTCCAGACATCAAATATTTGATCATGCTTATGGCTGTCTGGCTTCTTAGGGCACTTGAGCAGAGAGTTCCTTATGAGAAGACAGACACTGAATTACCTTTGTGGAAATCGTAACATGAAGGTATCATGGGATTGAGACCAACCTGACCACTGATGACTCAGTCACTCAGTTTCCTGCAGAATTCCTGCCCTGACCTCTCATAGGGTTATTGTGTCTGGGAAAGGACTTGGGGAAAATTCAGAACATGAAAGAGCAGCTGTTACGATGGTGATCCAATGGAAACTTGGCTTACCTTTGTCTGATTTGAGAAAGATAGAACTTTCAGGAATGCCCAAACCCAGGGCAAAGTCCCTGAATTCTGCCAGGAGGCTTTCCCGAAGCTGGGGTTTCCGACCTGAGAGGGAAAGCAGAGAAAGCCAGGTATGGTGGACTCCAGTCTTGGGGCCTTCTTCTCAGCCACTGCAGCCTTGTACTGAGGGTGACACCTCTAATATGGCCATCTAGCAATCTGCCCCCTTCCCTCAAGCCCAGAGCTCTCATAGTACTGCCCTTCCACCTACCTGACTGTTCATTTCCTTGCGCACCCACTGATTTAGAATTCCAAACTCTTGGGAGACAGCTAGGTGGCACAGTGAATAGAGCACTGGCCCTGGAGTCAGGAGGACCTGAGTTCAAATCCAGCCTCAGACACATAACACTTACTAGCCATGTGACCTTGGGCAAGTCACTTAACCTTAATTGCCCTGCCTTCCCCCTTCCAAAAAGGAAAAAAAAAGAACTTCAAACTCTCAAATCTAACCCTTCTTGTCCCTTCTCTCAATACCTTGCTTTCTGCTTGAGGACAATGGGTGACCATCAATCAATAAGCATTTATTAGTACTACCCTATGAGCCAGAAACAATGCAGAGTGCTGACAATGCAATTAATAAAAGCTTGCCAACAAGGAGCTTGCTTTCTAGTGGGGGAAGAGAATACCTGTAGGGGAATGGTGGCCAGGGAAAGATATTTTGGTCCAGGAAGTTATAAGGATTCCATTATATGATGCTGAATCATGAATTCCCTTCAAACTCTTCCTGACAAATGATCATTTAGCATCAACATGAAGACCCCCAAGGCTGAGAACCTTGGCACTTCCTGAGCCCTACTGCTGGATATCTCTAATTTTCTTATAGAACTTGGGTGCTCTCCTGGGTCCCTTCCCTCTCAGAGCTTTCTTGGAAGAAGCCAGTCAAGGTTTCTGCTAGTTTTGCTCTCCCATCTCCTCTCCTTGGGTTGGTAGGTCTTTACCATAGAGCTTCACAGTGGTGCTGGGTCCAAAGCGACTGGATTTCTGCATCAGAATTATGGCATACTCATCATAGTTGGTGTGGACCACGTAGTAAACTATGGTCACATTCCATTCTGCAGAGGACAAGCAGACACAATGGTCAGTCTACCCGTGACTGGAGAAGCACCATGACAAAAGGTCTCCTAATGCTAGGTAGACTCTCTCCCTCCTTTTCTTTCTTTCTTCCTTCCTTCCTTCCTTCTTTCCTTCCTTCCTTCCTTCCTTCCTTCCTTCCTTCCTTCCTTCCTTCCTTCCTTCCTTCCTTTCTTCCTTCCTTCCTTCCTTCCTCTCTTTCTCCCTCCCTCTATTCCTTCCCTCCCTCCCTTCATTCTTTCCTTTTTTCACACTAAACAGTTATTTGTCTTCTAGGTAACCTACTACCCCCTTCTATCTTTCCACACCTCTAGAAGGTCATCCTTCCATCTTTCCATCCCTCTAGAAGGTCATCCTTCCATATATCCTTCCAAATATTCATCCAGACCTGATTTTTCACCCTTTTATATATTCTTTCATCCCTCAAAAATTCATCTGTTCATCCCTCAGTACACCTATCCATCCTTTTATTTCTTCAAGGAGTCATTTTTTCACATATCTTATTTTCATATCATTTTATTTTTTAATTAACAAAATTTAATTAACAAAAATGTATTTTTCTCTCCTCTCCAGTTTGAAAGAAAAAATAAAACTCTTGTTACAAATATGCATAATCAACCAAAACAAATTCCTGCATTCTTTTGAGTCCCTTAAAGTCCCTTCTTTCTGCAAAACATTATTCCCAATTCCTCTGATACCAACACTTTCCCTTGTCTTTCTCCCACTTTCTCTGTATATATTTTGTTTATATGTAGTTATTTGAATGCTATCTCCCCCCCCCATTTATACTGTGAGCTCCTTAAGAGAATGGGCTCCCTTTTTCCTTTATGTGTCCCCAGTGCCTAGCACAGGGCCTGGCACATGATAAGCCTTAATAAATGTTTGTTGACTAATTGACTGACAGCTACATTGTCTGTGTTCAAAAATGTGTCTTTTGTTCTGCATCTTGAGTCAATCCCTCTCTGACAGGAGATAGGTAACATTTTTCAACAGTCCTTTCCTTCCATGTGTCTTTCCAAACGTTCATCCATCCTCCCATTTTTCCATCTATCCTTTCATCTCCTCTCCAAACATCTATCTGTTTTCTTTCAGTTCACCTATCCATTCTTTTATCTTCCCATCTTTGGTTCAACTCCTATCCTTTGTCCTGAAGTGTCCCCTAAGCACTCATCTATCTTTTCCATCTATCCACCCTTTCATCCCTCTAGATATGCACCCATCCATCCAAGCTACAAGAAGCTTCCTTCCCTATTGTTCTGGGACTATTGGTCCACTTTGGACTTTCTAATGGAAAAGACATGAAGAATTTAGAGAGGCTAGCCACAGGATTGGGGATGGGGGAAGGCCAGAGGAAAAGAGATGAATGATCAGGAGAAGAGAAGGCTGAAACTGTCTAAGTCACAGAGGAAACCGGCACAAGAGACCCTAACTGGCTGCCTCTGCCCTCCCACCTACCACCGCCATACATACTTACTAGAGTTGTGATAGAAGAATTTCCCTTCAGTGTCTGTTTTCTGATAAGCCCCAGAATCTTGTTCACAGACACCTTTCCTAGAAAGGGGGGAAAGCCCATAACCAAAGAAAGGTAAATCCTGGAAGAGTCAATAAAAATATAAAATCTCACATTTATATCAGCCTTTTAACTATTCAAAGTGCCCTTGAATCCACTATCTCAAATGGCCATGGGAACCTTATGAGGTAGGCAGGGCAGAGCGTTATTGTCCCCATTTTGCCTAAAAATAAGTTGAGGTAGAAAGAGGTAAAATCACTTTGAAAGGTCCTTTGGTGAGAACCCCATGTCCTGGCTCCTCCCTCATCCCTTATTCTTCCCCCCAAAGCATGCCTCTTGTCTTGAATTTTCAGCTTCTGCCTCACTGTCTCATTGTGTGTGTCTGTGGTCCATAACTCTTCTTTAATTAACCTTTTCCTCCCTTCATCATGGGGGTCCAGGTTTCCCTCTCTCTGGAGCTCATAGGAAGGCAGTTAGTTCCAGATAAATGGGGATCCTAAAGTCCTACTTTACAGAGTCATAGTGTTGTGTGAGTGCCCCTGGGGTTTTTTAGGTCACTCCAAGTGACGCAGACACTACCAAGCTGGAAAGCCATTAGGTAGAGGCCTGGCAATGAGTTGTCTGATGACCAGCCAAGCTAAGTTAGGAGAGCTTGACCATTGGGTGCTGAATTTCCTTCACTACAGTAACTGACAAAGATCACCTATCAAGCTTCCAAATGGGTGTTATTTGTGTCAATCAGTCAATCAATAAACATTCATTATGCCTATTATGTACCACAGCTAAGAACAAAGATAAAAGAGGAAGCAGAAATCCTTAAGGAATGGTGAAGAGATGAGAGTAGCCACACATTGATGCATGATCTAAGTAAATGCAGACTATGCCTTCTTCCGTGGCCAGGTGGGTGACAGGAAGGCTTTCTGGGGGTCAGTTTCTAGGTAGATGAGACATCACCAATGAGAACCCTTAATCCTCCTTCTAGGCCTGGAAGCACTGACTTCTCTAGATCGTTGGTTTGAGCCAGCCTTACACACAAGCAGATCTGAAGGCTGCACACAAGGTAAGGTTTGAGAACTTCTAGCTTCAGAACCCACCTGCCTGAAATTATTCCCATGATTTCCCTTGCCATATAGGCATCTAAAATTCTAGATTCAAGAGTTCTTCCTTCTGGTTTTGGAGGCTTTTCACCCCTACAAGTCCTCCATAAAATATATGGAGATCCAACTGAAAAAGGGGATGGTGAACCTCTTACTAGCAGTGAACCCAAAGTGGTGATTATCTGGTGACCAAGATCAGGGACCTGTGGGAACAGACCCTGGACTAATGGCTTGAGAGAGTCAGACAGTGGAAGATACAAAGGAGACAGGCAGGGGAGGTAAAGATTTTCCTTTTTCCCTTTATTACTTGGCTAATAATTCAATAATTCAAGGTCAGCTAGGTGGTGCAATGGATAGAGTGCTAGGCCTGGAGTCAGAAAGACTCATCTTCCTGACTTCAAATCCAGCCTCAGATACTTAATAGCTATGTGACCCTGGTCAAGTCACTTAACCCTGTTTACCTCAATTTCCTCATCTGTGAAATGAGCTAGAGAAGGAAATGGTAAACCATTCCAGTATCTTTGCCAAGAAAACCCCATGAAGAAAACTCATTAAGAGTTGGACATGACTGAAAAATGACTGAGCAAAATAATTCAATCCAGTTAGATAGTCCAAGCATTTATTGATTGCTTATTATGTACTAGGAATTGTTCTAGGCACTGAGAATGCAAAGACTAAAATGCAATTGTTTCTGCCACCCTTGCCCTGGATCTTCAAAGATAAAGGACACCTTTTTCAGGGTGTTATTATAGGTTTACACATTATCTATGTAATCCTACCTTGATTTCAAGCAAATAAGCAACATTTATTAAGTACCTACAGTACTAAAGGCATTGTGCCATGTGCTTGTCTCAGAGGATGTAATATTGCTACCTGAATGAGACCTTGGGCAAGTCACTTTACCTATTGGGGTCTGTAAAGTGAGGGAGTTGAATGAAATGGTCTCTGAGGTCCCTTCTGGTTCTGAATCCTACAATCCTATTGAATATGGCCCAGGGGAATGAAGGAAGGAGGGAGGAGGGGAAAGGATGAGGACAGTGGCTCACTGTAATACTGTTCCTCCATCTTCTTGATCTCTTCTCTGACGCATTTCCCAGACTCACCTAAATCTGGTATTGATGGTGCTGATCTCCTGATCAGTTTGCCCTTCGCCCAGAACAAGTGTACCCACAGAGAATCGGCCCTGGAACCGTTTCAGCCACTGGCAGTTGGAAGCAATGGCCACATCATACCATTTCCCAAACATCTGCGAAACGAAAAGCAGCAGTGGCTATCCATGAGCCCCCTCCCATCCTTAGAGGCCCTGCCACCTCACCCTGCCAGCCCTCTTCAGGTACAGTCTGCCTCTGGGTAGGGATGGGGGGAGGAGAGGAGCTCTGTTTTAGTGAGATCCATCTTTGATGTCTTCCTGCTTTGGCTTGTCCTCTTCTGCCAGGCCTCGGGTTTCAGTGCCTATGGCTCTTGCTCTCACCTGGTTGCCAAGTAATCCCTCCTCAGATTTTAGTGGATAATAATTTAAGAGGCTATTTGGACTTTAATAACAGGAGTTTTGGAACCCAGAAAGTCCCAGTAAGTTGTGGAGAGGTAAACTATAGGTCTCTCTAAAAATGTATAGTTTTTATGATGATTAGACCGAGTGGAATGACTCCTACTAGTCATTCATAACTCTGTCCTTGTTTCTTCTCTTCTTCCCAAACCGTTTTCCCTACCTGATCTCACTATTTTTTCCTGTATTTAGGATAATAACAGACATGTCTTTATAGCTCTCTAAGACTGCAAACCTTCAGTTAAAAGTGAGTCTGAATGCTCCCGTCCTTGTCATAGACAGGAGATCTGACTATATGACAACACACAGAGACATCAAAATTCTCACTCTAGAAATTGAAACTAATCATAGAGAAATCAAAACTTTTCCCCAATGAGTAGTATTTTATTTTAAAAAATTAATAAAGATAGTTTTCAACATTTACTTTTATAAGACTTTGAGTTCCAAATTTTTTCCCTCTCGCCCCTCCCCCCAAGAAATAAAAATTCTTACCCTAGAGAGACTAAAATTCTCCTGCACTTGGATGTCATCCTGAGTGGGGACAGGACTTCCCTGGGCTGTGGCCAAGGAGACCAAGAGAATGACGAGCAGCTGGGGGCCCAGCATGGCTTCTGGAGTCAGTCTGGTGGTGGCAGGTCCAGCAGTTGGGTATAGGCAGGCAGAGTCTGTTCTGCTCTCCAGGAGGATGGAAGGTGTGCAAGAGATGAGGCCACAGCTGCCTAGCCACTGACCTTTGGTCAGGGTCAGGGCTGTTTGATTTAGGCAGCATAGAGTCAAACAGAACCCAGGCTTGACAATGATTGATTCTACTGGGCTGAGATGGCTGTAATCTAGCACTTTATCAACAGAGGTTTCCATTATCCAGTGGGGCCACAGGACCCGTCTGAGAGGAAAACTTTCTATAGAGTCCTTTGCAAGGGTCATAGGACCATAGATTTCAAACTAAAAGGGTTCTTATACTAGAGAGGAGATGATTTAGTTCACCTGGCCCTCGTAAATCAGTGACTTATCTAAGGACTCACAGGTAGTAAGTAGCAGAACTGAGATGTGAATCTGGGTCCTGACTCCAAATCCAGCACAAATGGAGGAGTCAGGGGACAAGGCCTATAGCCTGGTAAACTGAGGACATGGACACAGTGAATTCTAAGGTCTCTTTTAGCCCCGTGTCTATGATTCTTTGGAGGTCCATTTTAAGGACTTTGCTTTTAAAAATTCTTCCCCATCCACGAGTTCATTGAATTGTTGGAATAACTTTGTACTGGACACTGAGGTCCTTTCATGAGCTGAACTGCCAAGCATCCAAACTCCATTGCAGAGAGTACAACTCTGATGGACTGGCCACATTGTTTGAATGCTAAACATGCATTTGCCCAAAAGACTATTTTATGGAGAACTCACACAAGGTAAGTGCTCGCTCCCATGGAAGTTAGAAGAAATGATACAAGGACACTTTCTCTCTGAAGAACTTTGGAATCAATTAGGATTCATAGGAGACAGTGGCACAGGACTGCCCAGGGTGGCCCGTTGGTAAGAAGGTGCTCTTGCTCTACAAGCAAAGCAGATTTGCAGTAGCACAAAAGAAACGTGAGATGTGCAAATTTAGAGACATCTCCATGCCAAATGATCATATGCCCACTTGAGGTAGAGCCATATAGAGCTCATATTGGTCTGACACACTGTAGCTTGGCCCCAAAATAGTGATGCCATTTTGGACCTCTTTGAAAACAAAGGACAACAACTATTAACCCCATTTTACAGATGGAACTAGTGAGGCTCAGAAAGGGGAAATGACTTGGTAGGCAATGACACTATAAGCACCACTTAGGCCTGTTTTCTCTATCCCTCAGTCACTCCTTCTGAAGGGGCAGAGCCATTAAACTCAGTTTGGCTAATTGTCACCCCCTTATTCCATTCATTCTATCAAACCAAACCAAATCACCCAATGAAGCAAAACCTTGTGCTCTGTGTGATTCACCGACCAGTTTGGGCCAGGAAGCTGAACCCTGCTCCCTAGCCCAGCCCAGCCCAGGGTCTCATTGTTATGATGTTCTCTCAAGGCCCAAATCCCAGTCCATTCCTGTGTTCTGCCACTCTTGCCTCCCCGCCAAAACCCCACCTTTCCTCTGTAAAGGAAGGTATGGGCCAGACTCTTTTAGGGGTTAGGAAGCCCCTTTTCCTGGCACTTCTTTATCCCTGGTTTGACTATCCCTCCCCCATAATTTCTTTTGCTCCAGGTGAACAATTTTCTACTTAGGGTTTTACACAAAAACTGAAAGCAGGGCAGAGCCAGGCATCTAGGGGCCTAGTCAAGGTCAACCACTGGCCCATCCCCCAGACTTCTCCATGCTCTTTGTGCTCCTGGGATGATTAACTAAAGCAAACAGGGAAAGAGTAAACTTTGAGGGGCCCTACAGCCCCAGATATCTGCCTTTGAACCAGTTTTTAAAAATTAATCTCAGAGCATCAGAGATACCTGACAGAGATACCTGTTCTCTTCTTGTTCCTGATCTTTTCAGGTAGTGACATGGCACGGAGCCAGTGCCTTCCCTTAGTCCCCATTCCTTCAAGTCATGCCAGGGGGTGAAGCCTCCCGAGTGATCCTTTCCTTCTCCTCTGCTCATCTCTACCCCAAGCCCCCCACCCCATTCTTGGCCTCATGCTGTGTAAAAATCACAGAGCTCCAGGTCCTGAAATGCCTTCCTGATTACTCATGGCAGGCCTGTTTGTTTGGGCCTCTGTGCCATGGCCAGGTGACTTTGTGCCAAGGTGTTTGTTATTAGCTAAACTGTAAGGGATAACCCCAGTGAGAAGGAATCTATATCCTAGACTTGTCCTGGCTCTTTTTTTCTGGGTTTCTAGCTAGCTAGCTACCTCCCAATCCCCCAGTCCCCCAGGGAGCGATTTCTTTTTGAATGCCAGCATGACTTCAGACTTGTTAGGGCTCTGATCTTCCAACCTTCCCCTATAAACTATTGTGATTGAAATCTGGAAAAGTCTGCTGTCCTATTTGTTCATTTGAGACAAAGTTGGCATTGTTCAAAAGAGATTTTTCCTAGGAAACTAAAGGAATAAAACTTTTCCAATTATTAGAATCTGGGAGGAACCTTAGAAAATAAAATTTGAGAACAGAGAATATTAACTGTTAGAGTTGGAAAAGGACTTTGGCATAAAGAATGTTGAGAGATAGAGCTGGATAGTATGTTAGAACATGGAACATGAGGACATAGAACACAGACCGTTAGAGCCTGAAGGGGCCTTAGAACATGGAACATCAGGCCATAGAACACAGGCTGTTAGAGCCTGAAGGAGCCTTAGAACATGGAACATCAGGGCATAGAACACAGGCTGTTAGACAGCTCCCCATATATGCACTTTGTTATTTTGACTCCCTCTGGGCCCAGATCCAATAGGCCCCCTATCAGGTCATTAAAACTCTCGCTTCTCCTTCACTCCTAGCACTCCCCTTCTCTTCTTTCCAAGGAAGGAGCTGGCCAGGAGGAAAACTAGATTTTCACCTTTGGGTGTGGAAAGGCACTAGCTGCCGACAGTTGGCACAGATGTGTGTGTGTATGTAGCCCAGATGCACAAATGCACGGAGGGCTTCCTTCTTGACTTGTGAAAGATGCACAGTAGTCTTAGTCAGCCAGAGGCTGGGCATGAGTAATTAACTAATTATGATAATAGCTAACATGCATTTAGCCCTTCCAGTGTGCCAGGCACCGTGCTAAGTGCTTTATAATGCCCATCTCATTGGACCTCCACAATAACCCTGGGAGGCAGGCGCTATTATTATTATCTCCATTCTATAGACGAAGAGACTGGGGCAAACTGGGGTTAAGTGACTTGCCCAGGGTCACTCAGCTAGTAACTGTATGAGGCTGAATTTGAAGACAGGTCTAGTGTTCTCCCCTACACCACCTAGGTGGAAGTTTATGCCTTTACCTACATACACACTTCTCATGACTCTTAGAGTCGCAGATGTTGTAGGGTGGATCAGATTGTAATAAGTACACATTTTCCCTATTTACTCATTCCAGGCTAAAAAAAAAAAATCAACATTGTCCCAAAACAACCTAAATGTCCCAGATAATCACCAACTCCCTTCTCTCTCTGGACCTCCCAGAGCCCTTCACAACCTGACTTACACTTCACAACATACCTCCCTAGCCTCCTTTCACATTTCTCCCCTTCATGTCCACTAAGTTCCACTCAAATTCCTCAAATTCAACATTCTGTTTCCTGCCTCCATGAATTTATACAAGAAGTCTTCCTATTTGTGTAATAGGGGAACACTGAGATCTTTAACAGAGCACCCAAGTATGGTTCTCTAGTGTCCAGAATGGCTCATTATCAAGGGAGCTGTTTCCTGAAGGAAGTACTAGAATGTCAGTCTTGTGAGGCCCTATGCCTGGATTTGGGGATTATATCAGGACCATAAACTTGGAAAAGGAAGGATGGAGCATAGAGGGCTTTATGAAAATGGAATCTATGGCCTTGCTGAGCAGCCCTGAGCAGAGGACTAAAAAGGAACTGATAGTATAGGACATGGCCTACTGAACAAGAGATATCAATATTTCAACTATTTACTAGGAAGAAGGGAACTCAGGAAAACAATTTTGCATAGAACTGGGGTTCTTGACCTTTCTGCATCATGGAACCCTTTGGCAGCCTCATGAAGCTTATATATCTCTTTTTAGAATAATGGTTTTTAAGTGCCTAAAATAAAACCAATTATATTGAAATAGGCTAACAAAGGGGCAGCCAGGTGGCACAGCAGAGAGTGTCAGGCTTTGATTTAACCCTTAGATGTGTCACTTATAGGTTATGATTTTCTCCATAGTTGAGTTATTTTTTTGAGCTGGTCTTATTATTTTGTCTGCATTGTCAGCAACTGAGTAGTAGCTTGTACTTTCCAGATTTATTTTTTATCATGTTCTCCATATCGACGATTTAGCATCTATTTTAATGAGGTGGCACAGTGGATAGAGTGTCTAGAGTAAGGAAGACTCATTTTTCTGAGTTTAAATCTGCCCTCACACACTTACTAGCTACGTGACTCTGGGTAAGTCACTTCACCCTGTTTGCCTCAGTTTCCTCATCTGTAAAATGAGCTGGAGAAGGGAATGGCAAACCATTCCAATATCTTTGCCAAGAAAACCCCAAAGAAGGCATGACAAGTCTGACATGACTGAAAATGACTGAAGAACAACAACAATTTTTTTTAAGTCCTGGAAACCCCAGTTAAGAACTCTTGACTAAAAGGAAGCTGGCAGCTCAGAACCAGAATCTAAATCTAAGGGGTTACAAAAGATCTCCAAGCCAGTCATTGGGAGCATTCTGAGAATAGACAGTTTCCTGTCTTCAGCCCCCTCATACTTTTCATAGGAATTTGTTCCCCATCCACCACTTCAGGAAGTATAGGAGATGACATTCATTAGTAAACAGTATGAGAATAATTTGACTAGTCCATTCCTTCTCATTACTTATATTGGTTTTGTGTCTTAATTAAATGTTTTTGCTATTGGATTGGTGGCTCTTCATGATCAATGAATGGAGAATATTGAATTAGGAGGTCCCTGAGCCATGATGTGCAAAATTATTGTTCAAAGTAGTGCAGAGGAGAGGAGCTTGGATGGCAGAGAAAAGACAACAGCTCACCTGAGCTCTCCCCTGAACCCCTCCAATACCTTTAAATAATGCCAGAAAACAATCTCTGGAGCAGCAGAACACACAAAAGGACAGGCTGAAATAATTTTTTCTCCAGAAACAACTTAGAAGATCAGCACAAAAGATCTGTTACACCTGGGTGAGAGTGGAGCACAGTCCAGTGCAAGCCACACCAGCACAGAATCAGCCCCAGCAAACCAGGAATAGGCCTTGGGAGCCACTGAATCAGCAGTGGCAGCAGCTATTTCCAGAGTTCTCAGCCCACAGATGGTAAAGGGGTTGAACAACTAGCCAGAAGATTACAGGATTCTCTTTGCTAGTATTGAGACAGGACTCTGTTGCATTGCCCATACTTGGATCTGGGTGGCAGTCCTGGGTGACAATTCCAGGGTGAGAAGGAGCAATAGCATACCAAGGTTGGTTGCTGCAATGTAGCAGGGACCATCATCACAGTTCCAGGGAGAAAAAGAATGCTTCTGGTCACAGACCAGACCATAGGCCAGGAAAGTAGTAAACACACCTCTCCTCAAATCATATTACCTTGGAAAAACTGCTGAAAATTTACAAGTACCTGAAGTATCTCTTAAAATAGCTGCACAAAACACCTGAAGCTTGGGACAGTGTGTCCTCCACCCTGGAAATAGAACCCGACTTTAACAAAGAGTTAAAAGTCAACAAGTAGACTGGAAAAATAATAAAACAAAAATAATTCTGACTATTAAAAGTTACTATTATGACAAGGAGGATTAAAACATATACTCAGAAGAAGATAAAAAAGTCAAAGCTCCTACATCCAAAACCTCCAAGAAAAAGATGGCTAAGTCTAAGATCATGGAAGAACCCAAAATGGATTTTGAAAATCAAGTAAGAGAAAGGAAAAATTGGAAAGAGAAATAATATTGGCACAAGAAAATCATGAAAAAATGAGTCAACAGCTTGATAAAAGAGACACAAAAAATACTGAAGAAAATTAACACCTTAAAAAAACAAAGTAGGCCAAATGGTAAAAGAAGTACAAAAATTCACTGAAGAAAAAAATAACTCCTTTAAAAGTAGAATTTGTCATATGGAAAAGGAGGTCCAAAAGCTCATTGAAGAAAATAATTCTTTATAAATTAGAATGGAGTAAATGGAAGCTAATGACTTTATGAAAAATCAAGAAACAATAAAACAAAACTAAAATAATGAAAAAATAGAAGACAATGTGAAATATCTCATTGGAAAAAAAAACTGACCTAGAAAATAGATCCAGGAGAGATTATTGAAAGATTCTAGACATTGTATTTCAAGAAATTATCAAAGAAAATTGCCCTGATATTCTAGAACCAGAGAGTAAAATAGAAATTGAAAGAATCCACAGTTCACCTCCTGAAAAAGATCCCCAAATGAAAACTCCCAGGAATATTGTAGCTAAATTGCAGAGCTCCCAGGTCAAGGACAAAATATTGCAATTGGTCAGAAAGACATAATTCAAATATCATGAATCTACAGTCAGGATCACTCAGGATTTAGTGGTTTCCATATTAAATGATCAGAAGGCTTGAAATATGATATTCAGGAAGGCAAAGGAACTAGGATTACAATCAAGAATCATTTACCCAACAAAACTGAGTATAATCCTCCAGGGGAAAAAAAGGATATTCAATGAAATAAAGAACTTTCAAGTATTCTTGATAAAAAGACCAGAGCTGAATAGAAAGTTTGACTTTCAAATACAAGCCTCATGAAAATCATAAGAAGGTCAACAGGAAAGGAAAATCATAAGGGATTCAATAAGCTCCTGCTTACATTCCTAAATGAGAATATGATACTTGTAACTCATAATAACTTTCTCATCATTAGGACAGTTAGACAGAGGACACAGGTGTGAGTTGAATATGAAGGGATGATATCTAGGAAAATAAAACTAAGGGATAAGAGAAGAATGTACTAGGAGAAAGGGAAAGGGAGAGGTAGAATGGGATAAATTATCTCACATAAAAGAGGCAAGAAAAAGCTTTTACAGTGGAGGGAGATGTGGGAGGGAATGAAGGGGAGTATATGAACCTTACTCTTATCAGAACTGACTCAAAGAGGGAATAATATATACACTCAATTGAGTATAGAAATCTATCCTACTGGAAAGTAGTAGGGAAAGGGGATAAGAGAAGGAGAGGTGATAGAAGAGAAGGCAGATTGGGGGAGGGAGTAGTCAGAAGCAAAACATTTTTGAGGAGGGACAGAATGAAAGGAAAGAGAATAGAATAAACAGGGTGCGAAATAGGATAGAGAGAAGTCCAGTTAGCAATAGTAACTATGAAAAATTTATGAAGCAAGTTTCTCTGATAAAGGCCCCTTTTTTAAATATATAGTCTGGTTTTTTTTCCAGCAAGAATGTTTGAAAGTCCTCCACCTCATTGGATGAAAATATTTTCCCCTGGAACATTATACTCAGTTATGCTGGGTAGGTGATTCTTGGTTTTAATTCTAACTCCCTTGATCTCCAGAATATAATATTCCAGGCCCTTCGATCCCTCAATGTAGAAGCTGTCATATCCTGGGTTATCCTAATAGTGTTTCCACAGTACTCAAATTGCTTCCTCTTGGCAGCCTGTAATATTTTCTCCTTGATCTGGGGCCTCCAGAACCTGGCTATAACATTCCTAGGAGTTTTTTTGGGGGGGGGGAATCTTTTTAAAGAGGTTATTGGTGAATTCTTTCAAGTTCTATTTTGCCCTCTGGTTCTAA
>CM053595.1:103403972-103460318 GCA_028646575.1 Pseudocheirus occidentalis | reverse complement strand
CTCCCTCCCTTCCTTCCTCCCTCCCTCCCTCCTTTCCTCCCTTCCTTCCTCCCTTCTGTGACCTTCCACTCTTAATGCTATAGTACCTGCCTATTTGCTCTAAGGTAGTACCTAGTAGTATTAGCTGGCTAGCTTTTAACACGCTTTTTTCTCCCTCACTAAATTATAAATGTTGAATGCAGGGGGCATATTGTAACTTTGAATTTCCCTCCATGTCTTGTGCATAATAATTACTTAGTAGTCTTGTTCAAGGATTGATAATAATGTCCCCTCTATGGCAGACATAGGAGATACAAAGATTAAAAAAAAGTCATTGATTCTCAAGTAATTTTCAGTCTAATACTGGAAATTGAGCACATATACATAAGCACACACACATACATATATATACATATATAATACATAGGCATATGTGATATTATACATATGTGTGTATATATATACACATAAATACATATATATACATATATATATTTAAACTTTCCATTGGAAAATCAATGCATAAGAAAAGTTAAAAGCACTCAGGTCCCTCCTCCAGGGTCCCATCTCTTACCTCTTGGCCTCCAGGGTGTGCTGCAGGAGCCTGGAGGCAGAGGTGGAGCTGATGGTGTGACTTGGCCTGCTCTTCCAGAGGTTTCTTCCTTTGCTAGAGTTTCTGCCAAGAAGTGAGCCCAGGCCCACTCACTGCTTTTCCTAGGTGAGAGAGGTGGGTGAGTGAACTATGTCTCCAGAACCCTCCTTACTTTTCCCCACCCCGTGCTCTGCAGCCCTCACCTACCTCTTCACAGGGTGCTCCCTGAGGTTAGGGCCTGGTGACTGGGGAAAGGGTTGGGTCTGGACCTGAGGACTGGAAACCTCCATCTTCCATGGGGTCTTGGCTTGGGCACCAAACACGTGTAGTGGAGGCAACTCTGACAAAATCTGGGAGGGCAGATATCCTGGAAGGAGTGAGGCTTCTCCCCTCTAGAAAGATGATCAGTCAATTAGCATTACCCCTTTCTATCTCCTCTTCCTCTTTCTTCCTGCAGAATTCCCAGATATACTAGCCACTGTGGTAGAAAAGACCTTGAGCCAAGATTCCTTCTAGTCCCAATTCTTCCATGTACAAAGCACAGAAGCCTGTGGGTAGTCAGTGCTTAGAAAATATTTATGGAATTAGATTATTGAATTTCATTCACTTATTGTAAGACCCTGGGCAAATCAAAACTTCTGTAGGTCTCAGTTCCCTTAGTTGTAAAATGTTGATGATGTCTGCCCTGTTGACCTCACATTATTGGTTGAGAATCAAAATGAAGCCATATAAACTGATAGAATGTTAAAGTTGGCAGGGAAATGAGACAATATGTAGCCTAACTTCTTCATTTAATGTTGTCTAAAGAAAAATCACTGATTCCATCATATTTATCACAGAAAATGTTAGTACATAAAAGATACAAGCCTTTGAAAGAGAACAAAACCAATCATAACATTAATTTGGCTAAAATAGTAAGTGTTATATGTGGAGGGGCGAGATTCAATATGAACTCTTCTACTTTACTTCGTTTTACAATCAAAAATTAATTTTGAATTCACAAAGAAAAAACAGCAAAAGGAAGACAGGAGAAGTTATTGCTGATTCCAAAGTAGAATTCCTATCTTAAAGAAAAAAACAGTTATGAAAAGTAGTAGCAGCAACTTTTGGGGAAACCTACAGGTAAACTGGTATAAAATACAGGAATTTTGTTTGGTCTGTGAATTTAATTATAGCAGTGGGTTTAGGAAAGAGAAAAACTATGCTTTCCTAATGACAACATAAATAACAAATTAGTTTGAAAAAAGAGGATAGAAGTCAAATCTAACTAACACTAAAAATAGATGAATAACACTCCTATAAAAAGAAAGTTATGGAATAATGTGAAAATACTTGGGGAAGTTAAGATTAAAAGGGGTGATTAAATAAACCAAGAATGGCCATTTTAAAATAACAAAGACAGAAACATATCTGATCTCTGCTACTGATAGAATCCCAAACCAGAAAGCATTAAGAGAATAGTATGAAATACTAATAGAATGATAAGCCACAAATTTTACCGTGCTAAAATTGCATGTACTAACATAGCAGTTAAGTTCATAAAAGAAAAACTTATAACACTACAAGAAAAAAATGGTGCATAATCGGCACCAATGGAATTAATTGGTTCTTCGAAAATATATTAGGCACAGCATAATTTTATTGAACATAAAACAGTTCTACAGGAACGATATTATAAATGCTCTAAGTATTATAAATTGATACTGAGCTGAAGGGTACCCATTGTAGTAGAGTTTGGTTATGTTGTATAAATGATGGTACTATGTAATGATATTGGTAAGGGAAAATGTATTTAGGATCTTTAGGAAATCCTAATACTCCATATCCAGAATATAATAAATTTAGCAAAATGTACACATTGTAACTTGGAATAGGTCAGTGAACAAAGTATAGTCAACATATCTGCTTAGAACTAAGTGGAAAAAGCAGGAAATAGACATTTTTTTCCCAAGCACATGGAGTTCTCACATAAGTTGATCATATACTCAGACACAAATAGAAATCCTTAATATACTGCATTTCTGCCTTGCTGAATTTACCATTTTTTACCCACAGTGCAAAACTAGAGAAACAAAACTAGAGATAGTAATTTTCCCAAAGGTACAGGTTTACATGGATTTTTAAAAAATGAAACAACAATTGAATCAAAGTATAACCAATCCCTCTGTTGCTACTGGAGAGGAATCTATGTTGGGGTGGGGGTTTGGGCAAGCACAGTTGAGTCAAAGAATTGGAAGGAATCTTAGAGACTGAATTAAACCCCTGTCTAAACAGGAATTCTCTCAACAATACACTTGGTAAGTGGTCATCAAGACTGCCTGAAGACATACAGTGATGGGGACCCCACTACCCATTGAAGCAGATACTACTTTTTAGGGAAAGAGGTAAACACAAAAATTCCTATCAATTAGAGCTGTCCAAATGTGGCGCGAAGAACTGAACTCAATTATCTAGATGGAGTTTGAACAAAGGACTGTGAGACTATCAACTCTTCATTCCGGATCTGAAGTATTCCCTATTAATGGAACAGAAGAGGGCTTTAACTTTTGGGGCTGCCATTTAATCCCATTGACTCCTATTGAGTGTACAACCTACAGAACATCTGGCAGAAGCATTACCTGCCCATGCTACAAGAGTTAGCTGCCCAGTAAGTTAAAATATAGTGCCCTGTAACAGCAGATTGGCTTATTTCATGAATAAAAGGCCCTGCACAACAGGGAATGGCATGTTCTAGATTGTGGTCTCCTTACAAAAGAGAGAAAGTTGCTCAGGGACTAGGTAGAAATTATTCAGTCTCCTTGGCCCAACATAGTGAAACCATCTGTGAAATTTTCTAGTCAGCTCACTGGACTCTGACTTTCTAGTGAACCTAAAAGCCTAGACTGTTCCAGTGCAAACTGACCAGGGTGGTGAGCCTTTGCCATCACTGCTGGTATGGCCTACTGCCTGTTTGGGAATACCAAACCTTATAGAGGACAGCCCCTTGCTACGTCATTTGATTACTTGCGTGGCAATTTCACTAGACCTTTCATAGCTATAGCTAGGGAAGAAATTCTTAATCAAACAAGGGATAAAGAAGATCCTAAAAGAGAAAGAAATTTTGGCTACATGGCTAAAAAAGTTTGCACAAACAAAACCAATGTAGCTAGGAAGATTAGAAGGCAAACAATTAATTTAAAAAGTTTTTGCATCAACTACCTCTAATAAAAGTCTGACATTTAAGGTATATAGGGAATTAATGCAAATGCATTATGTATAGAACCATTCTCAATAGATTAGTGGTCAAAGGAAATCAACAAATAATTGTCAAAAGAGAAATGGCATATTATTAACAACCATAATCCTAATCACCCAAATCTCTAATAAGAGAAATGCAAATTAAGGCAACTCTGAAGTCCTGCTTCTCATTCAGGAAATTGTCAAAGACTACAAGGCAATTTAAGCCTAGCAAAATGATGATTTTATGTCATTCCTCAAGAGGCCTGCTCCATAGCTTCTTGCTTCTTTTTTTTAAACTTAGTTGGAATTTTGACCCTGCCTGCTTTAAGGATTTGCTTTCTTGTTAGTCTACCTTAATCTACACTGCACCCTGGTACAAGTCCCACTAGTCAACCCGCAGTTACAGAGCCTCACAGATGGGCTTATGGGACAGTCATAGAAATACTCAAAGCATGGGCGAGAACAATTGTGTGTTTAGCATTATTTGTCTTGTTCAAGTAGGATAGATTAATTCAATTTAGAGAATCCGAGGTAATCAGCCTAAATTGAGGCAATGATAATGGACTCAAAAAGATAATAAACTCACATTCATAAAGTGCTTAAGGTCTGCAGTACTTTCCTCCTAATAGTCTGTGAGATAAGTAATACAAATAAAATCATCCCTATCCTGTGGATGAGGAATCTGAGAAGTTACGTAATTCATTTGTGCATTTTCATACAGTTAGTAGAAGTTGAAGGATTCAAACTCAGTCTCCTGACTCCAAATCTAACACAGTCCACCATGTTGCCTCTGAGATATCAAACCACAAAAGTCCTCTACACTGTTTTATGGTACAAATGAGAGATGAAACAAGGAATAAAAACACACCATTAGCAAATTATTTGCCAAGATACACATGAGATTTTTTTTAAAAGAAAATTACAAAACCCTCATAGGAGAAATAAGAGAATTTAACAAGCAGAGACATTTTTCCTGCATTGGTATTAGGATAAATGACTAATGAACATCTTAATCCTTCCCAAATTAGTCTACAGATTAAGTTCAATACCAATGTATCTTTGTACAGCACTGGAAAAAAAAACCCAATAAAGTATGTGTGGGTAAACAGATGGGCAAGAATTTTGAGTCTTTGGAAAGACTTTTCATCCCCTATTCATAAGCTTTCATCCCCTCTAAATTCAATTAGATAGTAATTACCAACCTTTTTTCTATAGATTGAAAAGTTGTGTGTGTGTGTGTGTGTGTGAGAGAGAGAGAGAGAGAGAGAGACAGAGACAGAGACAGAGATAGAGACAGAGATAGACACAGACACAGAGACAGAGAAAGAGAAAGACATACACACACAAGGAGACAGAGAGACATACAGAGACAGAAAGAGAGACAGAGACAGAAAGACAGTGAATCAGTGGGAGAGAAGGATCTGAGAAATAGAATTGAATATATACCAAAAGTGAGTGTATGATGAAACTATAAACAAAACAGGGAAAGATCCTTCTGATATCTGCTTTGGGGAAACTGGATTATATGACACTTCATTTCCTCACAAGTCTTTGGCCCTTTTTCTTCCTCCATATATTTTCCTTTGGCAATTTCATGACCTCCTACATCTCTGCAGAAGGAACAGATTCCAAACTTATCTCCCCACCCCTGATTTCTCTATGGAGCTCTAGTCCATACCTTCAGCTATTGGCCGGACATCATCTATAACCTCACACAGCTGATATGTTCCACATGGAATTTGTTTTCTCTTTCCCCAGATATCTCTGTGAAGCTTTATTCTTTCTGTTGATTCTGTTGTTTAGTTCCAGTTACCAAGGTCCAGTTACCTTGGCGTCATCTTTGAACCTTCCCTTTCTGCCTCAAATCCTTGCGTGCAATTCAGTTGCCAAATCCTTTTGATTCCACGTACGCTACACTAAACGTACTACATTAAATGTAGTCTAATACCCGTTGCCTCTTTTACACTTGTATTTGTCAGTAGCCTAGTCCAAGGCCTCATCATCTCCTACCTGGACGTTGTAATTATCTCCTTCCTGGTCGTCCTACCTCCAATATCTTCTCTCGTTCAAGCCATCATTCATAGTTACTAAAATTTTACTGATGCTCGGGTCTGACCGGGTCGTTTCCCTCCTTAAGAACCTTCAATGGTACCTTATTAGCAAAGGTAAAGCTCAAGCCCCTCAGGTCTGGGAATTAAAGCTCTCTATGCTCTGAATCTTTCAATCTTTTTTCACGCTACTTGCCTTTATTCACTCTAAGGTTTTCTTTGGTCACATCTTTTCTTCTTCTGTTTCTGTGTATTTTATGCAGTATTCTTCCTGGTATGCCTGAAATAAACTCCTTTCAAATCTACACAAGTTGGGGTGGCTAGGTGGTGCAGTGAATAGAGCACCGGCCCTGGAGTCAGGAGTACCTGAGTTCAAATCCGGCCTCAGACACTTAACACAAAAAACTAGCCATGTGACCTTGGGCAAGTCACTTAACCCCAACTGCCCTTCAAAAACAAAACAAAACAAATCTACACAAGTTAAAATCCTCCACCTTCAAGGACCATCTCAAGTGCTATATTCTCCACGAAGACTTCCTTGCTCCTCCCCAGCTGGTAGTACTCTCTTTGCCTCAGATATCTACTTCTTAGCTGTGTGACCTTGGGTAAGTCATTCTCCCAAGGCAGGTTAAGTCCTCACTGTGTAAAATGAACAGGTTAGACTAGATTGCTTCTGGGTATCTTCTGTCTCTAAATCTATAAGTTAATCACCTGGATTTCTCCTTTTCCTTTATCACTGTCAACTTTATTTCATTCTAATTTATATGTGCTTAATATACTCCTGATTAGATTGTAAGCTTCCTGAGACCAAGGCCATGTCATGTTTTATCTTTGGATCCTCTAAACCTAGCACGGTGCCTTGTACACTTTGGTAATTTAATTGATGCTTATTGAGTTGAATGCTTCACATCTCATATAACAATCACCTACAAAGAGAGTAATGAGAAACAAGAAAATAATGAAGAAAAAAATGTTAGGAGACAATGGAATAACATTTGTCACAAATATGACTGGCAGAAAAGTCTTAGCCCTTGGAACAAATGGAATTACAGGCTTCCAAATAAATAGATCAGATTGCATAAAAATAAAAAATAATCTGTATAACAAAAACCAAAATTATAAAAAAGTAATTGTTTTTGATAACATCATACCTGAAAGGCTTCCTGAAGGAAGCCAGAGGGTAGAGGTGAGAAAGAAGAGAATTCCAGGTGTGAGGGACAAGTGAAAATGCATGAAATGGGAGATGGAGAATTGGACATGAGTCAGATGTGAGTAACAATAAGGAGACCAGAGTCACTGACCACAGAGTATGTGGAGGTGAGCAAGGTGTAACAAGATCAGAAAGGTAGGAAGGGGCCAGATTATGAAGAGCTTTAAACACCAAATGGAGGATTTTATAATTGGTCTTGGAGATGTAGGAGAACAACTGGAGTTAATTGCAAAGGGGAATGATGTGATCAGATCTGAGTTTTAGGAAGATCACTTCACAGACCTAAATAATTGGAGAAATATGAATTGTTTATGGATAGACTGAACTAACATAATAAAAATAAGAATATTGCCTAAATTAATTTACTCATTCAGTGCCATGCCAATAAAAGTACCAAAGGATTATTTTATAGAGAGGGCAAAAATAATAAGTAAATCCATCTAGAGGAGCAAAAGGTTGAGGATCTCAAAAGGAAAAATGAAAAAAAAAATTGGAAGGAGGCATAGTAGTATCATATCTCAAACATACCATAACTCAAATATATCAATATACTAAATATATTCAAATGCAATTCAAAGCAATAATAACCAAAACAATGTGGTACTGATTCAGAAGTAGAGAAGCTGACCAGTAAAAAATAATTAGGAGCACACATACAGAAGTGAATGAACCTTAGTAGTCTAGTGCTTGATAAATTCCATGATCCCAGCTACTAGAGTAATGACGCACCATTTGACAAAAATTGCTGGTAAAACTGGAAATGTATCCAGCAGACTTAAATTTAGAACCACATTTCACATCACTTACAAAGCTCTGAATGGATAGATTAGATATAAAAAGTTATATTGTAAACAAATTAGGGAGCAAAGAAATTACTTTTTGGCTCTATGAACAATGAAAGACTTCATAAGCAAATAAAAGAAATAGAAGATTGGGGCAGCTAGGTGGTACAGTGAATAGAGCACTAGCCGTAGAGTCAGGAGGACCTGAGTTCAAATCCGGCCTCAGACACTTCACACACACACACACACACACACACACACACACACACACACACAAAACCTAGCCATGTGACCTTGGGCAAGTCCCTTAACCCCAATTGCCCTCCAAAAAGAAAAAAAAAGAAATAGAGGATCACAGAAGATAGTTTTGATTACATAAAATTAAAATGTTTTTGTACAAACAAAGTTAATGTATCTAAGATGAGAAGGGAAAACAGTTAACTGGGGAAAGTATTGGCAGCCTGTTTCTCTGATAAAGATTTCATATCTGTAACATATTAACACACATACACAATATTTGTGTGGATATGTTGTGGTTATGAAATCTTTATCAGAGAAACAGGCTGGCAATATTTTACTCAATTAACACATACAATATTTGTGTGTGTGTGGAATGGATTCAAATTTGTAAGAATAAGAGCCATTTAATGATAAAAGAATATGAACAGTTAATTTTCAAAGGAAGAAATCCAAGCTATCTATAGACATGCAAAAAATCCTATAAATTGCTAATAATTATAAACATTCAAAATAAAACAACTCTGAGGTCCCACTTCATACCCCTTAGATTAGCAGAACTGACCAAAAAAATAAAAAGCAAAATGATAATTATTGAAGGACCTGCAGAAAAACAAGGACATTGGTGCACTATTGGCAAGGCTGTGGATGGGAGCAGCTGCTCTGGAAAGCAAATTGGAACTGTGCCTCCAGATCCATATATCTTGCTAAGAGAAGAAAGCTAAGCTGGGAAGGCTATACACACATAAACATAGTTCAAATATAGAAACCTTTAAAAGTAGCAGAAAGGGCTAGAAAAGGAAAAATAATTTAAAATCTTTTTAATATTATAGTTTTGAATGTTGTTTCATATTGAGAAACAGCAAAAGGGAAAGGAAGAAGGAAAAACCAATATTAGGAACCAAAAGCCAAAGAAATAAAGCAATCTATCATATTAAGTGCCTGCTCTGTGCTGGGCACTGTTACTCATTGAGCATGCAAAGACAAACAGTCTCTGCCCACAAAGAGCTTACACTGTATTAGGAAAAACAACATCTTCATAAATAAGTATTTAAAAAGATATACAAAATAAATTAAAAAGTAAATTTCTTGGGAAACAGCTAGTACCTGGAATAAATCAGAAAAAGTTTCATGTAGTTTCATGTAACTTGAGTTGAAGGGAATAAGGAATTCTAAAAGACTGAGATAAAGTGGGACTACATTCAAGGCATGGCCTAGGAGATGGAGTGTCACTTGAGGAAAAAACATCCTGAGCCAGATCAACAAAATAGAAAACAGAGAACCTGGAACAACTTGATCTCAGAAAAAGAAACTGAATGAGCTATAATTAAATTCCCAGAGAGAAGAGGGAAATGGCATAGATATATTTATAAGTTAATTCAATCCCGGAAGTAAAAGAAAAAATAATTTCTGTGATACAGAAAACTATTAACAAAAATTGAGAAAGCAGGGACCTAATCAAATGTCTATGAGACAAATTTCTTATGATCCTGACACTCAAATCATGGAGCAATAAAGCAGACTCATTGAATTGAAACATAAAAGAAAAAATAAAAGAGAAAAAGAAATGTGATGTTTCTATAAATTGTCAAAGAGAGATAAACATATATTTGGTTTGCAAATGGAAAAGATTGGCAATAAGGTATGTTATTTGCTTGCAAAAAAAATTTTATATACAAAAGAAACCTTTAAGTAGGATAACTATTTAGGGAACATGGTGGGCAGGGCTGGAAATTTTTGTGCTAAGTATCAGATAAAGACCTGACATCCAGTAGCTAAAAAAGTAAAAATAAAAGTTTACCAAGACAACATTTATTCCTCAAAGAATATGAATTTACCAGAAAAGAAAATATAAACATTCAATAATCACAGGGACAGCTTCCAGGTCACAGAAGCAGCAAGATGGTGGACTAGGCATTTTCTTTGATACCCATGACCTTTCTGATCTCACCAAAACAGAAATTATGTACCAAAGATTAAGTAACTTCAGTAGTTTCCATGGTCCAGGATACCCAAAATCCAAAAGAATGTTAACAATAGTGGCTATGACAACAACAACAACTTAGAATATGTGCGTACACACATATGTAACTATAAAAGAAACTAAGGAAGGTTTTAGGTGTTTTGTATCAACTCTTATGCAAAGGATTTCTGAGGAGACTTAGGTAAAAATTATATAACATGAGAAGTAAAGGGCAAAAAGTCCATAGCAGAGTTATTTGCAACAACAACAAAAAATTGGAAAGAAACCAAGTGACCAATGGTAAAAGAATGGCTTAACAAATTGTACTATAATTGAACATAACAATGTTAAGAGTGACACACGAGGAACGCACAAATACAGAAAGTCACATAAAGCAGTGCAAGATGAAGAGCTAGAACATTTGCATGTAGTATAACTATGTAGTAGTAACATGAATGAGCAGAGATCAGAAAGGAACATATAGGTAATAGCAGCTAATTGGTTAGTGCTATCAACTTAGGGTGGGCAGCTATGTGGCTCAGTACTGGGCTGGGAGTCAGGAAGACTTGAGTTCAAATGCGACCTCAAACAGTAATTGTGTGATCCTGCGAAAGTCACTGAACCTCTGTTTGCTTCAGTTTCCTCATCTATAAAATGAGCTGGAAAAGGAAATGGCAAACCGCTCCAGTATCTCTGCCAAGAAAACCCCAAATGGGGCCACAAAGAATCAGATGCAACTGATCAACTTACAATATTTGGGGGGGAGGAGGTTCTTAATTTTTCACAGTGAGTTTTTTGTTAAGTTCTAAGATTCTACAATCCTCAACAGGCATTTGCTAACTGCTTACTATGGGTTAGGCTCTGTGCTGGACACTGAGGAAAACCAAAATGAACCTGTTTCTGTCCTCAAGAATCTTATATTCTTTTGGGGAAAACAATATAAAAACATCTAAGAACTGTGGAAAGTAAATAAAAAGTAATATGGTTCTACACATGAAAAAATTGAAACCCATAGAGAGGAAGGGACTTATCCAAGGTTGCAGAGTGAGCTCAGGCGTCCTGTTGCCAAGTGTGGGACTACTTATAATGGAAACCAATCATATCCTTTTCCAATCCATTCCTGTCCCACTTCATTGTAGCTTGTCCTACCTGGGCCCGATGGAGTCGAGAATGAGCACACGGAGGTACAGGAGTGTAGCACAGGAAACAGAGTTGGTTGCAGTGACAAGAACAAAGGGAGGGCAGCACCTGCTATATATAGGAGAGCATCTTGAAGATACCTGATGGTTCTGAGGACCCCCATTCACCCCCAGGATGAGATGAGTTCTTCTGCTTTTCTGTCTCTAGCAGGGGTTGGGGAGCTAGACTCACATGGCAAGCCAGAGGTTGGTAATGTCCTCGAGATGCTGAACAGGGGCAGAGCAGAGTGGGACTGGAGAAATGCTGAGGAGGGCATCGGATACCGTGGCCGGCAGAGCCAAGGAGGCGCCTATAAGAGATGTTAGGGGAGCAATGTCTTCAGAAAGAAGGAGATCTGGGTATTGGTGGGCCTCCACTCTTCCTCCTAGAACCCTTCTGGGCTCCTGGGCAGAGGTGGCCCCACAGAGTAGGGCCTTGATTCTGTGGCTTCCTAGGGCTCCCACAGAGTGGGGGCCCCATCCTCAGTTCCCTCCCAACCCCTCACCTCTTGAGTTCTTTAAGCTGTTGTACCAAGACTTGTTGCTCATTCCAGGCCTGGTCCCTGCTGCTCTGAAGCTGATCTTTTTCCTCTCTGGGGAAAGAACATAACAAGAAGAGAAACACCTTCTTCCCTTCTTCCCATACCCTCTTCTGGCCCTTATCTAGAGAATTTCCCTACCAGGCTTCCCAGATCTTGAGGCATCACTGGGGACAGTCTGAAGAGCTGCCTATGGAAAAGAGGACTAATGGCCCTGGGAGAGGTAAGGGTAGGGACAGAGCTGAATGGCTCTGAGCTATAATAAGCCTTCACATTCCTGCCATGCTCTGTACAACTTCTCCAACTGGATTCTCACAGAACCCCTAAGATTATTCCATTTTATAGATGAGAAAACAGAAGCTCAAAGCGGAAATTGATTTGCCCAAGGTCACAAATTTGGTTAGTGGCAGAACTTTTACTAGAATCTAAATCTATTGATACACACACACAAACACATGAACACACACATATACACACATGCACAATGTTCAACTTGGAAGGGCCTTTTAAGATAATCTAATTCCATTTTCTCATTTGACAGAGGCCAAGAAGGCCCAGAGAGGACAAATGACTTCCAAGGTCAGAATTCTTAGAGTGTAAGCTCCTTGAGGGCAGAGACTATGACTTGTACTTTATATTTCTTTGTACCCCCTATAATGTCTAGCACATAGGTACTCAATGAATATCTCTAAAATGAAGAGACCTGGTCTTGGCTCTTTCTAGCACAAGACAGTTTGACGGGGAGAGGATGTGGAGAGGGAAGTGGAAGGGTAATACCCAGGTTAGGAAAGTGAGATTTGGGGTCAGAGAGGGTAGAAGACCCAAGAGCAAACATGTATGTGGACGGTTTTGCTAAGTGCTTTGGAAAGATAAAAGGTTTAGACGTGGCACAATGCTATCTTCACAGAGCTGATAGTCTGGTAGAGGGATAGGCCAATGATGATGATGATGATGACAATGGACACTTTAGCTCATTAGCATTTATACAGCACTTTAAGGTTTATAAAGAGCTTTACAATATGATCTCATTTGATCTTCACAATGACCCTGGGAGCTGAGTGCTGTCATTATTCCCATTTTACATATAGAGAAACTGAAGCAGACAGAGGTTATCACCTGAGTACATGTGAGAGTTATCTTTTTAATGCTATATGAGGTCTGAGGGAGAAAGTTGTTATCAGATGGATGGGGACTGGGGCACAGATAGAGTCCCTACCTCAGCTGTTGGTTCTCCAGCATGAACTCCTGTAGCATCCCATAGAGACTTCTCTCTGCCCAGCCAGACAGGGGCTCCTTGCTTCTGGAGGCTAAAGGAGGAATGGAGGAGAAGGGGGGGTCTGTATAGCTACTGGATACCTACAGAAGCCCCGTGGGAAGTTTGGGGATCCACTCTCAGTTTTCTACAGGGCTGGGAGTGGGAGCAGGGTGGAGAAGGGAGGGGGTTGAATCTCTGCTCTTTCTCCCATTTCCTATCAGATCCATAAGGAAAGTGTCATGACTCAGCCTTCTCCCAGGGATGCCCAGAAGGCATTAACAGCAGCAGATCCATGGTGTGCTTTTCTTCCACGGTGCCCACACACTGGATGAACTCCTCCACGGTTTGGGCCTACTCAATATTATCATTACCACCCCTTTGTCTCATGAATTTCTTGTTGTAGGTCTCCTTCCCAGTCTTCATACCCCTGTGACCCAGAGGCTGCTCCAGCCTCTGTTTCAGCATCAAATTCTCCTCCCGGAGCTTCTGAATCTCCTCCTCAAGCCCAACAGGCTGTGGACCCAGGGGATCCTATAAAGCAAAGCTTGGGGGATTAACCTTAGAGGACTACCATCTACTCTGACCCCCACCTCACCCTAACTCTAACCTATCCAGTTAGAGGATAGGATTTAGGACTGAAAAGGGTCTTAAAAACCATACAAGTTCAGCCCTGACATTTTATAGATAAAGAAGGTGAGTGAGGCCCAAAGAGGTAAAGCTATTTGCCCTAAGGTTACTCAGGCAATAGATATCAGCCCTAGAATTCAAACCGAGGCCCTCATTCAGCACTCTAACCACTAAATCACAACTATACCCCAGCCCCAGCTGTAATGGTCCCTAATTTCATCCTTGGCCCTAGTCTTCCCCTCCAACCTCTACTTGATCCCAGCCTCTTCAGGACTGTCCCAACTAAATTATCCTCACCTTAGGTGTTGGCCGGGTGGTGACCTTCTGAGCTCTGCTGGCATAGCGTAGGGTATTGAGTGTTTCTGGGAGGGACTGGGCAGAAGGAGACACACAGGCCACCTGTGTAAGGGTCAGAGCTTAGTTGGGAGGGGAAAAAAGAGGAGTAAGAAGGCTCTTTTTCCTGAATCTCTGCTTTCCACCCTAACCAATCCATAAGCCTGGCCTGGTCCATTCTCACTTGAACTTATCCCATAGGGGTGAAGAGTTGAGAGTACCTAGTGATCCCTGATTCTAGGATTCCATCCTTGGGCCATAACCATACCATGAGGGTGATTCCACTGCCACCCAGAGAATCTGCCAGCAGTCGGGTGAGCTTGCTGTCCCTATAGGGGATGTGGTTCTTCTTCTGTCGTGGGTCCAGTAGCAGAGAGATGCAGTGGCCTGTAGGGAGTTAAGATGGTTCCATAGAAAGCCATGGAGTTGCCGTATTCTCCAAGGACCTTCCAACAGGAATGAGAAAGCAAGGGATGGGGTCATAGATTTTGGGATGAGGAAGAATCTTAGAAATCATCTGGTACAACTCCATAATTTACTTATTTATTTATTTTTGCCTTTTTATTCTTATTTTTATTTATTTATTTTTTTGGAGGGGGAAAGGTAGGGCGATTGGGGTTAAGTGACTTGCCCAAGGTCACACAGCTAGTTTTTGTGTCAAGTGTCTGAAGCTGGATTTGAACTCAGGTCTTCCTGACTCCACGGCCTGTGCTCTACTCACTGCACAACCTAGCCGCCCCACAACTCCATAGTTTAAAAGATGAAGAAGACTGAGGCCCAGAAAGTTCAAATGACTTGGACAATGAAGTTGGAATTAAAAGAGCTAGAATTTGAACCTGGATCTTCTGATTCTATTTTTTTTTCTCCAGATCTGGGCTTATGCTCAGGCTACACCCTGCATATACACGTCCTCCTCATCCTTCAAGGTCCCAGAGTCCCACCTCCTACGGGAATCCTCCATAGATTATCCCACTACTTCATCTTCCAAATTCTTATTGCACTTAAGAGGGTCTAATAGAATCAAGTTCTAAGTGGTCTAAATGTACTCATTGCTCTTCTTGTTGAGGAATAATAATAGTTTTCTGCAAGAATTCAGAGTCTAGGGGAAAGAACACTAGACAGTCAGGCAATGTGGATTGTTTCTATTCATATTTACTGAATATTTCTGAGTACATGAGAACAGTGTGGACAGAGTAATGGACAGAGAGCCGGTCTTGCAATCTCGAACACTTGGGTTTAATCTTTCCTCCAATGCATGCTGTCTCTGTGATGTTGGGCAAGTCACTTAACCTCTTGGTGCCCCAGGCAACTATCTAAGACTATAAGTTGTAGCTCAGGGACTGACATGTATTGACAGAGGGAGTTTCTTCACTGGCAGTTTCCTGTAGAATGGAATCTCAGGTCTGGTCCAATAACCAAACCAAACCAAACCAAAAAACAACTTACATGTTAGATGCCAGTTTGGACGTATAAGTAAATACAACACATTGACCCCATCCTTAGGAAGGTTATAGTTTAGCTGTGTGATCATGTACAAGGCATTTACCCTTTTTGAGCCTCAATTCTCTCATTTATTAAATGAAAGAGGTCAAACTAGGTGGTTTCCAAGGCTTTCATCTCTAACATTCCATATTCTAATGTGCCATTAAGATCCGACATCTTATGAGTCTATGGTATCACCACAAGACTATAAGCCAACTCTAACGGAGATCAGGTCATCTCCTCTCCCCTCCCATCATTGCAAAGAGGGGGCCAAACACACAGTAGGTTCTTAACAAAAAAAAACATTTTTTAATGTATTGCTTAATGGAAGATGGAAAAGAAGAGTCCAGGTGTGGAGAAGACACTCCAGCCCAACCCTCTCGGCTTACCCAGGGCTAGCAAACTGCGATTGATGTTACTGGCCTCCAGCATCAGCTCTCCTCGAGAACGCGTGGCTGCCACTTTCTCACTGCCCGCCAGATCTACAAAACGCAGCTTTCCAAACGTCTGCTCTTTTGGCCTGCTGGGCGACCCCTGTTGAAGGAAGAGTCAGGAGCTTACTTGGGGGGGTACTGCCCTCCTCCCATCCAAAGGGGAAGGGAAATTTAAAGTCTAAAGGGACCTGAGGAGTCATCCGGTCTAACCATTTCATTTTATGGAAAAGGAAACCGAGACCCAGAAAAGCTAGTGACTCGCACAAGGTAGCGGAGGCAGGATTTAAACCCAGGTCTTCTGGTCCCCAATGTAGCCCATTTCCATAGTACCGTGATGTGATGTTAGAGCTGAAACCCCCAACACTCCTGAGTGAATCTGAACCGTATTAACATGGAATCAGGAAACATTTGGCAAAATAAATAACAACACCATAGATCATAGATAATATTAATATGTGGTTTTCTAAGTCAATAGGTGGCTCACAGAGATCCTTATGTATCCTTTAGTGGCCCCATTTCTATTTGAGTTTATCGCATTGACAGAGGTCCCCCAATGTAAACCATACCTAAGCAGGGATCTTTAAGCAGCATTTCTGACAACCTCCACTTAAAGTCCCTCCAGTGATGGGGGACTCACTACCTGATGAAGCAGCCCACTCTACTTTGAGGCAGCTTTAATCTTTAGGAACTCTTTCTTTGGTTAGCCCAAAATGTGTTTTTCTACCCCTTCTATCCATTGCTCCTAGTTTCGTCCTCTGAGGCTTAAGCAGAACAAGCCGTTATCTCTTTTCCATATAATACCCCTTTAAATACTAGAAGATGGTCATCATGTTCCCTTTGAAGGGAGACACTGGGGACCCTTTGAAGAGTTCCCAGGCATCTTGGTATGACCAATCTGTCATTTGGTATAGAACTGAATTATCTGCTCAACTGGACAGAGCAGCAGTGCCTACTAACAGGCCAAAATAATTAATAAACCCTTAGTTATTTATGTTTGTTGTTCACTCATTTTTCAGTTAAGCCTAACTTTTTGTGATCCCATCTTCTTGGCAAACATATGGAATGGTTTGCCTATTTCCTTCTCCAGCTCATTTTACAGATGAGGAAACTGAGGCAAACAGGTTGAGGTGACTTGCCCAGGGTCACCCAGCTAGTCAGTGTCTGAGAATGGATTTGAATGTAGAAAGAGGAGTCTTCGTGACTCCAGGCCCTGCACTCTGCCCACTGTGCCACCTAGCTGCCTCTGTTATTTCTATTGGGTTTTATTAGTTCCTTCTCTTTAGTCCATATTCCTCCTCCTCTTTCCTGCTTCCTTTACCTGCCCCCATTTTAGCAGAATTAATTTTCAAACTAAGTACAGCTCAGGGTGCATTAGCCGGAGAGAGGAGTCAGGTAGGGAATTGTACTGAAATTAAAATTATTAAATTAAAATTATCCTGAAAGGAAAGAAACAAATGGGAAATAATTCACTGGTGGATAATTGAAAAATGAATTTACTTGAGGTTGAAAGTCTGGAAGCATCTGGCACCTTTCCTCTGGGAACTTCTCTTCTAAGATGAGCAACTTAGACATCACCTCTCGCCACCCTCCCCTCCCCTGGAAACACACAAAATAGCGCCCCCTCCCCTTTCTTGGTGAGGTCAACTCACAATAGGACACTGAATATGGATGGTGAATAGGGCGTGGCTACGGCTGGAGACTTCATTCAGACTGTGAGCTGAACTCCGACGCCTCCTCAGACCTGGGGAAGAAAGTGGTATGGGCAAAGAAAAGTATGGGCAAAAAAAGTCATTCCTGTGACTGGGGACATGCAGAAGAAGAAGCAGATATATCTTCATCCCCCAGGCTGGTCCCTTGGGTGGTGAAAGAGTGAGTCAGCTAAGGAATCTCCAGGTCTAAGAAATCTGGTTACTCATTTCCATCCAGAAAAGTATCTCCACATTGCCTACGCCCCACGGCTTTAGATTTTAACAAGCTACACTACATTTATATCTTATTTAGGGTTTACAAAATATATTCAAATCTAAGCCTTCATTTTATGCTTATAACATTCCTGAGAAATAGGCAGGGTAGAGATTATTATCACTAGAATATCAGGTTCAATAGTCTCTCCCACAAAAAACTATAGATTCTATTACTGTTTGTTTAAGAGGCAATGGAATTTTGTCATTACAATTTAATTGTTATTCTTTGAGGAGTCCATGAGGAGAAAGAGAGCTTAACATTTGTTCTAGAGGGACTATTAATTGTGATATCTGAAGACAGGAGGAAAAAAAGGCTTAGAGAATTTATTTCCCTAGAGAATTAGGTTCAACTTTTGTCTTTTAAAGAAACAAGAAAAGAATTCCTTAGAAAAGTCTTTAATTGGCATCCTGAGAAAACTAAATGGTGGGGCTGTGTTTACAGAACCGAGGAGCTGGCTAAACATAATATGGCTTTCTCATAGCTATATATCTTAAATAATTATATATGTCTGTTTTTTGATTGTTGATTATACTGTTAATAAATAGCGTAGTCATTAACTCTGATGTTTATTTAAGCCTAGACTACCAGGGAATTTGATATAGAGAGATGCTCAAAAGTCTATAAGAACATGGGGAAATAAATTTCTCCAGATAATTAAATAAAATTTAATTAAGTAGAACGGGAGTTCAATGTTAACTGATTGATGAGAGAGATATTAGACTTTTAGTAACTAATAAGGAAATATCAAAATATTGCCTTAAAACTCTAGTATGAGAATAAAAAAAATGAACTAGTAGCAGGTCAAAGAGGTGATCATTACACTTAGGCTATATGTAAGGGTAGTTCGTACCTAAACCCTTGCTAAATCCCAATTTTAAGGATGAGGAAACTAGAGACCGTAAGGTAAATGACTTACGCAAAGTGACAGAAAGCTAAGACTCAAACCTGGGACTCCTAATTCTAGTTCAGTAGTGCATTTTCTATTATATTATTAGATAACTGAGTGCTGGATTTGGGTCTGAGGACCTGGATTTACATGTAGGCTCTGTTTTGTACTATTTGTGTGACCCTGGGTAAGTCAGTTTGCCTTTATGACTATCAGTTTCCACATCTATAAAATGAGGGAATTAAACTACATGATTTATAAGGTCCTTTCCAGTTCTATAGCTTTGTGAACTTGTGAGTGACTTTCTCTATGCCTATCTTCATACAATTCTCTCTCCCTAGAACACCTTCCTCCACCCCAGTTGTGCCTACTGAAAGCCTATCCATCCTTTAAGGATGCAACTCAAACATCATCTTTTTCATAAAGACTGTATGTGCTCTCCCTCTCACCCCTGCTAAGAACCCTCCTTCAAATTCAAATATTGTGTCATATTTTGCTTCAAATTGTCCTTAGTATCTTTTTCTTATATTTCCAAATGGACTATAAGATCTTTGAAAACAGAGACTGTTCATGCTTGTCTCCCCACCTAATTCCTAAGTCATAATTGGACACATAATCATTCAAAAAGTTTCTTGAGTGATACTCCTGATCCTGAAGACTACTGGGCTCTGTACCTTCCAGCAGGAGCTCCATTACTTCCTCAAATGTGCCAAATTTGACTGCTTTCAGCTTTTCCACATAGAAGCCCCGGTTCTTGTTCCAGCGAACAGGGAGGTGATGGTGAGGCCCTTGACTCAACAGATCTCTAACCTGGAGGGTCAAGTGAAGAGGGAAGAGGACATACACCCTCTGCCCATGAATCACTCTCTCCTACTAATCCAAAGTAGGCATAAGTCTCTGACTCCATTCCTAAATCCACCTCCATGACAACAAGCCCTTCATCCATATCTTCACCCTAATTCCCATGTTCCTCTTACTCTGACATTCTATCCCTAAGGTTCAATAATAAGATAGTAATAATAAATAAAAGACACCTTGAGCAAGAAGATCTCCCTGTCTACTTTCTTTACCCTATTTGATCCCACCTGTTCATTGTAGATTTCTAAGTAAGAAGCACTGAGAGTGATGGGGGTCCCAATATGCTGGACTTTATCCAAGAGACAGGCAAAGGATCGCTGCATGAGCCCAGTCAGGCTGGGGGGCACAGTCTCCCCTTCTCCCTACAAGGAAAGGGAAGGCTAGAGGTAAGTCTGGAACCAGGTAATAATACAGAACCAGGTAGGAAAGAGCAGTACACTGGGCTCCATGAGATCTGGCACTAACTTATTTTGTGCAACTCAAGTGACAGGCCTTTTTTTTTTTTTACTTTGAGTTTCATTCTCTTCTTTATCTGTAGAATAGAGATAGCAACCCATTTCCCTGCCTACCTCAAAAGACTATTATGAGGACCTAATAAAATGTGAAACAACTTTGAAAACTACCACAGAACACCATTGCTACTGATACTGACAATATTTGGCCACCTTTGCCAGCATAGACCCAGAATTGTTTAGTTTAAATGTTTCTTCACAGACTTAATTTCTGAAAGTCTAACCTAAATTTCTTATGCTATGGTTCAAGGTTAGGTATTCCTTCAGCTAGAGTTTTTGGTTGTTGGAGCACTGGGATCACCAATGGCTGTTCTTATTTGTAAGTCCACCTTGGTAACCTCTAAGTGTCAGGTTGGTTTCACAGATAGGAATGGAGTGGTACTTACCTGGGGAGAAGGTCCTGTCAGAGTATAGGTCTTTCCAGAGCCTGTCTGGCCAAAGGTAAAGGCTGTGCAGGAGAAACTGCAAATAGGAGAGGCTGGAGCAGAGATACTGAGATAAAGGGCCAGGGGTAGAGGGGACACAGAGACTTGGGACTGTATAGAGGGAATGAGAGAAAAGGACTAGATCATGAGTGGTTGAGTCTGAATGAGGGGCAGGGAATAAGTCAGGAAAAACTGGTGGGAATGGAGGTACTTAGGAGTTGGAAGAGAAGGTCTTGGGCAGAGGTGGGGAACTTGCAGCCTTAAGGTCATATGTGGCCTTCTAGGTCGTTAAGTGCAACCTTTTGAATGACTCCGAATTTTACAGAATTCTGCTGTTAGGTTTTTCTACCCTAGCTTTGGTCTCAGGAAGTCCTCACTTGTGCAGAGGAGAAAATTGTACTGGTTGGGGAACTAAGGGAAAAAAGATTGGGGTCCAGGAAACGGTAGGGGTAGTGGGAGGCTGGGAGGAGATGAAATAGACAGGAACCTTACCCACGGAGAGCAAACTCCACCAGACGCTGGACTCCACTGCCTTGGAACACCTCATCCTGAGTGCGGGCTCCATCCAACACTACGCTGAAGTGAAAGGCAACATCCCGGCCACCACCTAGGGGACTCACCTGGGGATGTGTGGAAGCTCAGGGTCCAAGCAGAGGTGTGTGTGTGTGTGTGTGTGTGTGTGTGTGTGTGTGTGTGTGTGTGTGTGTGAGAGAGAGAGAGAGAGAGAGAGAGAGAGACAGAAAGAGACAGACAGACAGACAGAGACAGAGAGACAGAGAGAGACAGAGACAGAGAGAGAACAAAAGAGAGCAAGAAAGTGAAAGACAGAGACATGGGGCGGGGAGAGAGAGATAGAGAGACAGAGAGACAGAGAGAGAGAACAAAAGAGACTGAGAGGAAGGCAGATGGAGGAGGGGAACAGTGATCTGAGGAATACAGATACAGACTTAGACAATGCTGGGGTCATTATGGCTGATTCCTTTACCTATAGCTATGGGAAACTGGACAGGAGAGGAAACCCTCATCCAGATGGTATTCAGGTGGGGAGTTTGGGGGACTGTGAGGACAGAGACCCGTATGAGCTAAAGAAAAGGGGAGTTCAGGCTGATACTGGGCTCAAAACAGAGGAAGTTGTATAAACATGGGATGGAGAAATGCATACGGAAGTAGAAGGGGAGAGTCTTACCCGCAGAGTCCTGGGGCCAGAACAGTGAAGAACACTCTGCTCCCCCCTGCGCAGCTCAGCCTGGTTCATGGGACGGACTCTGAAAGGGTATAGTCTTACTCTTTGGTCCCTGCTCTGACTTCACTCAGCACTTCTGTCCCTTCCCTTCCATGACTTTCCTTAGTTCATCCCCAGCTATTTCCTCTTCCCTCCGATTCAAACAGGATCATGCTCCCACAATTCCTCACCTAAGCACCACCTGGATAGGTGTTTCCATTTCTTCTGCCCTTTCTCCCAGGGCTTGGGGAACGTCCCTGAAGAAAATCACTGAAGTCACCACCTCCTCTTAGCTGCCCCCCACCTACGCTACTCCTCTCTTCATCCCCGTCCATCCCACCAGCTCTATCTGGACCCATGGAATCTGTGGGCACAGAGTACCCTGGGACTCACCCAGTGGGACACTGGAAGGATTCTCCTTTTCTGACTTCCATGGTGAATCATGAACCTGCTAAAACTATAGCTGAGCCTTTGTCTAGGGAAGGCCAGTACATGTAGAAGAGATGAAACAGTCTAAAATTTTGCACTTGGAGGAAAGGAGACTTCCCTTAGCTTCTGCAATAACCCCTCCTCCTCTCTGATGCCACACAGAGCCCTCCTCCCCCCCTCCAAAGTTAAAAACTCACTCCCCATCCAGGAAGTCATCAGGAATCTGCCCAAGGCTGTAAACCATGTGGGTAGTTAAAGATTTACCCCCGCAGAATGTCTGGAGCAGGTTTACCACATGGATGGGTTAAGAGCAAGGTGGAGCCTTGGGGTAACATATTAATAAGAGGCACCATTCAATAAGAGGTTTTGCTTATGGTACATTTTAGAATAAAAATAAGATGGAGTGTCTTTTGGAGACAATTGCTCTTTCTATTCTTGTTTTAAAAATATGCTTCTAAAAAAGAATTCATTTCCAACATTCAGTTCCACAAGTCTTTGAGTTCCAAATTTTCTACCCCTACTTCCTCCCCCATTCTATTCTTATAATAAGTGTTGTAGAACATTTGACCTAAGAAGTACTCTAAAGACCATCTGGTCCAATGTTCTTGTTTTACAAATGGGGAAAGGAAGACCCCAATAAGGGAAGTGATTTTCTCAAAGTCAGACAGTGGAGGAAATACAACCAAATTTAGATATCCTGACCCTGACCCTGACTCTGACATCCCTTGCCAGAAAGGGACTTGAGTCCTTTGGTTTATTACTTGAATTATCCCCAAGATTCTAGTCCTCTCTGGCTACTAAGCTGAGAGGGGTAGGATCTGTCTCAGGTCTAAGGTCCAAGCTAAAAGGAAGATGTAATTTCCCCAACTGCCAGTTTTATTCCCTTCTAAAGCCAGGGCTGAACTTGAAAGAGAAGACTCTCCTCCCATTCGGTCTCCACCTCTACCCTCACCCCACCTACTGCTCGAGGGCGGGGGTGGGGAAGGTGGGAGCATGTCATAGTGTAGATCTGGTTAAACATTGTAGGATTGTCTGGGGGAAAATGTCTAAATACCAAGACTGGTCTGCAGAGAAGCTAGCCTCTTTAACTCCTTGAAGTCTGGCTCTAAGTAAACTGGCCACACTGGGAAAATATGAGATAATTCATGTGCTCCCAATCTTACATGAAGTCAAAGTCACTTATCCTGCCACACATATGCTCATAGTGGAAACTCCAATAGCAAATTTCTTAAAGGAAAAATTTCTCCATGGATGGAGTGTCCTGTCAGCCTCCATGACCCTATCCTGTCTGGAAAGATTTACTTCTCTCTGGATCTCAGTGAACTGAATTTCATTTAGAAGTTCACTTGGGTTAACAAACTTCTTTTATGAAGCATATACCCCTTAGAGTGAATTAGTTGAATTGGATGGCTCTTTTTCTACCATTAGGAAGGGGAGAAGGAATGAAGGGAATAATTATTTATTTGGTGCCTATGATGCTCTAGGCATTGTACTAAGCACTTTACAAATATTATGTCATTTGGTCCTCATAGCAACCCTTTGAGGGGTTATTATTCCCATTTACAGTTGAGGAAACTGAGTCAGACAGAAGTTAAATGACTTGCCCAGGATCACACAGCTAGTAGGTGTCTGAGGCAAGATTTGAACTGAAGTATTCCTAACCCCAGACCTAGTTCTTTATCCACTGTACTACCTAACTGCCTAAACAGGCTTGATGAGAGGAGTAGGGCAAGTGCATAGCATGTAGAGTCCTGGACTTGGAGTCACAAAGACTAGAGTTCGAATCCAGCCTTAGACACTTATTTGTTGTATGACCCTAGGCAAATCCCTTAACCTCTTCTTGCCTCAGTTTATTCATCTGCAAAATGGGGATAATAATAGCACCTACTTCCCAGGGTTGCTGTGAGGATAAAATGGGACAAGTGTAAAGCATTTTGCCAACGTTAAAGTTCTATATAAATTCGAGATATTCATGTTAATGATATCAGATTGTCAGGGAAGAAAGAAGTCAGGGTTTGGGAAGCTCAGAGAAACATGAAGTCACTGGATACTGGGGGACAGGTGGAAGAAGGTTCCTGGAGTAGAGATGGAGCATAGAAAAGGAAATTGGAAGTGATCAAAGACAAACTTCCCCATCCCCCCAACACATGTTTCCAATATTTTCCAGCGGTTGATCATTTGTCTTTTATATGAACACAATATAATTTATCTCATATGCTAGTAATGTTTCCATGGCTGGTCATTCCTGAAGAATTTGTTTTATTCTTCTGAGAAGGACCCTGGAATTGATACCTGATATTTCCTCCCATTTTAAAAAGCAGATAGTTTGAAAATTTATGCCCTAAAATCATCAATCAAATTCATTGTGATAGGAGAGAGTTCAGATTGCTCCCATTAAACAGAACTAGTGAACTAGCAAACTGAGACCCCAGAAACTTTCTCTCTTCTTTCTTCCCATTCCTTACCTCCCAGCAAAACTAAGTACATTAACTTTTAGGGGATGAGGGTTAAATACTAGCACATGATTTTCTACCATCAATTCTCCCTTCAAGATTGCAAGGAATAGGAGAAAGAGTGATGTTTTGAGAAGAGGTTGGCCTGAATGGAGGGTTAATGGCACTCAAGGCTGAGCTGTCAGCCACCCCTGGGTCAGAGGTGTGTTCAGCACCACGGATAGTTCCCAAAGGGTTGGAAGGCATAAGTCCTAGCAAATCTCATCAAGCACTTTAGCTTTGCAGCATTCTATCCTCAAATCCCTAAAATTAAAATCAACAATCCAATGAAAACTATTGAGCACCTACTATGTGCAGGGCAAACAAAATAAGCATTTGTTCTAGGTGCTGGGTATATAAAGACAAAAATGAAACAATCCCTGGCCTCAAAGAGCTTATGTTCTACAGGGGAAACAATATTAACATATAAATGTATATATAAAACAAATACAAGGTAATTAATTACTAGCAAGGGGAGACAACAGGAAAGACTTCATGTAGAAATTTCATGTTCTGGATTAGGACTTACTTGAGACCCTCCTACTTAAGAGAAAGTGCTAGGATCAGGAAGAAAAGCAAAAATCTCCCAGATCTAGAAGAAAACTTATAGGAAGGATGGGAAGTGGCCACAAAAACACTTAAATGAGAAACAAAATGGAAAGCAAAGCCACTGGGTTTCTTCCTGTAGGCAGCATAACATGTGGGAAAGATCTACCAGACTTTTTGACTTTTGAGTCAAAGCCCCTGGTATTATTGGACTCCAAGAATAGATGCTCACGGAGTCTGGTTCATGGAGGACATTATAGGCTTATATTTTATAGTATCATAGGTTTCCGAATTGTAAGGAACCCTCTAGTGTTGAAAGAGTTCATCTTTCTAAGGCTTATTGTTTTACAGAGGAAACTCCTAAGGATCAGAGAGGTGAAGTGATTTGTCCATGGTCATACAGGTAGTGAGAGACAGAACTGGGATCTGAATCCAGGTTTTCTTATTTTTAATGTGATTTTATTTTCAATTCCAAATAAGAAAAGCAAAAATTATCACAAATATGTACAGCTATGCATATAATATTGTTCATATTAGTCATGTTCCAGGGGGAAAAAAGAAAAGAAAATATGCTCCAATTGGTATTCCAAATCCATTAATCCTTTCCTTTAAGGTAAATAGCATGTTCCATCCCAAGTCCTTTATAGAATTGTGGTTTGTCATTATGTTGATCAGAATTTCTAATTATTTCAAAGTATTGTAAAGATATTGCCGTGACTATAAATTTCCTCCTGGTTCTGCTCTCTTCACTTTGCATTAGTTCATATAAATCTTCCCATGTTTTTCTTCATTATTTCTTATGGCACAGTAGTATTTGATTGTATTCGTATGCTATTACTTGTTTAGTCATTCCCCAATTGAAGCATATCTCCTCATTTTCCAATTCTTTGCTACCACAAAAAGAGCTGCTATAAACAGTTTTGTACATATGCATCCTTTTCCTGTTTCTTTTATCTCTGGGAGTATAGATCTAGTAGTAGTATTGCTGGATCAAAGGGTATACGCAATTTAATAGCTTTTCAGGCATAATTCCAAACTGCTTTCCAGAACGGATGGACAAGTTCATAGTTCTACCAATGGTACATTAATGTACCTGGTTTCCTACAGCCCCTCAAGCATTAAAATTTTTTTTCTGTGCGAGATGGTACCTTTGAGTGGTTATAATATGCATTTTTCTAATTATTAGTGTTTTAGAGTATTTTTTTCTGTGGCTATTGATAACTTGTATTCTTTCGGCTAAACACTGCTTGTTCATATCCTCTGACTACTTATCAATTGGGAAGAACCCAAGTATTCTGATTCCAAATCTAAAATTCTTTACGTAATACTAGGTTGTTCATAGGAAAATGGTTTTAGTCAGGCAGGAAGGTCACTATCATTCATTAGCTTTCTCATTGTTATTACTATAACAACAACAATAGAAGTTCACATGCATATAAACTCTTAAATATATTAACTAATTTGTTACCCACAAAACCTTTGAGGAAGGTAATGCAAATATTTTCCCCATTTTTCCAGTGGAGAAAGGGAGCATCAGAGAGGTCAAATGATTTAACTAAGGTTATCTACTCTGGAAGGAGCAGAGCCAGGACCCAAATCTAAGCTTTCTGATGCTAAATGTGGTGCTCTTTTGCCTAAACCACAGCTGCTTATAATCACTTCCATTACATAATAAATAGCAAGTCACATTTGTATAGCACTTCACAGTAAAACGTGATGTCTTCATGAGAAAACATGATTAAGGTTCCCAACAAGTTTACTGACTTACTCTTTTTAGGAAGATGTGGATGAAATTTGAACAGCATGAGTAGGTGTGGATGGGTTGCAGTCCACTTGGTTGTGAGGAACTTCTGAATTGATGAGCTTCTAGATTCACTGGACTATGTCTTTACAACAGTGCTATGAAGTAGTTATCATATTATCATCCTGAGAAAACCGAGTCTCTGAGAGTCTATTGCTGAAAGAAAAATGACTAGTGAGGAGTGGAATTGGGACTTAAACTTAAGTCATCAGAATCATAATTCAATTTTCTTTCTACTGTCCCATGACTACCTCTGGTCACTATCGTGTTACCATTTTCCCTAAAGTCACTATCTCACCACTATCCTCTTAAACACTATGATCATCTTTCCTAATGTCACCATCACCTTCATTCTCAATATTATCAGAACCATCCATCCTTCCGTCTGTCCATCCATCCATCCATCCATCCATCCATCCATCCATCCATCCATCCGTCTGTCCGTCCGTCCGTCCATCCATCCATCCATCCGTCTGTCCACCCATCCATCCGTCCATCCATCCATCCATCTGTCCGTCCATCTGTCCGTCTGTCCATCCATCCATCCATTTGACAAGCATGCTTCCCATATGCCATGCACTGTACTAGGTCCTGAGGGAAATACAAAGATAAAAGATACCAAAAGAGCTTACAGTTTAGTAATATCAATACAAACTAACTACTCTTTTTTTGTACTTTTTGTAAATCACCATCTTCCTTACCTACCCCAGTGAAACTTGCAAACTTGAAGGCAAGGACTATTCCATTTTTTCCCCTTTGTATCCCCACTGCCTTGAAAATAGTAGGTTGAGCTGCTTGTGGTAAAATGTTTATTTAATTGAATCTAGATAATGTAAAAAATAATACTTTGCAAGGGATGGTTGATTAAAAAACCAATTTATATCAATATAAGGAGGGAGCTTCAAGCATTATCAGACATTGTGTTAGCCAGAGAAAGCACAACACAATTTCTGTTTTCAAAGAGGGTGCATTGTGGTGGGAATTGGGAGGAAAGTCACATGTACACCAAAACTTCATAACTTTGGTGTCATAGTCCCTTTTGGAGTCTGATAAAACTCATGTACTCTTCAAAATGATGTTTTTTAAGTGCATAAATAAGATATAGGTTTACCAAGGGGACTAATTATATTGAAATGCAAGTATCAAAATATTTTTAAAATAGTTCATATTAAGAATACCTGTCATACACATAGATAAACAATATAAAATACACACATGAAATACAAATAATTTCTAGAAGTTGAGACATGACTCAGAATATGATATTACTGACCATGACCATGACCACTATGGTCAATTTTCATCATCAGATAGAAATCTGTTTCTATGAATATGACCACAATTGTACTATTTTTACCATCATTATTCTAATTGCATCTTCAGAAAGTATTTGATTTGTGCCTATTATATGCAGGGCATTGTACGAAAGACATAGAAGACATGACCTCTGCCTAAAGATTTTGCAGCCAAACCTGACTGCTCTCCCTCCTCTCTCTACCCATCCCTGCTCCCAGACTTGACTCTAATTTCCACTGTGAGGCACCTTCCCACTGGGAAGAAAGGAGGGTGAACAGCTGGTTTATGGAAGCTGCTTTTGGTGAGTGAATTATCAGCCTGTAGGGGTCTCTCGTGCCCCTTTGAAGAAACAGGAGAAACACTGTCCATAGGGTGGAGATGAGAGAATAATGCTGCTGTGTTCTTGAGCAAGTCTCTACTGAATCCCATTTTGGATGCAGATGATTCCCACAATTGCCCATAAAGGATGTGGGTGATTCTCCATGTGCACTGGGGGGCAGTAGAGTCTTGTTCCGCAGCAGGGCACAAGGAAGCTTTGTGAAGGCTTGGAAAGATCTTTCCCCTTCTGGCTCTGTCCAGATAGGGGAAGATAAACCTTTGGAAGACTTTCCCACCAGAGGGCAGTGGGGATAGTGCTTCTGAATTTGTGGGAAGATGTAGTAAGGAGAAAAGTAGGAATATATGCCTTTCACATATTAAGTGCATACGAAATATTGGCTGAATTGGTATTGACTATAAGGGCAATTCTCATTTATTTCATGGAATATCTTCATTGTAGCCTAGCAACCCTGAGTGGTTGGGTGGGAAAGAGTAATGCAGTTTTTACACATGGGATGTCCCAGAGAGGTTATTCAGTCTATCAGTGCCTGAAGGGGGGTGTAAAATTATGGGAATAGCTCTGGATTGAGAATCAGGAAATCAGAATTCCAGTTCTGGCTCAGCTACTAGCTAATTAACAGAATGACATACATGGATCTGTTTCCTCATCTGTAAAATGGGATTATATATAAAATGGGTCAGAGATCTAGAGTAAGAAGGGGTCTCCGAGGCCATATTCTGACTCCCTCATTTCACAGCTGAGGAACCTAAGGACTTGGATTCAGGTCTTCTAACTGCAGTCAGAGTCCTTGTTTCCTATTGCCTCAGAGACTGGGGGTTGCAGGAGGAGGAAGTAACCAAGGAAACAGAGTCCTGAGAATAAAGGGAAATGTCTTTTCTGAGGGGCTAGAGAAAACCACAGACCTATCTCCACTATTGACTGGTGCATGGGAGAGACACATGTAGGGTTTTCCTTATCAAGAATGACAAAGCCCATGAGAGACCTGGGTGTGGGTGTGATTTTTGTCCTTTGTCTGAATCTCTACGGTTCAAATTAAAGCCTTTGTTTAACAATTGATGGGATAGCTCACATTTTTCACTGCCCTTCTGTCTTCAGACTAATCCCAGACTGCTTAACCATAAATATTTGATATATCTATGACATACAAATTAATTTTCATTTAGGGACATTTTTATCTTGGGAAATAGCAGCTCCTGTCCCCAGACTGCCTCTCAGTTAATGCGCTTGATAGTAGTGTGCAAATGTTGTGTCTCTTTAAGCACATTCTCATCCAAGGCTTACCTGTTTCTAACTCTTCTGGAGTTTTCTAGGCAGAAAAGGACAGATCACTTGTGTCTACCCACCTTGCTCTGTTGAGTTGCATAGTGTAGAGGAATTCTTAGTACTTCCTAGAGATGGTGCAAATAAGCCCTTCCACAACTGTTTTTTTTCTTTTTGCAGGGGGGAAGGCAAGGCTATTGGGGTTAAGTGACTTGCCCAAGGTCACATGGCTAGTAAGGATTAGGTGTCTGAGGCCGAATTTGAACTCAGGTCTTCCTGATTCCAGGGACAGTGCTGTATTCACTGCACCACCTGGCTGTCCCACAACTATTTTTTTTTTAAGTATTCTAGGAAGTCAGAGTTGAAAGGGACTTTAGAGATTGTCTATTCCAACTGCTTCATTTTACAGGGGAGGAAACTGAGGCTGACAGAGGGGGGAAATGACTTGCTGAATGTCAGATCAGGAGTAAACAACATCCAGGTCTCAAATCCAAGTTGCCTGACTCCAAGCCTGGTGCTCTTCCCACTGGGTCACGCTGTCTCTCTTAAGTTATGTTGGCACATAAACGATGAGGGATGGGGGATGGTGAGAGGAGGTCATATGGAGAGGTACCCAAAGGGATTTCCAGAGTGCTGGATTTGGAGTCAGAGGACCTTTTTTTGAATTCAGGCTCCTGTGTGATGTTGGGGAAGTTTCTTAAACCTCTCTGAGCCTCCCTGTTTTCTTCCACAAAGTAGAGATGAAACCAGATGACCCTTAAATTCCCTTCCAAAGCTAAATCTATAATCCTATAATAAAAGCCCATCTTTCCAATCCTCTTTCTTTTCTTACTTGCTTCTAAATAAGTTTAAGGGTGTTCTGAAGTTTTGAAAAAGGAAATTCACAAAATAGAAGTGAGCTTCGATGTTAAAATGATAAATATGTCAATACATTTGATGAGTGAAAAAACATTTATTAAGTATTAAGTATTTATTATCTACTAAGTCCCTGCTCTCAGAGACTTCGCATCATAATTAGAGGAGATACCTCATGTAGTACAGGGACAATTATCCTATGGGATTTGGAGGCCAAAGGCCTCCAAAGACCAAGGGGCTCCATTTCAGGCAAGGCCCAACAGTCCTCAGGGTGTGATGGAAAACCATAAAATCATACACTCCCAGAAAGTTAGAAATGAATTGGACTTTAGAGACCTTCGTAGGTAAACTGAGAAGGGGAGCAGGGTGGGCCCTAAGAGTAGACAGAAGAGGAGGCTACTCATATGGCACAATTTGGGAGTCATCATGAGTCATCCTAGAACACCATTTCAAAATTTCTCCCCCACCAATTTTCTGAGGGTCTTGAAATTTCACCAGTAGAACCAGTCATTTTAGGGAAGGCCTCTCCTAGTATATATGTGTGTTGTCTAGAGTAGAGGTGGGATAGGAGAGAAAGGGTATAGCATATAAATCCAATAATGCTCAATAACGCTTCACCATAGACTAGGTTTTCAGATGAATTGACTGAGTTTTCTGAGTCTTGCAAGAATATAGCATTGGTTGGTTACATTTTATTTTTGAGGAGTGGTTGTTATTGTTTGTTCTCTGTTCTTGGAGAGGACCCTGACATCAGAAAGGATGCCATGACATGCGAGTGAATTGGATTTAAGTGAGAAAGGACTGTGCAAAGTCTCACTTTTTTCTCCCAAGTCATCTGGATTGAGTGGCTAGATATAGATCAGGACAAATGGAGATGGCCCTGGATGCAGTGAGAGACCTTGGCCTTTTCATACTTAGGTCCTTGGCAGGTCATGGTTTGATTGAGGCAATGCCCATTCAGTGATTAAGGCTTAATATGAAATGAGGCAGAGAATGGCCTCTTTACCTAGACAAAAACATTTTTAAAAAATCGATCTGGAAGGGGGAGACCCTGAGAGTTTCTGAACAAAACAGAAACGGTTGTTATTTACATTCATTCTGAGCCAATCAGGGCCCAAACAGTGGCCAAGTGGGGCTTGGCCTTGAACAAGATGAAGGGAAAGTCTTGAACTTGGGGCACTAAAGCGATGGCTAGTCTAGGCAACCTGGCACAGTACATTGGTCTAGGCACACTTTATAGGCATGCCCTTTGATCATATTATTTCCCAGTTTAATAACCTTCAGTGATTTCTCATTGCCTACAGGATAAGGTCTCAAATCCTTAACCTGGCATTAAGGTTCTTCACAATTTAGTTCTTATCAATCTCCTTATTATTATTATTATTATTATTATTATTATTATTATTTTACTACCATTACCCTGCAAAAATTCTCCTCCAATAAAACTGATTTAAGGAGGACCTATTGCAGTTTGTGAGATTAGTTGTCTCTATACAAAGTGTTCTGAAATATCTGTGCTTTTTGAGTCCTTATTTCTTTAAAAAAATATCTCGGTTCCCTTCTTCCTTGATAATTGGCATTTGTGTATACCATCCACTCTCCTTTGTTTTCTTTCCTTTTTTTGCTTCTAATCTTTTGGAATCCACTTCATAATGCTTATTAGAATTGTATGTAAAGTTAGAATCAATAGGCTTGGAGTAAGGGTCTGAGAAGTCCTCTAATGACTAAAGTTCATAAGCTCTAGTGTGGGGCCTTCATGACATATTTTCATGCTCTGTTGGCTTTTTTCTTAAGCTTTTTATTGTATGAAAGGTAGATGAGTGACTGAAAGTGGAATCCTGGTGAATGAGGCTATTATCATCTGCCACTTGTACCGCCCTTCAAACTTTTCGTGAGATATAAAGCTAGTAGAGAACCCCTAGTTCAATCTTCTCAGTCATAGACAAGAAAACTGAACCCCAGAGAGGACAAGTGATTTTTGTGCACTCACACAGGTAGCAAGTAGCCAGAATTTAGATTTCTCAAGCCTAGGCCTTCTGCCTCCAAATCCCATATACTTTCAATTCCACCATGCCATTTTGAAGGACTTGGAACACGGTAGAATTCCCATTACTCAGATTGTCTAGTGACATTTGTTTACTTACACATCTGGAAGAGATAAAGCCCTGAGTGAGATGCTTTCTGGCTTCTGATTATTATTATGCATGTGATTAGCAGAAGTAACTGCTGTGTGTGCTGAAGACCGAGGACACCAAGTTTTGAATGTGTTGGTTGGTTCCCAACTTGACTGTTGACTTTGGCCATCTAAATAGCACCAGATCCAAGCCAACAGCAAAGCAATTAGCCTGGCAGTTTCAGACCATGAAGTCAATCCATTTGGATGTTCTGGCCTCCAACTGTAGCCTTCCCATTGGACTTTTCTTGCTGGATCATCTACTCTAGCGGAGATGGTCCTAACCTTGAAATCAGTAGAAATGGGTTCTAGTAGGCCTGGTTCTGACGATATCTCTTCCCACCACAATGAACTGTCTTCATCTGGTATACCTGTCACTTTTAATTCTTTTTTAATTTTGTTTATTCGTGTATTTTTTTTTGGAGGGCAGTTGGGGTTAAGTGACTTACCCAAGGTACACGGCTAGTTTTTGCATTAAATGTCTGAGTCCGGATTTGAACTCAGGTCCTCCTGACTCCAGGGCCGGTGCTCTATTCACTGCGCCACCTAGCCGCCCCTATTCATGTATTTTTAACATGAATTTTAAAAAAATTTAACTTACAAATTCTCTCCTTCCCTCACTCATTGAGAAGGCAAGCAATATATCAATTATACATGTGAAATCATGTGAAATATATTTCCATATTAGCCATGTTGTAAAAAAAGCAAAAGACATAAAGAAACAAAAAATTATGCTTCAATTTGCACTCAGAATTCACCTGTTCTCTCTCTGGAGGTAGATAGCATTTTCAAAAATCATGAGTCCTTGGGGTGACTAGGTAGTGAAGTGAATAGAGCACCAGCCCTGGAGTCAGGAGGTCCTGAGTTCAAATCTGGCCTCAGACAATTAACACTTACTAGCCCTGTGTCACTTAACCCCAATTGCCTTGCCTTCTCCCCTCCAAAAAGAAAAAAGAAAGAGGGAAAAAATAACGAGTCCTTTGGAATTGTCTTAGATAACTGTATTGATCTAAGTAGCTGTCTTTCTTTTTTTAAAGTACATTTTATTTATTTCATTAACTATTTCACTTCTATATGTAAAAATTTCTTTGACATTCTTTTTAAAGATTTTGATTTTCTAATTCTCTCTCCTTCTTACACCTCCCCTACCCCTTGAAAAGGCAAACAATATATGGATTAAACATGTGAAGTCATACAAAACATTTCCATGATAGCTGTGTTACAAAAGAAAACATGCACACACATACGTACACACATACATCCCAAGAAAGATAAAGTTAAAAAAAGTATACTCTAATCTGCATGCAGATAGCATTTTTCATCATGGGTCCTTTGGAATTGTGTTGGATCATTGTCTTTTAAAAAAAATAATTTTTTATTTTTTCCCAATTACTTGTAAAGTCAATTTTTAACATTCATTTAAACAATTTTTGAGTTCCAAATTTTCTCCCTCTTTCCCTCCCCTCCCTTGTCCCCCAAAGGGCAAATAATTTGTTATAGGTTATACATGTACAATCATGCAAAACATATTTCCATATTAGTCATGTTGTGAAAGAAGACAGACCAAAAGAAAAAAAAGATTAAAAAATTAAAGTGAAAAATAGTCTGCTTTGATCTGCATTCAGACTCCATCAATTCTTCCTCTGCATATGAATAGCATTTTTCATTACAAGATTTGGTTCATTGTATTGTTGAGAACAGCTAAGTCATTCGTGGTTGACCATTGTATAATATTGCTATTACTGTGTACAATGTTCTCCTGGTTCTGCTCACTTCACTTTGCATCAGTTCATGTAAGAGTTTTCAGGTTTTTTTCCCTTTGAAATCAGCCTGCTTATCATTTCTTATAGCACAATAGTATTCTGTTACAATTACACGCCATAATCTATTCAGCCCAACTGATGGACATTCACTCAGTTTCTAATTCTTGGTCACCACAAAAAAAAGAGCTGCAATAAATATTTTTTTACACACAGTTCCTTTTCTTTTTTCTTCTGATCTCTTTAGGGTACAAACCTAGTAGTAGTATTACTAGATCAAAGGCGCAGTTGTATAGCCTTTTGGGTATAGGTCCTAATTGTTCTCCAGAATGGCTGGATCAGTTCACAACTCCACCAAAAGTGCATTAGTGTCCCTTATTTGCCCTTACCCCCTCCAGCATTTGTCATTTTCCTTTTCTTTCATGTTAGCCAATCTGAAAGGAGTGAGGTTTATCATGAGAGCTGTTTTAATTTGCATTTCTCCAAGAAAGAGTGATTTAGATCATTTTTTTCCTGTGTGGTTATAGGTAGTTTTGATTTCCTGTCATTTCAATACAATTCCACTAGTATCCATTTAGCCCCTACTATGTGCCAGGTGCTGTGGTAGGCACTAAGGGCAGAAAGATAAGAAACTTTGATTTCCAATTAGATGAATGCGCTTGTGTACGTATGTGTGTGTGTGTGTGTGTGTGTGTGTGTATAAAAGATGGTATTGATGACAATGAAGTCCTGTGGTGGGTCATCTGGGGAAGTATATCGAAGGAAATATTTCTGGTTGCCTCTCCCAGATCAAAGTCATGCCCCTTTTACTCTGGCACAGATGGAGCAGCCAAGCTTGGTGTTAGGTAGATAAACCTAAGGGCCTTGAGACAAAACTTCCTACCTCCTCCCATTCTACCATAACCTCAACCCTACGCATCTTTTTAATAGTTGGTCAGCCCACCAGGACCAAAGCCGATACTGTAGCTATGTGTTAACCCCCCAAAAGAAATAAGCTTCTTGAGGATGAAGACTGGTTTTATTGTCATTTTTTGCATCCCTAGTGTAGGCACAATGCCCAGAACATAGCAAACATCTTATAAATGTTTATTGAATTGAATGCTTGAATGCCCTTTAGTCAAGTGTTTCTGGAAGGCATTTAGGGTTAGCCAATCAGAGATGGGGGGCAGTGACTTGTACTGTAAAGACAAAAGGATTGGGAGTCAAGAGACTAAGGTTCTTCTAGACTGGGTCTTGTACTAACGAACTGCATGGCTTTGGGAAAATGACTTTACATCCCTAGGACTCAGTTTTCTCACCTGCAACATGAAGGGATTGGATTGTAGTCCTTCGAGGTCCCTTCTGGCTCTAAACCTATCAGCCTATGTTCTGACATTTTAGGAATCCCAGCTTTCCAAACTGGAGGTTAGATGTGACCATTAAAGGCCACACTACTCCTCTCCTGCACCCCAAGGCTACAGTTCTGAGGTCCTAGTGCTTATTTCTTAGGACCCAGCACCTCGCCTTTTGCTGTGTGCATTTATGCTGCATTGGATGTAAAACCTTGGTCTTGACTCCCAGGCTTCTGTGGCTCATTGTTCTGACCTTTAATGTTCCAAGGCCAGAGATTCTACTCCCTTAGAATAGAAAATGAAAAGGCCAAAGGTTGAGGCCCATTTTTAGGAGTTCAGCTTTAGTTTCTCACTGGATGCTGTGGGTAGAGTCATCAAATGAAGCCAAACAACCAAATGAAGCTGAAAAATGAAGGAGCTGAAACTAATCCGATCCTAGTGGTGATGTTGAGGTCAGAGAGAATGTAATTTTCTTTTGACTTTTAGTCCTGCCTTTTTAAAGGATAGCCTTTTAAGCCACCTTTGCAACCTTAGGGATAGAAGGGAAGGGAGACATCCAAAGCACCAAGACATGGTCACTAGGACCTCAAAACTGTGACCCCAGGTAGATACAGGAAGGGTGCTGCAGTCTCCAACTTGGGAGGTCAGGGCTGTGGAAATTTTACCCAACAGAGGGTCTTCAGTGTGGCTAGACCAGTGGTCAGATCAAGGTGGGTCTCAAATACCCCTCCCAGGGACAGAGTAATGGAACTGGGATTCTGCTAAAAGGTTAATAAGTAAGTGAGAGGGAGTAGGGATATGGTTGGGGTCCCTATCTGCTCATCCAAAGGGCAAGTTAAAACAGAAATAAAGAGAGTAAGCTGGTGCCAGTGCCTTTCTATGAAATCTGGGCATAGAAACAGAGAGTATGAACTTCCTTAAAGTTCCAATGGGGATCCTGACAGAAAATTGGAGGGTATTCATGTTTTTAAAGCATGGAGAGATGGGCATTTCTGGACTCCGTTTGTTAAGTTAGGCATAGCTCCAGGAAACCATGCTGTTTCACCTCCTCCCCTCCTCTTCCTTCTCCATCTTTTTTCCTCCTTCTCTTTCCCTTCTCTCTCTTCTTTCCTCCCCACCTCGTCCTTTTCTTCCTTCACCTTGTCCTTAACCTATAGAACTTTGTTCCCGTCATCGCAGGCGCTTATCTCAGTTGATATATGCAGCTAAACATGATCTCTTTGGGGAACAGGGGCAAACGGGAAGTTTGGCAGGTGCCTCAGTTGGCACTAAGGTGCCAGTGTTCACATTGATTGCATTCCTCTAATGTGATGATGAGAACAGAGCCCTGATTCAAAGTACCTGGGCTCATCCTGCCATGTCCCTTTGATCTTCAGTGAAGACCACCTGACCCTTTTCCTCCCTCCCCACCTCTGCTTCATTAAATTCAAGACCCAGCTCAAGCACCATATTCCATAAGAAAGAAGACTTTTCTGATTCCCACAATTGCTAGGGCCCTCCCTCTCCAACTCCCTGGTATTTATTTGCTATTTTTGTGGTAAATATATACATGGCTTCTTCCCTGACTGAATGTAAAGCTTCTTGAGAAAAGGGATCTTCTCTGTTTGGTCTGCTCCTCTCCTAAAGCCAGATATCTTGTATTGTTCCTCAGGGTTCCAGAAGGGCACCCTAAGGGGTTGGGGTGTTTTTTCTTTACTGTCATCAACTCAATCCTCCCCACTTACTGTATTATCCCCATTATTGGGGGCTAGTAAACTGTATCCTTGTTCTATTTAATGCTTAACAATAGGCAATTTTTACAAGGGGACATTCAATTCAAAGATATAGCAAGAAAAAACATACAAATATTTCCTTATCATGTTAGAACCATAATATTCCCTATGCCAAAGGTGTCAAACTCATGTCCCAGCATCAGCAAAACTCCAACAAAACTCTGGGCCAGATTAAAATATAACTGGGAAATTTTTAACAAAATAAATAAAAATACAATACAACATAGATAATGTGAATTGGTGGTTTTCTAAGTTAACACACAGCCTGTAGCAATAAGTTTCTGTTTGAGTTTGAAACACCACTCTATACAACCACAGTCTAGGGGTTGGGGGATGGGATAGAAATTAAGCTCATAATCTAGCTGAGTTCCTACATAGCATTGGTCCTGCCAAGTTCATGTTCTGCCAGGTGAGTCCTTTCACCAGGCTGGGGTCCTCAAGGTCACTCCCAAAGATTGTTCCTTTTTTCTCAGGGCATCTATGCTGCTATTGTTGTTGACTCATCCAGTCATGTCATGCTGATACTGTCCACGGGGTTTTCTTGGCAAAGATATGGGCATGGTTTGCTATTTCCTTTTTCAATAGATTAGGGCAAACAGAGGTTAAGTTACTTGCCCAAGTTAAGTGACACACAGCAAACAAGTGTCTGAGGTCAGATCTGAATTCAGGTCTTCCTGACTCCAAGCCCAATGTTCTATCTATGGAATCATTTAGCTTCCCCATCTATGCTGCATTGGATACAAAGCCCAGCCTGGGTCTTGACTCCCAGGCTCCTGTGGCTCAGTCTTCTGACCTTTGATGCTCTCAAAGCCAGATTATTCCCTTAGAATAGAAAAATGAAAAGGCCAAAGGTTGAGACTCATTTTCAGGAGTTCAGTTTTAGTCTCTCATTGGATGCTGTGGGTGGAGTCATCAGATGAAGCCAAACAAATAAATGAGGCTGAAAAATGAAGGAGCAGAAACTAATAGGCCTTTTTGAATGACTTTGAAGCCAATCAGAGGCCCACATCATTAGCCAAACAGATCCAGTCATGGAATGTCTCCACATACTCCAAGTACATCCAAGGTACATCCCTTATACGTCATCATGATTCTCCTAGAAGAAAGCTCCCCAGCCTCCTCCAAATAGAGAGGTTGCATCAACCAGCCAAGCTGATGCGGTCTACATGTGTGCTAGACACCCATTATATTTTATATTTGTATTCTTGTTTGCTCATTTGTTTGATAGATAGCTCCTGAGGGCTTTGATGGTGAATATATAGGAGGTTAGCACCGAAGGTTAAAGCCCAGAACTTTGAAGGAACTACTTTGATTCCCTGGGGAGACTAGTTCTTAGGATTTCAGGCTAGAAATGACCTTAGAAAGTCAACAATAACTATTTTTATATATTAAGTACTTACTATATTTAGGGTGCCAGAGATACAAAGAAAAAATAGTCCTTTTCCTTGGGGAACTTGCATCTAGTCTTACCTCTCCATTTGACAGAAGAAAAATACAGAATCCCAGAGAAGGGAAGTGATTTGACCAAGGTCACACAAGTACAAAGGTCATACTAAGGATTGAACTGGGAACACATGCTGAACTCATACTGGGATTTGAACCCAGATCCTCCAATGCCAGATCTAGAGCTGTTTCCTCTACATCCTGCTGCTTTTCCAGCTGGCTTTGCTGGATGTTCTCCCAGCCCCAGCTGGCTACTATAGCTAAGTCAGTTGGTCAATAAATATTTATTAAATGCCTACTATGGGCTAGTCAGGGTGCTAAGTATCAGAGATACAAAGAAAGGCAAAATACATTCTCTGCTCTCAAGGAGCTCCCAATCTAATGGGAAGGCAGCATGCAAGCAACTAGTAAGCAAACAAGCTACATACAGTGTAAAAAGATGTTCAGCAGAGGGAAGGCACATGAATTAAGGAGGGTTGGGAAGGGCTTCCTTCAGAAGCTGGGATTTTAGCTAAAAGTGTGGCCACCTCAGCGCAACTTAGTCCCACCACTTGGGATACAACTTGGAGCAAATTTCTCATTGAAGATAGTACTCTATTTGCAGCTCTTGTCTTAAAAGGCTCAGAACCCAAGCCTGGAGTGTATAACCTTAGACTCTCACTAAGTCCAGGGGCATGCATTGTTCTTTGGAGGGAAGAGAAGCTGGACTGGGGCAAAAGACCCAGATTGGAATCTGAACTCTGCCATGAAGTCCCTATGGAAGTTGGGGTAGTTAAAAAGAAGAAAATCAGACCTCCAAGTCATCTACCCTGGAAACATCTTTATTGTTTGAAAATTGAGTTTACTTTAAAAACAGACAGATAAGACCTAAAATAAACAAAGGAAAGAAGGAACTAAGGAAAGAAGGGAGGGAGGGGGAAAGAAAGAAGGAAAAAGAAAGAGAAAGAAAAGGAAAAAGAGACAGAAAAAGGGAAGAAAGAAAGGAAGAATGAAAGAAAAAATCTCTTACAAATAAAATTCTCTTTTCTTCTGTAAAAAGAGGGATAATATTGGGTCATCATAAAGGCTCTTTCTGTGTCTAATATCTAATATCTGTGTCTAATATTCAATATTGTGCTATGGAGGGAAGAATATGGAGAAAAGGAAATCAACCTACTGATTGATGTATTTTTTACTCTGGGCATGTACATTAGTGCTTATGTTAATAATCAATTGTATCTGAATGGTGAAGCCCCACTTGGAGAATGAAATGAATTGTAGAGCTTCCTGACACTGGTAAGAAGGGGAGAGGAATAGGGTCTCAAAGATCCCCAGAGAGGTGCAGAAAGATGGTATTGGACTTTGCCTAACATGGAGGCGGGGGGCTAGGGCATATATGTGGAGGGCTCCAGGATTTCTGCAGCCTTCTTTTCTGGCCTCCTGCTTCCTCCCCCTGCCTATCCAGTCTAGCTTGGAGGTCTCCTATGAATGTGTTAATAGAAAGAGGGTGGAGTGAGAGGGAAGGAAAATGTCTAGTGAGGAATTGTGGGCTTCAGGAGGCAGAGAAACAGTGACTATTTCCAGTCAGGTACTCAAGGATGGGTGGGCCAAGGGGGCAGCTATTGGAGGTCCCTAGTGTTTACTTGTGAGATATATCAGTCCTGTGTTGTTGTAGGGGGACTCAAGAGGCTTCCCCACCCTGACATTGATGCCAATTTGGCTTAGGTCTCCTCTCCCAACCACGACCCCAGGACCACCACTGAGAGGTCAGGCTTCCTTTCTTTCCTCACCCGAGAAAACACAGAAAAGGCAGGCTTTCACAGTCAGAACCATAATACAGCCTTACCATTCAGTCTGCTCCGGCCCTCTATTTGCCTTGATGCCTATCCCCTCACTTAGGGGACACATAGCACCTTCCTCTCCTGACGAAAGGAAAACAGAGATGCTGATAAGAAGTGGCTTTATCTTAGCAGGTCCTGGTCACAATAAACCCTGTGTCCCAGGTAGAGTGGGGAAACCAAAGGTCTGAGTCTGAATACTGAGTCAGACTGGGTCAGGAGGTGCAGACTCCAACCCATGGCAGTAACTTTAATTGTGCCAAAGGGCAGCCTTCACATTACCTAAGTGTGAAAAGCACCCCTAATATTTGTCCTCATAGGGTTTAGAGCTGGAAGTGACCTTGGGGATCAACTAGTCCAACCACCTCATTTTACAAATGAACAAATGAGCAAGGCTGTGCTAGGAGACCTGAGCTACAGGAGACCAGAGCTTACAACTGTTCTCTAATTTTCATACGAGCCTGAGACAGAGGACTCCTCAGAGTCTATTTTTGGATGGATAAAGAGAGTAATAGACCCTTCTCCTTTTTGACCTTCCAAAGGGGATGATCCAGGGTTACTAGAGACCCTTGGTCAATGTTACAGAAATGAAGGGATTTTGCCTAAGGTTATACAGGAAATAAATAGAGGAATGGGAAGCATCTTTTTTCTCTTCGCCCAGTTCTGGGGAGTAGATGGAACAGGCAGGATGGTCACTGTTAGACAGATGAATTACTTTAGGCCCTGAGAGATTATCCAATCCAACCTCCTCCTTGGAAACATTGGGAAAATGAGGCCCAGAGAAGCTGTTAACTGATTTGCCCAACACCACTCAGGGAATGAGAGCAGAACCCAGGCCTTCTGAGATCAGTTCTCTGAAGCATCCTGCCTGCACCTCCCAGATATGGAGCTTCTCCCCACCATGCCTGAAATCACTCAGGTCAGCCTCTCCTGCTGCCATCCCTCCATGCCTGCTGAGGCCCTCTCCTGTGAATAAAGGAACTATTTTGCTCCTGTGATCAGGCCGCATGGCTCATGGCCCTTGATTCCCACCCCCAACACACGCGCACACGCATACACACACACACAGAGCTCAGTCACCCACTCGCTGTTTGGCAAAAGTCAATAAGAGCATTTGAAAAGTCTTTCTGTGTGGAGAATCTGTTTGGATAGGAGCAGGAAATGGGGAACTGGCATATAGGTAGAAATATTAATGAAGCTTGTTATAAAGGCTCCATTCAAGTCTTTCAAAATAAATAGGGCTCTTGTCGGACTACCCAGTTATCTGCCAAGTTCAAGAATGTGGTTGGAATTGTATTTAAAAAATAGAATTTAAAGGGCTAAGGTGGTGAGTTAAATGGCCCAGTTATCTAACATAAAGCCAAGCACACCCACTGGAATGCCAGCTCGAGAGGACAAGATTTTGCTGATGGTTGGGAAGAAATGCTAAGGCTTGAACTTGCCCTTGTCCTAGGAGAGGGAGGGAGAGAGGAACATTAGGACAAAGGAAAAGGTGCTGTATTCTCTGCTCTGTTCTCCTAGATTAGAGGTAACTTGATAGGATAGTGTTAAAGTATAGAGAGCAGGAGAAGACTGTCTCTTGGTGCACTACTCTTGAGGGAGAAGACAGTGTAAAAGGAATCTGATTGGGTCTGACTGTAGACCAGAGAGAGGTGGATTTGATACCCAGGAGGCTGTGCTGCAGAACTGACAGGATAGGGTTTTTCTGTGGGGTGTCCCCTCACTGGAACAACTATAGCTTCCTACCCCTCACCCATCCTTCAGGGATTCTAATGTCCCACCCTGGGCTTAGCAGAGTTCTTAGCTTCCAGTAAACTGTTCAATGAAGACTTAATAAATGGAATGGGAAAGGAACTGGGACGTTTGTTAACTTGCAGCCAATGGGCTTCCTCCGTGGCATCTGAAAAGCCCTAGTGTTGCTGGGGTAAGCTTATACCAGGCGGAGATTCTAGTTGCAGGTCACAGGAACCTGGTGAATTTGGAGGCCAGGGTCCAGGACAGCAAGGCTGTGCTAGGAGACCTGAGCTACAGGAGACCAGAGCTTACAACTGTTCTCTAATTTTCATATGAGCCTGAGACATAGGACTCCTCAGAGTCTATTTTTGGATGGATAAAGAGAGTAATAGACCCTTCTCCTTTTTGACCTTCCAAAGGGGATGATCCAGGGTTACTAGAGACCCTTGGTCAATGTAAATAGAGCTGTAGTAGAAGGGTTCTGCTTTAAAGGGGCTACAGTATGAATCTCTAAGAAGTCATGGGTGAGAGCTGAGGGTCTGCCCTAACATTCCACATGATAAATGAAATAATAACAGCCAGCATTTACAGAGTGCTTCCACATTTGCAGAGGGCTTTATAAATATTATTTCAATTGATCTTTACAGTAGTCCTGGGATATAGATGATATTATTATCCTCAGTTTACAGATGGGATAACTGGGGCAGAGACAGGTTAAATGACTTGTCCAAGATCACACAGCTAGTAAGTAAGATTTGAAGGAGTCAGGTCTTCCTGAATCCTGGTTCAGTGCTTTATGCACTGTACTATCTACCTACTTTTCCTCTGTCACAATACCTGGTCACTGGCCAAGAGGAAATCACATTTTTCACCACCACCAGGGATAAAAGACAGACACATATACACATAGGTTTTCCCTCTTCATCATTCTCTGAATATCAAAAGTGATAGTGGTCATTTTGAGCCTTATCTCTAACTGGTCATTCTAGGTTTCTCAATTTATCTCCTGGCAAAATGGGCAAAATGACTGTGTAAGCTAGAGCAAAGTACATCATGCAACCTATTCTCACTGGGCATGATGAAATCTCATTTATCCATTGTCATCAGACAAGTCGTATCAGGTGGGATAAAGGGTATCCCATGCCCAATTAGAGAAATTCTTAAATTTACTTTCAGTCTCCTCTCCTCTCCTCTAACAGCAATCAGTTTAGCAAATACTTAGCACTTAATAACTTAGGGCTAGGTATGGAAGGTGTGAGCCCTGTCCATTGTTGACAAGGTGTAAACTCCCCTGTTGACATGGAAGCTGATTGCTGTTACATATCCCCATAATTGACGCAGACATTCCATCATCTAGGTTCCTTCCATTAAGTCTCGACTTCAAGGTTTCCAACAACCTCTAAGGATCTCAAATGAAAGAGGATACTTGTCATTTCTCTTCCTGAATTGCCCTGACTTGATATGGATAGGAAAGAGTGAGGAAACATTTCTTCCTTCCCCCTTTTTCTCTTGAAGAGGCAGAGTTCCTTCTGAAATGCTCAGTGTTTTCCTTAGTTTCTTTCCCTTATGACCATATATTCCTTTCTACTTCTGTAACATCTCCTTACCTGACACACCATCCTTCCTCCCCTCTCGACCCATCCAAGCCCTGCTAACTTCAAGATCCAGCTTGAGGTCCATATCCTCTTTGAAGCCTTCACTTACCATTGTAGCATGGAATAATCTCACACATCTCTTAGAATGAGGTGATCTATCTGACTGAAATGAGCAGAACCAGGAGAACATTGTACATAGTAACAGGGACATTGTGTGATGACTGACTTTGAGAGAGCTTTAGCTCTTCTCAGCAATGCAAAGATCTAAGACAACTCCAAAAGACTCACAATGGAAAATGCTATCCACATCCAGAGAAAGAACTTTGGAGTCTGAATAGAGATGGAAACATACCATTTGCTCTCCTTTTCTTTTGTTATTTTGTTTTGTTTCTTTTTTCTTGAGGTTCCTCCAATTAGTTCTAATTCTTCTTTATATCATGATTAATTTGAAAACATGTGTAATATGAATGTATAAGTAGAGCCTGTATCAGATTGCATGCCATCTTGGGGAGGGGAGAGGATAGGAAGGGGTAGAAAATTTTAAACTCAAAATCTTATGGAAGTGAATCTTGAAAACTAAACATAAATAAATGAATTACATGTTTTTTTAAAAAAAGAATGAGGTGATCTCTAAGGTTCCTTCTAGTATCAATGTCTTATTTTTCTAAAGTTCTAGATTACATGGTTCATCCTGTAAGTGATATGAGAGAGAGGGAGAGAGAGAGAATTGCAGATACATGACAGAGCTAAGACTAAAACCAAGTCTAATTCCCAGTTACCTGTGTATAATTGATAGATCAACCAACTAACTAATCAACCAACAAATAAATTAATCAGCCAATCAATCAGTATCAGTAGGCTGTTTATTACATATTAATGTTATTATCTATGATTTTATCATATCATAATATACTTTAAACTTTTATTTTTATTTTGTTTCATTCATTTTGTCATTACATAATAAGTTTATTAGTATAGTAAACTATTGTTGAGACCCTACTATGTGCCAAACACTGTGCTAGGGATACAAAGAAAAAAAGGAAATTGTATTGTATTTCTGTTGGGATATGGTGGTGGAGAGGAGAGACATATGTATAAACAAGAATATACAAAATGAATATGTGGTAATTGGTACTGGAGCAAAGGGAATCAGATAGAGCTTCATTTATGTAAAGGGTGGCAAATGAGCTGAGCTGGGATTAGAGATTCTAAGGTTATATACAGAATATGTATATATATATATATATATATATACACATATATATATATATATAATATATGTGAAACAAATGTGAAAATAAATATATTGTCTTGTTCTAAAACTCTTTTGTGCCTCCATAACTAGACTGACAGTTCTTTAGGGTTAGGAACTGTTGTCTTCTCTTGCATTCCTTGCATTCTCTTGCAATCCAATACAAAGCATTAGGCTCACAGTTGGTGCTTAATAAATGCTCATTGGCTTCCTGGTTTCTAAAACAAGAAATACATATGACAAAATTGCAACCCTGTTTGATTACAAAACACTTAGGGCTCATCTTCTTTAGAGCTAGAGGGCAGGGCTCCCCTTGACAAAGTTTCACAAAGTCAGAGTCTGTCCCACGCCCTTCCACCTTGGGTGGGAGAGTGAGTCAGGCTTTCTCTAACCCTTGATTCTCAATATTCCCTTCTTTTTAACTGATTTTTCCAGCTTGGAAAATCTGAGCAGTTAGTCTTTACTGGCCTTAGTGCACACTCTCGGGCACACACACATACACACACACACACACACACACACACACACACACACACACACACACACACTTTCTCACCAAATGCTGCATAGCTAGTGGTTGAGGACGGCACCAGATGGGGTGATAATTAACACTCCCTGAAAATAGGAGTTGCCCAGGAGGGACACACAGATGAAGTACTCTCTTCAGGAGATGAAGGGGATCATTCCAAAAGGCTCACCTTGTTGGGTGCCTATGTTTTATGGAACCCTGGTGGTTGAAACACACCCTAGTTCAGTGTGGGTACTTTGGCCCTCGGGTGACAGGCCCATCCCAACAGCCACAGTGGCTTCTCTCTCCCTGCCTTATTTTACAAACTTCAGAGTGACTCATCTGGGCTTTTAATAGCTGGCCACCTCCCTCAGTGGCCTCTGTGTGGGGCTAGTGTGTGGAAGACGTTAATCCAGAAACAGTGAAGCTAACAAGGGGTGCCAAGCCCCCGTGGTTGGCAAAGAGGGTAGTAAAATGCCCTGAAGGCCACAGAGGCAGGACAGAGTAGCCAAGTCCTTCCTTGGCTTCTGGATTTGACCCCTGGATGGTCTCCTAGGCTCAGGGTGAGATGCCCAAATAGGTACTCTTCAAGGATTATTCCAGTGACCTCTGCCCCAACAATACACAGGAGAAAGGAAATTTAGTCCCCTTTTTCTCAAAGGAGAAGAAGGAAAAAAGTGCCTACATACCTTTCCTTGGATTGGGTTTTGGGGATCTGAGCTCTGGGAGGGGGGTGGGGAAGCCTCTCTGACTCACTGGCCACTAGGATTGTCCTGGCAGCTCTCAGGTTCATTGGGCTGTGGTGTGCTGCAGAATCAGGGCAGAGTACAAAAGTGGGAGGTAAAACCTTTGGAGAGGAAGAGTGGTAGAAAGAGCATCATAGCATCAACTTTTCCATCTAAGCAATGGGGTGAATTCCTACTCTTACCTAGAATCATAAAACCACAGAACATTGGAGCTGGAAGGGAAGGTGCCCTCGTTTTAGAGAAGTGAGGCTGAGGCCCAGAGAAGGGACATGACTTGTTCTTAGTTACACAATCACACACACACACACACACATACACACACACACACACACAGCTAGTAAGTGGTGAAGCATGAGCCTATAATCCTAGTCTTTCACCCTCCATGCTATGTTTCCTCCAAAGAGGAAGAGAAAATAAGAAACTGTATGGGACTCAGGGGAAAGGGGACCGTCTAGATCCCATCTAGTGGCATGTGTACTGATGTGCCACAGGACACAGATGGAGATGCAGCAATGCCCCCTGGGGCCTTGATTGAGGTCAGTGACTTGACCTATGTCGTTGAAGGCATTTGAGGTGGAGGGAGATGCATGGAGGGAGGCACGGAGTCCTGTGGGAAGGAAACAAAGGGGGCAGTCAGACTGAGAAGGTGAGTGGGTGGAGGGTCAGTGAGTTGGTGGGGCTAAGTGGAGGGTGGGGGCATGACTGTGGCTAGGGAAAGGTTGGGTGGGACCCAGTTGTGGTGGCAAGGTGATGTGTGACCACCAACAAGGCCAAAAACACATAGGGTAGGGAAACCCACCACCTCCCAGAGAGAAGACAGAGACAATGTCTGTGTTATTAAAATCAGGATTAACAGTCCTGTGTGACTCTGGTTGATATCCAGACGGGTCTGTAGCCCAGCAAGCAGGCAAATACCTTTGTCCTACACACATCTTGACCTAGAACCTGGCATGCCTACTCTTTATTTAGTAGTGGGCAACCCAGTATCATCAGGAAAGCTAGAGATACTCTAGAGGGACCTTCTCTAATAAGCAGAAAAAGGGCATTTGCTCAGCTTAAGAACTGCCAGCTAGTGCATGTGACAATTTCCTATCTGGTTTTTCCATCTTCAGATCCTCCCTAGACCATCCTTATCTCTCAAAAACACAACACTGGTGAGGCACCTCCCAGCCTCAAAAACTTTCTATGGTTCCTCATTGCTTACCAAATACAGTCTAAACTCTTCAGTCTGACAGTTGAGGTCAGATATGATGTGCCTCAGAGCTGTGTTGTGAGCAAAGTGTTTTGTCGACTTTGGTTGATTGGTTGGTTGTCATCCTTCATTCTCAAAGAAGACCAAAATGATATCACTATATTAGAGTCAAGTTTCAGTGTGTCTGTGACTGATCAGACCAATATGACATCAGAAGGCTCTACCACAGGTGGAGTACAAATAGTCCATGTGAACATTTGGGGTGGATACTTTGAATTTGCATATCTCATATTTCTTTTGAGCTACTTCAATTCTGCTTTGCTGTTTTGTTGACCTTAAAGGGATTACAAAGCTCGGGCTTTTTCTCAGGCTGCTTCTCTGAAAGCACACATCCTCCATGTCCATGGATCTGGTGTTCTCATTACCCCCCTTTTCTCTGCACCACCTTGTGTTTTCCTATTTCTTTGCTTTTGTTATTTTATTTTCCCCATTCTTTGGGGATCAGCTTAGCCACCATCTCTTCCATGAAGCTTTACCTCTACTAGCCATGTGCCAATTTGGGCCCTGGTCCCTGAAAAGATGGGTGAGGTTCACCTTGAGGGCTTCTCAATTATAATGTCTAATGTTAATTTTGGACATGGTCCATGTACACTTAAGAGCATTTGAGTTTAGACATATGAACTTATCCAAGGTTCCATTTGGAAGCCTTAAAACAGGCCTCATATCTGTCCAAGGGCCCTTAGTTTCCCTGTAAATATTTAGGCTAATAGGACACTGGATAGAGGATGTGTTTTATTTAACCTGACAAAAACTCAGAACATACTTGTGTCTTGGCCCTTCAAAAATCAGTAAAATTCTCCTTCCTTTTCTTGGGGATATCAACTGTTGTCCCCTCTGATGGGTCCCATTTTCTTTCCAGGTCTCTATCTGACTTTTTGTACTAGCTGTTTATTAGTTGGGGTTACTTTGGGGGATGTATGGTTTTAGGCTGTGCTGATCCTTTTTTCTCTTTGGAGTAGATAGACAATATAGAAAAAGAGCCTCTTTCTAGGTTTACGTGAGACAAGGATCTCTGTCTCGTCTCTTACCTTCTCTCATCAAGGCTCCAAATCTTTCTTCTTTCTTATCAAGACTCCATTTCTGCCCTAGGCACACATGATTCCCTATAGAAATAGCATTAGCCTGTAGGTTTCCATAGGTTATACAGTCCACTGTTTTAAGTTTTTGTGTTTACCTCTTAGCTCTGCCTCTGACCCTCTCTTCTGTCTTTGTTTCTTCCTAGAAGCCATGCTAACCCTCTAGAATCTATTATTAATGGAGTGTCAACTTGACAAACATTACAGCGGTTTCCTGACCAAAGGACATATTGGTCAGGTCATGAGTAAGGATACTGAGAATTTATGCCTTGCCCAGAGAATTCTAACCCTACTCAGGAGACAGGAGAGGAAAAGGAATTAGCCTGATTTCTATGGGTGTCTGCTTGCTATACCTGATCCCCTTAGATTGAAGCAATTTTTCCCTTCTTTGATGTCTGAGAGCACCTGAGACTGATCCTCCATGCTTATCAGTTACTTTTGTGCCTGTCCCATCATCCTTTTCTCTTCATTTGCCCAGCAGCTAGCAGAGTATGCATGTAGTAGGCAGTCATAGTGCTCGTTGAAATAGATTGAACTGAAATCAACTGGCTATACCCACATGGTATCCCCTTTTTCTCCTCAAATTTCCATACATCCTTTAAGACCAAATTCAGGAAAACACCGGAAGACTTATATGAATCAATGCAAAGTAAAGTAACAAGAACTAGGAAAACAATATACATAATGACTATGGCAATATAAATGGGAAGACCAATGACAAAACTATTGAACTTGAATACTGTGAAATTATAATGACTAAATTTAGCCCCAAAGAAGAGATATGAGAAGGTATGAGAAGGCACATTATCCTTTGCAAAAACAGGGTCTTTGGGATGTAAATGCTGTGGGTAATATCAGAATTTTATGATATCTTGACTGGTTTTGCTGAGCTGTTTTCCCCTTCTTTTTAACTGATTATTTTATTTTATTTTTATTTATTATTATTCTAATTTAATTAATTGTTCTCTGGGTGGGTAAAGGCTAAGGGATACATGGGGAAGTGTATGTTACAGAAAAACACTAAAGATATATAAACAAATTTATTTTTTAAAAAAGATCTAATTCACATATAATTTCCTCCTCCATGAAGCCTTCCTAGACTATCCCATCAACAGTAATCTTTCCCTTCTCTGAATTCCTACAGCTCTTGTATCTGTTTTATTCATTAAGTGTCCAGTGGTTTTTTTTAAAAACAGATTTATTATTTTTCTGTCTACAGTATTGTACTTCTATAAGAGTGCAGGATTAGTTTGATTCAGTCAATCTTCCCACTCCATTTAAAGTAACTTACAAAATACTCTGATACCTTTATCAGGTGAGAACATCTCTACTGAATCAATGCAAGGCATTAAATTAGTGCACACCCTGTTATTATAAAATAACAAACTAGCCCAGCACCTGGGTATTTAAGTGTCTGGCAATTTGGAGGAGAGAAAAGGCCTAGCCAAGCTAGGAATGAATGAGAAGGAATTTCTTGGTGTTCAGGGATGGGGAAAAGAGAAGAAAGGGAACTTGTCTCCTCACCCTCACCTTGATTGAAGGAAGACCTTGGGAACTTCAGAGGGTCAGAGGATGTGGACTTTTCATCAGCATCCTGGCAATGTTCCTATAATAGCAATGACTGGTGGTGGTTCCAAGATAAACCAGGCACTCTGAGGAAAGACTTCAGGACCGCAAGGTGCCCGGCAGAAAGTCACACTATGCTTAAAGAGAACTTCATGAGAGCTTCATGAAGGGGAGAGGACTTGTGGCAAAAGGGTTCGGAGAGCTTCATGAAGGGGAGAGGACTTGTGGCAAAAGAGTTCGGAGAACTTCATGAAGGGGAGAGGACTTGTGACAAAAGGGTTTCTAGGAACTGTAGGTTACCCCCTTTTTTATTCTAAGCTTGAGACCAGTGTATCTCAGACTGCGTATGGACTTGTAAGAGAATGTGCTTCTGCTTTGGTGGACATGGTTGTATCCATGCTTCTTGCTATGTCATCTTGGAAAATAGTCACATGCTACATCTGTTTAACTTTTACCTTAGTCTCTATATCCCTCAAGTACAAAAGAATCTCCCTGATGACAGTTGTTGAGTTGTTTCAGTCATGTCTAAGTCTTCATGACTCCATCTGGTGTTTCCTTGGCAAAAATGCCAGAGTAGTTTGCTATTTCCTTCTTTAGCTCATTTTACAGATGAGGAAACTGAGGCAAACAAGGTTAAGTAACTTGCCCAGGGTCACATAGCTAGTAAGGCTGGATTTGAACTCAGTTCTTTCTGTCCCCAGGCCAGGCACTCTATCCACTGCACCATCTATCTGCCCTCTGATGACAGAGACATGCCTTATTAATCTCTGTATCCACTATAGCTTTGAAGACATGACCTTGCACATAGTGGGTGGCTCGGTAAATGTTTGTCAAAGGTACAGTTATGCCTGGGGTTGTAATAATAACAAGTCACATTTATTGAACAGTTCAAGGTTTATGAAGCACTTTCCTCCCAGAAATCCTGTGTGCTAGGCAGTATTGGCATCACTACTCCTATTTCATATTGCAGAGTTTATGATGTTTTGGGGGAAAGACCACCATGAAAATACTGGCAGCCTACAGAAGATAAAGAGAGAGATAAACTCAATGAAGGACCCTTCAAATTAGATCAGCATATGCTGTGATACTCAGTGACTTTGATGTAAAACTAGGAACATATAGCGAGTAAAGATGGTGAGAAGCACGTTAGAAAATATGGATCAGGAATAAGAAATGAGAGAGGCCAAAGATGTGCCACATGGAAGCCTTACGTCTATGTGTGCACACTTCCTTCGAGAAAAGAATCAGAAAGTGCTGGAAACGGCAAGCATTGAATAATAATATCCTAAAAAGTGAAGCTGATTTTTTTAAGCTGACAGCAAATTACTTATTACTGATGGGAGGAGTCACCCCTGAACAGTACTTGTCTATGTATCGTCAGACCAATGACTTATTAGAGTAAATATTTTTTAAAAATCTCACAAAGCTTGAGGGGAATAGAAATGAAAAGACAATGTGGCATACAATTAAAACAACTCCATCCTGACAAATTCAAACAAGCTGTTGATAATTTTTTTTTAAAGCTAGATATAGAAAGAAGATAAGACACAGACTTGGACTATTAGTTTAAATGGAAATTTAACCGATGTAAATCAGCTGCCATAACAAGGAGGCCAAAATCACCTAAAAAGCCTTTTTATTAGCAAACATTTGACTTATTTGCCAAGGGAAGATATACAGCAGCCAAGAGCAAGGCTGGTTTAATCCTACGCTGAAGCGTGATGGAAGATTATGAGCAGTAATGCCTCATAAAACATAGAAACAGTGAAGGTTAAAACCAGTTTAAAGAAAGTTTGGTGAGAAAGCCAGCTAAGAGTTCACTTAAGGACAAAAACGAAACAAGAACAGATAGATTAAAAAGGTAAAATTTCTGCAAAGATTTTTATCACAAATGTTTTTCACCTTCAAGGAGAGTATAATTACCATACTTGGACTTTCATATCATAATCCCAGAAGTGTTTCTTTAGAAGAGCTAAAAATGCCAATAAAGGGAACAAAGATGGGGAAAGCAACTGAATTAGACAAAGTCTATGGAGAGAGGATTCATGCTGGAGGTGACAGCAACACAATTATATAGGTGATGAGCAATTATTTTTCATATGGGTCTGCTTGAGTGATTGTCAGGTGAAGCTTGACTATGTGAGGAAGATAGTAATCTTTTTGAAGGTCATTGCAGGAATTCAGAATAAAGGTTGATAGCTCCAACACATGTGCACAATGGCTAGAGCACTGGGCTGGGAACCAGGAAGACTCATCTTTCTGAGTTCAAATCTGGTCTCAGACACTTACTAGCTGTGTGACTCTGGGCAAGTCACTTAAACCTTCCTCAGTTTCTCCATCTGTATCATGTGCTAGAGAAGGAAATGACAAAGTACTTCAGTATCTTTGCCAAGAAAACCCCAAATGAGATCAGAGAATTGGACATAACTGAACAATAACAGCTCCAATGCTGTTAAGTGACTCCATGAGGCTTGTTATAACCCAGGAGTAGTTTATGTGGCCATGGAGCTAGTTTCCAGGGATATAATGGAAGGTGAAAGGAATTTTTAACCCAGATATTAAATGAGTCTGGCATAATTCCCAACCCAGACCTGAACAAAAATCTTATCTACCATATTTCCAATAAGAGGTCATTTAGTCTGTCCTTGAAGACCTACAGTAAGGGGGATTCATAACCCTTGAGATAGCACAATCTACCTTGGCATAGTTTTTATGGTTATGATGCTTTTCCTAAATCTATCTGTGCAATTTGCTCCCACCGATCTTTGTTTTCCCCTCCAGGGTAGGGGTGAACTCTACCATATACAATGAGAGTGATCTTGATCAATTTACTTAACATCTCTAGGCCTTACCTACAGGGTAGTCCAATCTTCTCATTTAACAGATGAGGAAAGTGAGAAGATTGGCTTTTGAGGTCCCTTTCAGAGAACCCATGAGGGAAATATATCAGACATAGAAAAAAAAATCCAGGCTTCCTTAATTATGAAAAAAATCCACTGTAAGAGCAACTCCTTTTGAACTAAAAATCTACTTTTAATGAGTCACTCATTCAATAAGCATCTATTAATATTTACTATGTGCCAGACACCATGCTAAATGCCGAGGATACAAAGACAAAGTTGAAATAGTCCCTCAAAAGGCTCATGTTCCAGGGGATCATCTTTATACATACAAGTATAAAATGTGCACAAGGTAAAATCCACGTATGTAATTTAATCAAGAGTGCACCAGCAGCTGGAGGAATCAGGAAAGGCTACAGGTAGGGTTCCCTGTAGCCTGAGCTTCGAAGGGAGCTGGGGATTCTAAAAGGCAGAGGAGAGGATGGAGTGCATTCCAGGCAGGAGATGTAACCTGTGAAAGGCTCAGAGAGGGGAATGTTGTGTATATAGAAATGACAAATAGGTTTGTTGGGATGGATAATCCAGTGAATAAAGGGATAAGCCTGGAAAGGAAGACTGGAGGAAGATTGTGAAGGGTTTTAAAGAACTAACAGAGGAGCTCTGAAGCTTCTTGAGCAGAAAAGGGATGTGGGCTCTAGATTATTGCTTTGGTGGCTCTGGGAAGGATGGACAGAAAATGGAGAGACTTGAAGCAGAGAGACCAATCTGGAGGCTCCTGCCTTTTGGATGATTGGTAGATGTTGTGGAAAAATGAATCTTATGATTTAATTAACACAGCCAATAATGCCTTTCTTCCATGTGGATATACATATCTTGGTTAAAGTTTTCTTTTCAGCTGTAACAGCAATTTTAACCAAGTATCAGAATAATCTGAATTTAGAACCAGACCTTTGAATTGTTATTTCACAAAATGTTAAACTAAGATTTTAAAAATTAATGAATAATTAATTAATTGATGAAATATTCAACCACATTGCTCTCAGTCAAACACAATAAAAGTAATATTATTAGGGAGATGAAAAATTTTTATACTGTTAATAAATAAAAGCATTAACATATCCTTTATTCCATCTTTATCTTATCTCCTTTAAATTCTTATTTTTGAATGTGTTTCTTAATATATATGTACAATTTAGTAGCATATGTATGTAATTTATGAATAAATATACATATGTCGAGAATTCACACTCAAAAATGCTTTACTGATAGAGGCACTCTCTCCAGAAAGTTTTTTTGTGGGTCATTGATCTAGGCAAGAGATTTGAACTAAGATGGTAGCCATGTGAGTGGCAAGAAAGGAAGAGATGTCAGAGTATATGATATGGCAGCTTATTTTACATGGAGGTGAGAAAAAGGGAAGGGTTGAAGATAACTCTGAACTTTTTAACCTGATTAGTAGTAGTAGTAGTAGTAGTAGTAGTAGTAGTAGTAGTAACAACTAGTATTTATACAGTGCTTTGTGCTTTACAAATAATTTTACAAGTATTTTATTTTCCTCACAAGAACTCTAGGAGGGAGGGGGGAGCCAAGATGGCAGTGTAGAAGCAGCAAAGTTTCTCAGCTCCCACACAGCCATAAAATATGACTCAAAACAAATTTTAGGGCTCTCAAACTCACAAAAATACAGAAACACATCTCTCACTGAAGGCAGCTTGGCAGGAGGGGCTCATCACGGCAGGCTGGGAGCTGAGGCCAACCAAGCCTGAAACCAAAACCAGGGCCAGACCCTAGGGTGGTTGGGAGGAGCTGAGCCGCACCTTGAGTCTACCAGAGAGCAGATCTACAGTACCTGGAGCGATCTCCACACTTATCAAGCCAGAAAAAATAAGGCTTAGAGAAAGGTCAGTGGGATTCAAGCTTTCAAGCTAAATTTGGAGGAGGAAAAGCAGTTCAACCAATCTGCCCCCAGGGCAAGGAAGCAGTGGGAAGCTGCAGGATCTGCTGCAACCAACAACTGCCTCCACTGGGCTGCTTCAGAGCTCCTGGCCTGCCAATTGCGGGGGGACTGAGAGGACTGATCAGGGCCAAGGGCTCTTGTGTTGAGCGGCCTGGATCCAGATCATGGTCTTCGGTGGTGGTCCTGGGGTGCGCTTTTAGCAAGCCAAAGCTGGTGGGGGCTGCAGCACCCCCCTAATAGCACTGGTAGCTGTGAAAACCCCAGAGATTTGGGACAGAGCTTCCCCCCCCGGAAGCAGAATTCCACAGAGCTAAAAAAATCAAGCTATTAATTGACTGGCCAACATGAGAGAAAGGAAGCAAAACAAAGACAACAATACAACTCTAGAATCCTTTTTTGCAGACAAAAAGGATCAAAGCATGGAACAGGAGGAAGACAACACAGTCAGAACTCCCACACCAAATGCTTCCAAGAAACATGAAGATTGCCCACAAGCTATAGATCAACTTAAAAAGGACTTTGAAAAACAAATAAGAGAAGTGGAACAAAAATTGGGAAGAGAAATGAGAATGATGCAAGAAAATCATGACAAGAGAGTCAACAACCTGACTGAAGAAAACAACACTTTAAAAAATAGATTAACTCAAATGGCAAAAGCGGCCCAGAAAGCCAATGAGGAGAAGAATGCCTTAAAAAGTCAAATTTGCCAGATGGAACAAGAATCTCAAAAGCATTCTGAAAAGAATAATTCCTTCAGAA